>CAHIKZ030000200.1:802500-1030000 GCA_903632075.3 Acanthosepion pharaonis
GTAACTTAAATCTAATAAACTTATACCAAATACCAAAATTTACATGTCTTGGATATGATGATAAACTGTATCTGGCAGCAAGGCTTCTTTTTGGGAGAATGGAGGTTTTGAGGAGCATTGAACAACCTTTTAATTCCTGTTGTTCCCCAACCCAGCGTGGGAAGCAGCTGTTAGTGTCCCAACTATGTGGAAATAGTGAATCCTCCCCACCAAACAAAAATCAACAGGAAATTTTTCTAATACATAAAATGACCATCAATAGATTTTTTTAATGGCAAAATGACAATGCAACACTAAAAAAAAAATATAGAAATACATTTTCATAGTAAAAATACCAATAATACATTTTCTGATCTACAAACTATGAGACCATCATGCCAAGTGATGCCTCACAGGGAAGATCATGATAAAAGAAACTAAAACCTTAATGTAATCATACCTAAAGCAAAGTTTAATGGAATTTCTAATATATTAGAGCATTGAGAGAATGGATTGACAAAACAATAGATTGTAAATAAAAAGACATGTGGTTCAATTCCCAATTCCTTCGAAAGGAAAGAAGCCAAGAAAGTGTAGCATGCGTACACTACTGATGGATAGGGTCTTTATTAAGCTGAAGTGTATACATAACAAGACGGAGAAACACTGTTTTAACAATAATTTATAAAGTTAATTAAAAAGGAAACAAGATCTGATAGTTTCTCAGATTGTAGATGGTAAAAAATATTTCGGTATTAAGTTCAATTTTCTTCCCAATCTAATTTAGAATCCTTTGAGAAAGAGGTTTGCTATGGAGAAATTTCAAAGAACTGAAGTTATTAGATAAAACCTTTCATAGCTGTTATAATTAATTTCTAACAAGGAATGATATCCAAAAATCATCACCATGTATAATTCCTTTGTGAAAGGAACAGAAAATCAAGTCTGAAAACAGCACACATTCACAAATTCATGCATTCATTTATAATATATTTAACACATCAAATTACATATCTGCACACAAATATCAGATTAAAAGAGCTTATCATACATAAATACACACATATTAAAGACTTTTTTTTTCCCTGAAAATGCATATATATATATATATATAATATTAGTGGTTTATATACACACACACACATATATATATATATATATATATATAACTTTCTAAGCAGATAGAATCCAGGTAGAACTTAGAACTCAATGTCCAGGACAGAGTAAGAATATAAAATGTGGGCACATGGCCAAGTGGTTAAAATGTTTGCATTCTGACCATGAGATACGTGTTCAAATCTCACCACGGTTGATTTGTCAAGAAGTAGACTTTCTGATGTTATTGAATTGGCGGAGGTGATCACAGCATGCAACACCTTTGGAAAGTGTCTGAAAAGCATACCATGGGCTGCCTCAAGCCTTGTGAGTTAAACTGGGTAGACAGAACCCTTGGGTGTTGTTGATAGCTGTGCTAGTCACAAGTCATCGTGGCTGAGGGCTTGAGTATACTGGCCATGTTCAAATTGTTGATCACGTTAGATAACACGTTCTTTCCTAGAAACTAGAACTAATGTCTGCTCAGTATAGTTGCTGTATAAACCACAAGTGGCCTCTGTGGGTGTTGAATAAACACAAATGAGCCTGAGCAAGTGTCTGCAATACGGATTGGCTAGCCGCCCTAGTAGATGGGTATCCTCAAATATAAGTGCCCAGCTATACATATAGAATAATAAACGGTGAATGCTTGTGGTAATAAAACAATGTTCAAGGAAAAAATTGACTCACCAACTCATCTGATAAGTTGGTGAGTCAAATTTCTTCATAAAGTCAATCTCCTCACTGAAGGTTATAAATAAATTTGTTAAAAATAATTCTATAAAATTTTCAGTGGGTCTTACAGTCAATCTTTATCACTCTTTAACTCTGTAAATGATTATCCTGAGTATAGAGTTATTTTTTAGTAATGGTCACACAATATAAGGCTCGAGAGCCACTATAGATAGAGGATTGCTGAATGAAGTGAGTGGTCTGAACATAAGAGTAGGAAGTGAAGATTATGAGCACATAGACCAGTGTTTCTCAACCTTTTTAAGCAATGGCACACCTTGGAGCAAATGAAAATATCATTGCACATTTAGCAAAATTTTTAAAGAGTATACATTTAAATGTTATGAAATAAAACCATAGATTTTTTTAAAAAAAAGAAAATACACACACAAATATGAACTTTAATTTATTTCAATTAAATAAAAATTTTAACAAATTAAAAAAAAAAAATACTTTTTAAAAAATTAATATTAAAGCAAAGTATTTAAAATAACAATGTAAGAAAAGTGAAAAAGAATAACTTGAAAAAATTTAATACTTTCCATTTATTCCAATACTAACACTACTATTACTACTTCCACACACAAACATATACACACACACACACACACACATATATATATATATATATATATATATATATATATATATATATGTATATTGTGACAATATTGTGCAGCACACTAGGCAGTTGAAAATCACTGATATCAATATCTTTTATCTCTTTCTTCTCTCACATTTCCATTTTTAGATAACAGATTCTCCAGCTTCTTAACTTTTGACCTTATCATTCTTACTCTTCAGCACTTAAACGAGGGCAATTATGGCTCTCCCAACTTCCTGTTGAATATTTACTATCCCTCTTTGTTTCTTTCCTGCCGTCCATCTGCAAAAATTGTTAAGTTGGTTACTCGCTGTTTCTCTTGGGTTCAGTATGTCCTGTGAGTGTTAAATTCTCCAGGTTTTCTTTCTTCATTATGTGTCCCTGAAATTTCTGATTGTAAATATCACATTCCTTGTACTTCTTTTCTTTAAGACTTACTCATTGCTCACATGTTCAATCCATATTATTCAGCATTAATATTAATATTTAATTAATATTGCTCAGGCTCATTTGTGTTTATTCAACACCCACAGAGGCCACTTGTGGTTTATACAGCAACTATACTGAGCAGACCTTAGTTCCAGTTTCTAGGAAAGAACGTGTTATCTAACGTGATCAACAATTTGAACATGGCCAGTACGTTCAAATGACTGTAATAATCAGATAGACTTCAAGTTTTTTCTCCCTCTGTAAAGAAATTAACCAGTATTTAATGTCATATAAGAGATTAGATAGTATTCAGCACTCTTTTCTGTTTCTCATGACATTTTCTTATCTCTTAATAATCTGCTTAGTTTCTGAAAGATATCATTAGCAATTCCTATGTGCTGTTGGATTTCTGATTATTAGCAGAAGAGTTAATTTCTATAAGCATTATAAAGTTTTGGCACATTACCTTTTTTTTTCTAGTATTGTATATTTTTAATTCAAACAAAATTTAAAAAAAAAAGCATATTTTCATTGCACCCCTGCTGAATGCTTATAATTTATAAAATCAACATAAACTACTCCAAAATGTTGGGTGGAAAATATTGATCTGTTAAGGTGATTAAAAGTGTTTTTCTGAATTTTTTTCATTTTATGCAGACACTGTTAAGATCTAGAGACAAGAATTACAGTTGTTATATTTTAAAAGATCTTTTAGTGGTTTGTAGAATGTATATAAAAACAATATTATTTTCAGCCAAGATCTATATAAATATATGAATGTTGAAAAGTTCTCAGCTCAACAAATTTCCCAAAATCTGGCTAAATTACCGAATATGAGACTCTTTTGGAAGTGAGATTTCTTGATTTTATTAAAACTTTTCAGTGTTGAAAAATTATTGGACCAAGTAACTTCCCAAATTCAGATGAAATAATAATCAGATTTAATTATTGTATCTTTTTTAAAGTTTCTTGGTCAGGTTGAGAACTTTTCAGAAGACACCCTAACCCACATTGTTACCTTCAGTTTTGCTTCTTGAATTGTACAGTGTTGGGGTAAAATTTTTTTTTTTTCCATTGAGGGTGAATTAAGAAAATTGTAAGCAGTATGTTGAAGATTTCAATATAATATTTTTTATTGACTGAGAGCACAGCATTCCACCATTGACACTAGAGTACAAATATACAAAGTCTAATATACCTATCATAATAAATCATAAGTATATATCAGGCACATGCACCACAGTCAAATGTGATATGGTAATAGATTTTGATATTTTTTTTTTATTATTGACTGGGAAAACAGCATTGCGACGAAGTGATACTGGGGTACAAATATATGAAGTCTAATGTACATATCATAATACATAAGTGTATGCCAGGCACATGCACCACAGCCAATAGATTTAGATTTAATATTATTATAATTATTATAAAAATAAAAAGCAGTGAAAATGAAATATTACACAGCAAGATTTTAAAATGAAGTACAAAAATTGTTTCAAAACTAGTAAGAAAAATCGACAAAATAAAAGCATAGAATAGAAACATATTTAATTTCCAGAGTCCATGTTGCTTGACATATCTTCACAGAGAAACTCACACAACATTGATGTAGAGAGACAAAATGGCAGTAAATTAAGTAAAGCTTCATATTTCATTTTCCTATATAATTTATCTTGTTTTATTCACTGGCTGTATGACTGCATATACCATTCCTTCCTACTCAAGATCTCAACAGCATCCATTAAGCCCTTGCGCTGATTACAGACTGAAACATAGTTGAATTTACATGTATATATTGTGCATGTGTGAGAAAGAAAGATGATGTTCTATAATTCTAAAACTAATAATTAGTGGAAGCTTTCCTGCTTTTATACAATGTTTTTATAAAACTGTTGTGTTGTACTAGGAGACACGGTGGGGTAATGGATAGCAGCTTGAATTGAGGAAATGGAGAGCTGAGTTCAAATTCCAGTTGAATCCTTTACATTCACTTACGTGCTAATACCTTTGGGAAAGGTATGAATCCTCTTCTTTTCCCCCCTCCCCAACTATGGGTAAATAGCAGGACGGACGGGGTTCTACAGCCTTGAATTGCAACTGGTCTACTGCAGGAAGAAATGGCAACCTACTGCAGGGAAAAATCTGCCTCATCAGTCATGTATTGAAAGATACATGATTACCTAAGCGTGTATCACGCATGGCACAAACTGAATGTGTTATACTATTTTAAAATGTTGTACCCAACAATTAAGTATGACTCTACTGTAGTAGAGCACTTGAAAGCACAGTAGTATATTAAAATTCTTAATTTTCATAGGTTGGTCATATTCTGTGATTTTAATTTGGAGCAATATAAAGTATAATAGAGTAGATAGGTTTGCTTGTCATCTGCTTTACTCTCCTCCCCAGTCTTTTGAATTGGAGTAGAGATTTATCACTTGTTTCTTGTCTAGGATCCTTCTAAAGTCTACTTCAACTCTATGCTTCTAACGTCTCCACTTAAACTCTTAAATTTTAATTACTTTGTTTTTCCTTCAATAGATGAAGATAAATTCAACTACCATCCAGTTTACACTCCTCCCTGTTTTTTTGAACTGGAGTAGAGGTTCATCTCTTGCTTCCTGTTTAGTATTTGGTTTCTGATTCCTCCTAAAGTCTTCTCATTCTCTTTCATTCCCAGTAGCCCCTTGTGTCTTAGTGGCATTATTGCCTTGTTTGGGGTGAATTGATTAAAATAAAACAAGATATCTATTAAGTTTGTGAGTTCTCCTTTTATTGAGAGTGTTAATTTGGGGTGCATAATAATTGCCAAGGGGAAAGATTTTCCATGTGGAGCTGATGAAGGATAAATAATATAACAATTTCAGTATATGAGATAAAGAAATAGAACATTGAATAGGCTTTGATAGGTATAGTTTTGTCCATCACCATTAATACTCCAAAACTAAAATATTAGCCTCAAAGCTCAAATCATGTTCTTAAATAACCTCATTAGATCAAGACTTTTATATAGATGTCATGTATAGCATCAACTCATTTAGAAATATCTAAACTGTCTGTATTTGATTGCATTTTCAGGTTAATGATTAAAAATAGATTCCAGCCAATTAACCCTTGAGGTCTTTTTGAAATTTGTGGATTGGTGTTACAGGATCACAAAGAACTGTACCAAATAATAGAAACCACATCACTTAAGGACTTTTGACAGCACCAACAATGACTAAAATGGATATCATGGGGAGCTCTAAGAGGAAATAATGATATAATCAAGATATTGACATTCCACACTATTTTGAAGTAAGGGTATGTGGTGAATGAGTAGTAGTACAGATGTAAAGGAGGCCTCGAGTTGTGTGTGGACATCCAAGTTTCTCTGTTAGCCCCAGAGCAGCTTAGCATATCCAGATACAGGCTCCTCTCCAACTTGTCCAGATCTGGGTCTTTGTCAACCATCTCATGTCAACAAAAACGAGAAAACTAGCAGTGTGTTGTAAAGACTTTCCCTTTGCACATTTTATTCCAGAAGTTATATACTGCCTGTCATGCTGTGGTTTTTGTGGTGGTGGCCTCACTCATCAGTACTCAGTTTTCTATTTCTTCCTCCCTCTTCTCTGACTGTCCATTCTTAATTATTAAGAGAACAATCTGTTACCTGTTAAGTCTTTCCTCCAGCTTCAACACACTCTTGCCTTATTTTTCTCCAAAGTAGGAAGCCCCTATCAATACTGGAAAGTGTGATAATATTTAGGGAACTTGAGAAACCTATTTTCTTGAAAAATTATTTTAGCAAAAAGATTTTATAAATCTTAACTAAATGTAGCACTGAATGCTCAGCCAATGAATGCCAAATGTTTCCATATATATTGTTCCAATCCAAGTGGAAATGATTGCAAAATAGTTTACCATCTCCAACTTACAGACAGAAGCACACAAATACATGCTGAGATTTCTCCCTAGCCAATAAAATAGGCTGGTTCTCAGTTTCATCTGACTCAGTCCCGGTCTGACTTGAAGTCAGATTGCTACATTCACTTGTCTGAACTTACTTTTGTGTGTCAATCCCAATTCTTAGTTTGTAAAGTTTTTGCCTTATTACTGTTGCTTTGCCTTATTACTCTTAATTTGCCTTGCATATATTGTTTGCTTGCTTTATATTATTTTTTTGCCCTGTTCTTTTTTTCTTTTTCTTGTTATTGTCAATTCTTTTGGCCTGACTGTTCCTTTACTTATTTTGTATTTAAATATGGCTACTCACTCCTGTCTTGATAATAAATCTGAGCAATTCATTATGGTCAAATTGGCAACTGAACTCAACTATTTATTCTTGTGTTGATTTCAATCACAATGGGGTATGACTGCAGTTTATAAGTAGAAGCACACAAATGCATTTTTTTTCTTAGCCAATAAAATAGTTTGTGAACTTTTTGCCATATTACTTTTGCTTTGCCTTCATACTCTTAATTTTCCTTGCATATATTGTTTGCTTGCTTTATATTACTTTTTGCCCTATTTTCTGGTTATTGGCATCAGAACTGGAGTTCACATTTACTTAGAAAGCATACAAAATAAGAATATTACTCTAAACAACTTCTTTTTTTATGTGCTGTGTCTCTTCAGGATGTTGACAATCATGGCTTTGCACAATTTCCTGTACTTTGTAGCTCTTAATAAATTTTGTCTTTGTTTTATTAACCAATAGTCAGCATGGGTCTAGGACCGAGAGAGCTTTACAACACCAGCTTTTTCTTAATCAGGTGAAAATTGCTCTCAATGTGCAGATGTGTGGAAAAACAAACAAGACAAACACACTTGGTTAGGAATAGAATGAGTGTCTCAATCTGGATGTGGCTTTTTTCTTCAATCAAGCAAAATATCACTTTTTAATGAGGTTCATCCAAGCAAGGCTGTAAAGCCACTAAAACACAAGGGGTTACTAGGTGTGGAAGAATTAGAGATAGAAACATTGCTAACTAGCGAGAACAAAAGAAGAGTAATCAAGAGTACTAGATAGTGATTAACATTGAATTTACAATTATAAAGATTAAAACTTGCTAGAAAGTATGGAGCTGGAAGGGAGTTCCACAAGTGAGAAGTGTGAGAAAAGAAACAGTTAGCATAGAACTTATGGTTACATCTAGCCAGCTCAACTGTAAAATGAGACCTTGCACTTAAATTCAAAAAGTCAAGGTACCAACAGTGAAGAACTCATCAGAAAAATTACCATGAAAGTAGTTATAGAAAAGAGACAGGTGTTTGAAAAGTGACTGATGCCAAGATGCCAGATTGGGGCTGATAATATTGCTGATTCTTCTTTGGATTTTATAAAGAAGCTCAAGGTAAATAGCAGATGCACCAGACCATATATGGCAGCAATATTATAGGTATGGACGAATGGTAGATTTATAGCTATGTAAGATAGATTCTAGAGAGAAAAATTGGCTAGCATGACACAGTGAACCAACTTTCTTAGCAGCTAACCTAGCAATGGATTCAATATAGTTTTTCCACTTCATGTCCACTGAGAATGTTAGCCTGAGAAGGTACAACGAGCCACTGTCCTGGAGAGGGGTCTTTCAGATGATTAACAGAGCAGTTTAGTTTTGAAGGTGTTAAAATTAACAAGCCATTCTTTATGATTAAAGCTAGGTATATAGTTCAATTATGTATATTGATTACTTTCTTTGATTTTATTCAACCAAATATAAAACTGATGTGTTCTTGTCATCATCCCTCCATAACTTTATATGTTCAAAACATAATACATTACATTGCCATCTTCAAAAGCTAAATATTCTAATTCATTTCCCACAGCACAGCTAATCAATCCTGTTGAAAGTGTATATTTTTCCTTTAAAATTTATATATTCTGTTAACCAACTCATTCAAATCCTGTAAACTCCACCGAGGAGTAAGGAGCCACAGCTCTCAATGGGCTAAGCATTGCTACTGTGGTTTTTGTAGCAAGTAGATATTTTTTTTATGGGTTGGGCTTGTTGGCCCCATGGCCAACCAGTTTTGAATTCATATTTGTCCTCCTAGATTGGTTGCTAACAAAGTCATTCCTACTGTTTAAGCACTTAGTTAGGGGAAGACAAGTTCATACTTTTCCAGAAGGTATTTTTGCAAAAGTGAATGTAAAAAACTTGAATTACCATTTTCTCATTCTGAGCTACTAACCATTACCTACCTGCAAATCCATTTATGTATTCTGTTAACCAATGAAATGATATAATCTCTCATTTAAATTTTAATTCTCTCCCATAAGCAGTTTGGGAAAAAACACAAATTCAACACAAGGTTAATCTTCTTCCTAATATGTTAGGAAAATTACTTAATCTAGAATTTTTTTTTCAATTTTTTGTTCTTTCAGAATGGAGGTAATCATGCCTGCACAGATTTTTTTATTATTTGTAATTGCCATGACATCTTGGGAAACCATCCTGGGTTAGAAAATAGATTACATCCAACAGCAAGGTATCTGATCAGGAGCCAAACTGGTGTCAAAACACTATACATACATAACATTTTTGAGGAAAAATATTGCTAGCAGTAAATTTTTTTTAAAAAAAATATTGCCAGCAGTAGATTTTTGGGATATATATATATATATATATATATATATATATATATATATTACCAGCAATAAAAATCTTGTTGGCATTAAATAAACCCATTGACGTTGATATGCCATAAAACAAACCAAACATTTTGAGAAAGATAGGCAAGCAGTTCACCATTTGCCTTCTCCATAGTTTTGAATTTAAACTTTTACTTTTACTAGACTGGGAGTTAGTCAAGGCTAGAGAGTTCAGTATGCTCTACTATTTCACTCAAAGCTAAGGGAGAAGAAATGGATTCATGCTTTTTACAAAGGTATTAGTGCAAAATGAACAGACTAGACTGGAATTTGAACCCAGCTAGTTGATTCTAATTTTCTCATTAATAATTATTGTGCCACCTGCACATTCAATTAGAAGCTATTTTTTTTAATTGCTTCATCCCAAGCAAGGTTATAATACCACTAGGACATAGGAGCTATATGGTGTGAAAGAAAATGAGAAGAATTTAGTGAGAAGTGCAGAAAGGCCAATAAATGGTTCAGGAAGTCAGAAGATTGTAAATGATATTGCCTTTAAATTTTTGAATATTGTAGTTGACATGGAAGCAAGAAATTGAAAGGATGTTCCATAGGTAAGAAGTGTGAGAAAGGAAACTGTTAGAATAGAAGTGGTGGTTGCATCTAGCTAGTTCAAATGCAAAATAATGAGACCTACTAAACTAAGAAATTATACATTATAGATTAAGAACATTACAAAAACAAAGATGATTTTCATATTTCTAATTATTACTTTTACAAGAATGCTATTTAACAATTTTAATTTCACTCTCTATTTGCATTAAAAAGATCCTTAGAAAGTTTAAGCATTAAAAACATAACAGCTAATTTGTCTGTCTGCAAAACCTCATTCTATACAGTCATAAAAAGAGTAGATAATTCATGACATTTTCCCAAAATGTGCTTCATGAGGTTTCTTGTTGATAAAATTTATCAATTAAGATAAGAGGTATGTCTCATTTTGCAGTTCTCTCTTTAAAAAAAATATAAATGTTCTGAAGTCACTGATAGTAAAATAATAAAAAAAAAAACAATTTATTCAACATGACTAAAATAGATAGAAAGAATGAAAAATTTTAAGACTGTGGATAAAGTTTTATGAAAGGACTGATAATATTCACTGTTTAAAATGACGTTCCTTGTGTAAAATAATTCCAACAAAGTCTTAGTTGTAACCAGGTTGTGATGCATAGCTGCTTAGTGGAAGTGTGTTGTAGAGCAGGGGATCTCAACTCAGCATTTTGCCGGTGTTGGGAGGGATCTTTTACTTTTTCTTGTTTTTTTATTTATAGAATTTTGTTTATTGAATTACAATACCCTGACATTCTATTAAACTTTTTGTTTATTGAAGTCTGCTTCAGTTTATTTATTTAATAATTAGTTATGAATCAAAACAAATTACTCTACATGTATTCAAGTTTAAAAATTCATGAACATTTTCTGTTGCTATTAACTTTGTAAAACTCTATGAAAATATCTGTCTATATCTGAGATGAGGTATTATGGTTATTTACATTATTCAGTCTGTTATCCTCATCTTCATTGCCATATTCAAAATATTTTGGCCATTGTATGCACCTAAGACATACAAGCAGTTGTCACAGTATTACAACAAAATACCTCACATATATGATCTCCCAAAAATTCCACTCAGGTTGATTGTTAACTGCCAAGGATCTATGTGCCACTCTCTGAGTTGCTTCCTAGTAGGTATAATCAGCCAATTAATAGGAACGTCAACATCATATGTCCAGAACTCTACTCACTTTGTAGAAATAATCAGAGATGCTCCTATCCAATCCAACCAGATGGTGAGCCTGGTCACCAAGGTACCCACAGAGGAGGAAGACTGGCCTCGGACTCATCCTTAGGAGAACAGACCAGTATACCAATAGATAACTTGATGGAGATGCTGACTTTCTGTTTGCAAACAGCACACTTTGGAATGGGATCAGACATATATCGACAGGATAGGGTTTAGCAATGGGCTTGCCATTATCACCAACAATGGCAAACCTATATATGGAATACTTTGAGGAAATGGCATTAGAATCTACATCATTAAAGTCAACCCTATGACTGAGATGCATAGATGACACCTTCATACTCTGTCCACACCAGGAAGAGGTCCAGCTACTAATGGACCATGTGATCTCAATAAGATTGATATAGTTCACAATGGAGAGGGGAAAGCAACAACAAACTCACCTTCCAGAATGTGCTAATATCTCAAACAGAGCATGGGTTCAAGACATTCGTATACCGCAAGCCTACATTCACCAGACAATACCTCAGCTTCAACTCCCACTACCCATACAGTGTAAAGAAAGAGATCGTCTGTTGCTTACAACATTGAGCAAGTCATAAGTAGCAACCCAGTGACATATGAAGAAGAAGTGGTCATTATAAGCAGTATCCTACAATGTAACAACTAAATGACCTATAAAGAGTTGATATGCCGTTTATCAAACAAACAATTATTGATGGCAGTTTCCTTCCTAATCTTTTGCTTAAAGTAGTGGAGAACATCAACATTTTCATTATATCATTACTTTCTCTTAGAGTTAAATGTTCTATTTTCATTGTTGAAATTCTTTAAGCAATGTAGTACAGTTCTTTGTGATTCAGTCTATAAAGTTTGAAAGAGGATGATACTTGCTGAAACCTACAAGTTTCATTCAATCAGTTATTTTGAACTATTGGTCTGAGAAAGTGGTTGTATACAGCTGATAGTTTAGATATTTCTGAATGAGTTTGACTCCATATGTAAGTGTTGATCTGGCAAGGCTATTTAAGAACATTACCCGAGTTTTTAGGTTAATGTTTTGGTTTTGTAACAGTTTGTGGGGTTGTGCAAAAAATAGCCCTAACACAATGAAGGCACTGATGAAAGTTCGAAGTGAAACAGTTCTCAAAATATTGTTTAAAATTCAAAGAGAAGTACTTATTATCATTCCATAATTTGTTAGGACTGATATTTTTTATCTTTTTTAGTCAACAAAATAGAGAATAAGATCAAGCTGACAAAAGACCCAGAATTGGTTGCATGTGGTGCAGTAAATACCAAGAGTTATGTCCCCTTCCACAATTGGCTATTGAGAAAGTTCATTCTAATAAGTCAGCATGAGTCTGGGACTGAGAGAGCTATAGAACACCAGCTTTTTCTCAGTCTGGTAGAAGTGGATTATCGAAGTTTTGCATAAGAATTGAAGTTCACATTTACTTAGAAAATCATACACGATGTGAATATTAATCTAAATAAATTCTTTTTCTATGTGCAGCATGTCTTCAGGACATTGTCAATCATGGCTTTCCACAATTTCCTGTCCTTTGTAGCTCTTAATAAATTTTGTCATTTTTTTATTAGGCAATAGTCAGCATGGCTACTCACTCTACAAAAACAACTAATATTACTATTACTATTTGTTTATAATTTAGACTGATTGCTGAGCAAGAAAAAATAGAACTGGTAAGAAATAAAAGATGTACCAATAGTTTTTTTACTGCAAACCTGCCTTTTTGACAATTAGTCTGACTTGGTATAATGGACATTGGCAATCATGGCTTGCCACAATTTCTTCCTCTTTGTAGCTCTAAATAAATTTTGTGTTTTTGTTAAATATTGCTCTGCATCCATTTACTCATGCTCACTTAGTAGCTTATGCATTGTTTTCCTCTGTCCCTTGAGCATCAAAATTTCCAAACCTTTCCTCATTATGTGCCTAGAAATTTCAACCATCTCTTCTTGATGTTAAGTATGTGTCCTTTTTATTTCCATTTTCTCTTAAATTTTATCATTGCTCACATGTTTGACTCATGGTATTCTTAGCATTTTTCAGTAGAACCACATTTCAAATCACTTCATCTGTGAGGAGATTGTCCAGCATTCACTACCATATAGAAGGACTAATATTATGTAATAGTTCAGTACTTTTTTCTATGTATCTAATGAATTTTTTCTTCTTTCTTAATACTTTACTTAACTTTTGGAAGGTATGTTCCACTATCTCAATATGGTTTTGGATTTCAGTGTAAACAAGGTATGGAATAATGATAATAATTAATTTCAAATAATATTTTGAAAATTGATTCAATTTTTTGATTTATCATTTTCCAATCTCTATTGTTCAACAAGGACAAGTATATTAACACAGACAACTTGAAGTCAATTTGCTGTTATCTTGATTTATTTATTCTCTTTTTTTTAAAGTTTCTTAGTCACACTGAGAACTTTTCAGCTACCCCCTCATACATACCTTCAATTTTGCTTCTCTGATTGTATAATTTGGGATTTCTCATTTTTTCCTTTTACTGAGGGTGAATTAAGTAAAATTATAAGCAGTCTGTTGAAAATTTTTAATGTAATATTTTATTATTATTATTATTATTGAGTGAGTGAGTAACATTCCAACAAAGTGATACTGGGGTAAAAATACATGAAGTCTAATATACATATCATAATACATGATAAGTGTATGCAATTGCAAGTACTTTCCTGAAAAATTGTTTTAATAGAAAGATTTTGTAAATTTCAGTCAAAAGTAGCTGCTTGGCCCATGAATGCTGAAAGTTTCCTTATAAAGATTATGGAAGTCAAAGGTTGCATGTTGGTGTATTGTAGGTGTATGTGTTCACATGTAAACAATTAATGAAGTATAGAAAACTTGTGTTTATACTAAAAACTATTCTTTTTTTCATAGTAAAAAACATTGGGAAACAAAGTTCTCAATGTTTCTTGGGTATGTCCATCTCCTTTTTCTAGTCCAGAAGTTAGGATAAGTAAGGATAAGCAATGTTATAATGGTCAAGCTCAAGTCACCTTTGTGCTGAGTTCGAACAACCAAAGAAAGGTTGTACTTCATCAGTAGTTATAATGGTCGAGCTTAAGTCAGCCTTGCACTGAGTTGGAACAACAAAAGTAAAACTTATCTTACTTCATCAGTTGAGTTTCAGCAAAACACGTGCAAATGCTATGAGAAAGTGGAAGAGAGTTTCTGGTTCAGAAGTAATTTCAGGCATATCATGATAAGCATTGTTAAGATGGTTGAGCTCAAATCAGTCTTGTGCTGAGTTAGAACGACCAAAGCAAAGATTGATTTACTTCATGGATGGAGGTTTTGGAAGACACGTACGAATGCTATATGCTGGAAAGTGGAAAAGTGAGTTCAATCATCAATCAACCTTGGAAATGAATGCACCCCAGTGGGGACATCCTTGTCTGTATCCTACTACAACTTGGAGCAAGAGAAAGGAAAAGAGGAAGAGAAATCTGTCTTTTTATAGACATAAACAGCACCACTTAATGGGTGTTTGATGAAGCTAAGTTGGGCAATAAAATTTCTGGTGTCTTTATTAATAGTATCATGGGAAAATATATTTACTTTTCTTTTTTTATTTTTCATTATCATTTTATTTAATTTTCCCACATTACATTACCCTTTTGCTTGACTCCTTCGAAAAATATTATACAATGTAATCTTTTCATGTTCATTATGCCAAGTGCTAATTTGGTTGTATCCATCCTATTGAACTTCAACAATATATTAATTATTGAAATTAGGATAGAGGAAGTTAAGTGCAAAAGAATCAATATATTATATTTAAATACTCTGGAAATTCCATATTTAATTCCATTAAGAAATATAAAAATTTATGGTCATCACTTTCATGAAAGAAGCACCAAAGTACAATCAGGCTTCATCATCATCATGATAATAATAATAATATATGCTCTGATGCTACACCAGCCATGGCTCTCATGGCTTCTAACTTTAATTGATTGAAGATGTTGACATAGACATGTTATGCCAATAATGAATAGAAGATGGGCTGCTGTAAATATCCCATTCAGTACCTTAGGTTTGCAAGTTGCCTGATTTTAACCAATTAGGTATGTAACCTATGGCCATATCATGTTGAAACATTGGTTCCTGTATGATCACCAGTTAAGCAACATCGAGCCTTGTCAGTGCCTAGATGGGTGACCACATGGGAATACCTGGTGCTGTAAGTTTGGATGTGTGTGTGTGGTGTAATAAATAATGGCTTGCAATTGTTAATCGGACAGCTGAATTCCTATTCCCATTGGGATCGTTATATTCACTTGCGTGCACATACCACTGGGAAAGGTATGAATCCATGCACATACCACTGGGAATGGTATGAATCCATGCACATACCACTGGGAACGGTATGAATTGTGGATGCAGAGCCATGATTGCCAACATTCTGAAGAGACATGGTATGCAGAAGAAGAATGGCATAATCAGGGGTAGTTAATCATTGTTTAGCTAAGTCCTGGGTTCTCTTATATTCAATATTCAATATTCAAAGAGCATTTTGACAAGTATTAGAGAAATATAAAAGATTTTACGATGTTTCATTTTTTTTTTTTCAGATTTCAACCTCAGCAGTTTGTTCTCCATCATAACTGACCTTTCAACCAATGCAAGCATTGACAGACTGACACTTCCTGACTCAAGACTTATTTACCATGGTAAGCAGAAATATCTTCTTTATTAGCCTTAGCAACTCATGTCTATTATCTGCATAGACAGTTTTACTACCTGAGTTGATTGGTTACTAGCTTGACATCTTGGTCACCTAGGAGTTTCAAGTGAAGGAAAGATTCAACTATATAAAATCCAATTTCACTTTGTTCATTATCTGTTACTCTATAGCAAACATCATATATGGTCAAGTAGTTAGAATGTTCGCTTTTCTATCATAAAACCCAGGTTCAAGCCTTACCATAGTTGATTTGTCAGGAAGTTGACTTCTTGATGTTATCAGCCTGGGGAGGTGATCTCATCATGCAGCAACTTTGAAAAATGCCTGAAAACCATACCACATGTTGTCTCAAGCCTTGTAAGTGAAATTAAGAAGATGGAACTATTTGGGGAGATATCAATGATTGTTCTAGCACAAAGTCACAAGTCATCATGACTGAGTGTTTGAATGTACTGGCCTTGTTTAGACTGTTGCTCACACCAAATAATGCGCTCTCATGCAGAAATTGTAACTAATGTCTCCTCAGCATAGTTGCAGTATGATAGGCTTTGTAGGTGTTGAACAAACACAGATATGCCTGAGCTGGAATACTTGGATACATGCAACCAGCCATTATAGCAAACATAAGCATAAAATTAATGAGACCCCTACTCTGGTATACACAGATCTTTCAAACAATGAAACAACAATGTATATATGAGAGCAAAGGTTAGATACTTGGCCCACACAATACCAGTTATTACTAGTCTATCATAAGGTTTATGGCCACTGCATGTTGAAACTGGTTCCCATACCATCACTAAAGTTAAGGATTGTCGACCCTGGTCAGTACCTACATGGGTTACAATTTGGGAATACCAAGTGCTGTAATTTTGAAAGTGCAGGTGATGTAATGGATAATGTCTTGGAATTCTTAATTGGAGGACTGAGTACTAATTTCAGTTGGATTTGTTATACTCACTCAACTCCAAATACCCATGGGAAAGGTATGAAGCCACTTCTTCTGCCTTAAGTATGGGTTAATTTGTAAAACTTGTATCAAATTATTATCTCTAAAAAAAAAATTCTTACAATTTAAAAGTATTTCCTGGCTTTAAATAACCTGCAAAGAGTTGATAAATCATAGAAAATTAATCAATCATACTCTATGATAAAATTAGATGCAATTTCAATTTGATGTTAAAGATTTTCATATATTCATATATGAAAATATGTTACCTGGATATAAACATTACAGAGTTATAAACTGAGCACTAAATATTTTTAACTTTCTTTAATTTTGGGTTGTGAACAGCCATTAGGAAAGAATTAAATTCATGAATATATATATATATATATATATATATATATATATATATATATATATATATATATATATATAGCAGTATTCTGAACAATATGTTACCTGGATATAAACATTACATAGTTATAAACTGAGCACTAAATATTTTTAACTTTCTTTAATTTCGGGTTGTGAACAGCCATCAGGAATGAATTAAATTCATGAACTGAATAATATATATATATATATATATATATATATATATATATAGAGCAGTTCTGAACAATTGCAAATCCTCAGTCCCTCCTCTTTTCAATTAATTTGAAGTATTGACATATACTGCAGATAAAGCAGACTGCTTTGCTTGTAAATTCTTTTCCAACTCCACTCTTGACTCATCTGGAGTATATCTGCTGGATTTTGCCTCTAGAATGGGAGTTATACTGAGTGATATGCACATTGCTCTGTCCATTAAATTCATGAACAGAGATTCCATATATATATATATATATATATATATATATATATATATATATATATTTACAATAGGGTTCATTTGCAGTAGAGAGTTATGTTACAAGGGAAGTTATATGGATAGGAGAGGAAAATAACAGTTAACTCTAGACTTGAACAGGTTAAGATTGATCGAGTAAACATCCCTTTGGGTGTCAATTCCACAGCAATGGTTCATGGGAAGAAGCTGTTCAAGTGGAATTGACTTCTCACTGGTGGGATACAGTGGGAATGTGGGTGGTTTGCTACAATATAAGTCACATGGCAGGTTCTAGCCGTGAAAGTTAGACATGGCAGAATCAAGGAATGTTTTCTCGCACTTTCCATAGTAGTAGTGATAGTGCAGTGAGAGACTCACCACATACCATCAGTGAGAGAGAGGTTGTAGGGTGGAAAATAATTTTTCTCCAACTAGGATTTGGAGACACTTTTGAATTGCATCAAGGCTGGAAGTGTGGACTGGGCAGCTCCCACCAAATATGGCAATATTATTCCATTTTTCACAGGATTTGCCTTTTTTAAAAGTAGAGGGAAGCATGAGGTGTCGGATTGGGACATACCCATTATCATCCATAGGTACTGTATAACAGTAAACATAACTTCAGTCTAATGAAGTTATAATCAAAAACTTTTCCCCCTTTGTCATTGATTTTCCTAACACACACACACACAACCATATAAATTCAGATATTTTATTTTACTTGATCTGTTAGATGCTGATATCTGTTTAAAATTCATGAGAATTTTACAAGCCTATAAATGAACAGAATATTCACTTTGAAAGACCATTAAAAAATATCAGATTAAGTAGAGAAGCTACTTTTTTTTTTCATCTAAAGTAAAACTTTTTGTCATCTTCTGAACAAACAACACATTGTATGGTTTTAAAACTTGCTGTTATTTCTTTTTTTAATTGCAATGTGGAAAACAAACATTCTAAAATTTGAGTAGAATTAATCATGGTTAATGGTTTTGATTGAACCAAGAAAAATGAATACAAGAAGAAAAAAATAACTAAAAAGAAATTTGATCCTATACCTCAATCCTTCCCTCTCTAATCATTAAAAGACAACATCCTCTCACTTTGTCTTTCCTCTTTTCAGAAACAGATGAATTTAATCTTCTGTTTGCCTTTTGGCTTCACTTTCTCCTCCTGTGTTTGCACCTTTCAAAAATGTTTCACTTTGATTCATTTATTTATTTTTTCTTTTTCTATTATTTTTTTCCTTCTCTGTTACTGCTTTTTTATCAGAATGATTAAAAGGCTTATAGCAGACACAGTTTCCTTCTGTAGAATTGTGAATAGACAGTAGTTATATATATATATATATATATATATATATATATATATATATGGGAGAATATATCTGAAGAAGTCCTTCTAGAGGATGAAAATGCATTACATAGAATTTTTCTATTTATTATTCATTTCCTAATATATATATATATATAGCTAGCTTAAAAGCCACCCTCTAAGCCAGCTTTAAAGCTAACATTTGCGGAGGGCTCGTGAGTGAGCTTTCATCACAATAGGTAGAGAGGAGTAAATGTGATAGGCAACAATAAACTACAGAAATTAATCGCTGCATTTAAATATTGCATTAATATTTAAGCTTACCTTTTAAAAACTCAATGATAATTCTTCTGCTGCCACTTAATTTAAAGACAATTTGATGTATGTAGGTCCTTACTTACCATAGAAACAATTATTTTTATTTTATGGGTGACTTTCACTGGATTTCACAATTTATTTCGATTATTCCCAAATCTATTTCCAAGTTATAAAAACTATTATTGTACAAAAAATTTTATGCAAAAAAATCACATAAAAAATTTGCCAAAAAGAATCCTGAATTGCTGAAACATCGGAATTCAAAATTTTGGGATTGTGGGTCTGGATCTGTTCCAGAATGTTTTTAATTTGCTCACGGAGATGGCCTGATTCCAAAATAGTATATGTTGGGCTACAAGCTCTAGGAGTAAAGTGGGAAAAGTTTCTAGGAACCAACAGCTCAAACACCAGCACATATGATTTTATTATAGTGTTAAAGGCTTTGTGCAGAACCAACCACACTTTTTGAAGGGACAAATACAGAGACCTCGTACACTACATTGCCACAAGGTCCCTAAACAGCCCTCCACAGGTTTTGAATTCAGTTTCCTTCTCCTAGACCAGTTGTCATCCAAGGCTATAGAACCGAGTCTGTCCTGCTATTTACCCATAGCTGGAGGGAGAAGAAGAGGATTAATACCTTTCCCAAGGGTATTAGCACATAAGTGAATGTAATCGATTTGACTGGAATTTGAACTCAGCTCTCTGATTCCTCAATCCAAGCCACTACTCCACCATGCTTCCTATATATATATATATATATATATATATATATAAAAGGGGACATTGAGGTTGACACCCAGCAACAACTGTCTGTTTAATGCTTAAAGATTTCATGCATAGATATAACATACTTTAATAATTTTATTATATATATAAGTTATAACTAAAATATTAATAAGTTTTTCTTTCTGTATATTGTTTAAAGTTTGTTATATTTATGAGTATAAGTTTTCAGTATCAGGGATAAAGCATTTGTAGATATAAATAGTATGAACATAGAAAGCAACACTGCAAAGTGTCTGTCAGTTTCATGCCTTAAGCAATCATTAGATTGTATTTAACTAAGAGTGATTTTTTTTAAAGTAGAAAATCTGCAGAACACCTCATGGCACAGTGCTAATTACTGAAGACACTAAGGAGTGGCATAAGTCTTACCTGTTTCCATAAGGATGAAGTAGCATTTCAACAGTTTGATTTGGCTTATTGGTGCATGAACTCACATTTGAGTTATTGAATACCAGAATTATTTATTATCAATGTTTTGAATATGATTCAGAAGAAGAGAAAAGGAAGACTTTCGATTTTAAGTCATTGTTTGGTTAGAAAATTTTATGAGTAGTGTAGGAAAATAAGATTTTGAGATTATACTTTTATGTAAAATCAGGTTTCTTTCAAGAATTTTTGATGGATTGACTTAGTTGAAGAGTTCTTTTCAGTTGGTTACTTGATAATATTGTTCTTTGAATTGGATTTAGACCTCCACAATTCACTAGAGCAGTGGTTCTCAACCTTTTTTTTTTAACTATAGACCCCTTTTCCCTTCTTTTTTTTTTTGTGGACCCCTTAATAGCTATTTGACATAAGACAACAATATTCTATTTTTCACTAATAAAAATTTTGAGTTTTTGATAAAGAAATATTATATAACTAAGCTTTATTGTTAAAATTTTTTAAATGAAAACTAATTTAATGCAAATAAATTATTCTACAATAATAATAAAAATTATAGAAATTTAAATTTTAATAATAAAAGCCATTCTGAGTTGGCTTTCTTCATGGACTGCCAAAATATCATTGTAGACCCCCAGTTTGTTATATTTTGCTTGTGGTCCCCAAGAAATATTACATGAACCCCTAGGGCCCATGTGGACCCCGGTTGAGAACCCCTGCACTAGAGTGTGTTTTACTTTGTCTTGTTCTTGACATGCAAGACACATTGATGGTTCTTCATTTTTCAGTAGGTGATTGTTGTTAATGTAAGTATAACCTGTGTGGAGTCTGGACAACATAACCTCCTCCGTTCTTATCTTTCTTTATCCTAGTTTGCACTCTACTATCATAGGATTGATGCTATACAGTTTGTTGTCTGGCTTGGACTTCCAATGCTCTTGCCATTTATTTGTGATGAATTTATTTCTGGTAGGTTTGAAATCAGTATAAGGGATTTTTGTGAGTGATTAGTGTTTAGTGCTTTCTTTGCCTCTGAATCATTACTGTGTCTACCAATCCAAAGATGGGGCTCTTATTCATAGCAGTCCAAAGGAGAGATATTGATCAGTAACCATTAAGTTCCATGCAAAATATCCCTCTCACCAAATTTATAGACAAATAACACAGAGGCATGCTGGGATTTCTTTCTCGCCAATAAGATAGACCACATCTCGGCCTCATCTGTCATATTACTGTTCTTCTTTGTCTTGAAGTCAGAATGTTGCGATCACTTATCTGCATCCCTTTTGTGTGTTAACATCATTCTTAATTTGTGAACTTTTTGCCTCATTACTCATGCTTTGCCTACTTTTGTCTTGCATATATTGTTTGCTTAGTATTATTTTTGCCCTGTTCTTTCTTTTTCTTTTGTTGTTGTTTATTACAAACTTTGTGAATTATATTTGTTGGGCATTTCTACCAATTACATTTAGCCATGACCAATTAGTCTACATTCTGAGATATGCATAAAAATAATCTCGACTTCAGTCACATTCCCACTGCTGTAATATGGCTTCTGTCTGTCTTTTCTACAAATATTTTCATGGCAATTGTTCTGATAAGCTTTCATCCTTGGTGCTTTGACTCTATGAATTTAAGTGTACTACTAAATTAGCAACTAGGTTTCATCATTTTATTGTTGAACTAACTAGATGCAACTGTATATTCTATTCTTATAGTTTATTTTCTTGCACTTCTCACCTGTGGGACCCCACTGCTGATTTCTTGCTTCCATGCCACCAACTATCTTCAAAAATTTACATGCAGTATCAATCACCATTTTCTATCTCATTGAAACCTATTCTTTTATTGTCCTAACTCCCCTGTGTCCTAGTGGTATTATTGCCTTACTTGAGAGAAAATGTTTAAAAAGAAAAGCTGATAAAGAAATTGAACATAGAATAGGTTTTGCTCAGGTTATCTTCACTCTAAACTTCAAATTGCCACAAAGCCCCAAAAATCAAGTCATGTTTTTAAATAACTACATCATATGGATGACATGCATGGGTACCAAACCTGTTCAGAAATATCTAAACTATCAACTGTATGCTATCACCCTTTCAAATTAATGATAAAAAATGTACATTTACAGCAACATATTTTACTCTTTATTCACTATACTGCTTCAACATGCAACTTTGTAATCAAATATTTCAAAGTATAAACTGTCTCAAGTAACAGTTATCTGTTATTGACATAATCACTTGTGTATTATCATAGCAGAACAATTCATTGATTTCTATTTTAAATATAGCACTTAAATTACCTTACCTCAAAATTTATTCTTTGTAATATCAAATTATGTTCTGTACTTAAAAGTTAAAAAGCATTTTACAGTTTGGATGATTAAAATTTTTAAAAATGAAAAAGTTTGAGACATAATTGCATGCGCATTTAGAAATTGGTGTTTGATTTTTCATATGGATGCTTCAAGCATTGGTTATGAGAAATGTTTTTTTTATAAATCCCAAGATGTACAGCTTTCTTTAATATCAGTGAATTGTGATTATTTCTTGGAAAAGATAGTGGTTGCTTTCTCTATACTTTTGAATTCAGCGTAGTCCTTCCAGACTGATTGTATTCCGTGTAGTCCTTCCAGACTGACTGTATTCAGCATAGTCTTTCTAGACTGATTGTATTCAGTATAGTCTTTCCAGATTGCTAAATATTGTGTTACCAATACATTGAATGTGAGTAATGGCACCGTTGCCACCAACTTCAGATGACAAATTATTTATTAACTTTTAATTACAATACATAAAAATTCAAGATTAATATAATTATGATGTTGTCTAAACAAAATTTGAATCATTTCATCCCAGGTAAGGTAATAATGTCACTAAGACACAAGTGGTTACTGGGAGTGAAAGAGAATGAGAAGGCTTTAGTAAGAAGAAAGAACACTAAAAGAACAGGATTCAAAAAAATTGACAACAATCAGCATTGAGTTTAAAATTTTGAAGATCCTGGCAGGGAAGCAAGAAACCAGAGTAGAGTTCCACAAGCAAAAAGCAATGAAAAAAAAACTATTACAATAGAACTTACAATTATATCTAGCTATTTCAACATCAAAACAATGAGACCTAATAGCCAATCTAGTCTTTTATGTGCTGTGTCCCTTTAGGATGTAGATGTTCATGGCCCTCCATATCTACCTGTCCCTTGTAACTCTTAATAAGTTTTGTTTTTTTTGTTATCTCTACCAAACCCTGTTCTACCATCCATCAAGTATGTTATGCACTGATTTCCTCTGTCTCTCTTTCCATTGATCTGTTCTGTCAGTATCAGATTTTCCAAGCCTTCCTTCCTCATTATGTGATCCCAAAATTTCACCTGCCTCTTCCTGATATTAAGTATAAGATTCTTTTTTGTTTCTATTTTCTCCAAAACCTTGTTGTTGCTCACATGTTTGGTATCCTCAGCATCTTTCTGTAGAACCACATTTCTGTTGCTTTAAATCTGTTCTTCATCTTTGAGAAGATTATCCAGCATTCACTGCCATATAGGGGGACAAATATCATGTAATAGTTCAATACTCTTTTCTTTGTTTCTAACAGAATTTTTCTGGGTCTCATAATACTTTAGTAGAATGTTTAAATTCATGCAGTTGAGAGACCAAAAAGGAGAGCTTATTAGAACAATTACCATAAAAATATTTGTAGAAAAGACAGAGGGAAACCAAGTCATGATGGTAGGAAAGTGACTGAAGTTGAGATGCCAGGTTAGGACTGATAACATTACAGACCTATCTTTGAATTTTCTTGAGAATTTCAAGATATATAGCTGGAGCATCAGACCAGCTATGGCAGCAATATTCAATGCGTGAATGAAGGTTGATTTATAAATGTGCAAGATGGATTCTGGTGAGTAAAATTGTCTGGCACAACACAATGAACCAACTTTCCTAGCAGTAGATCTAGCAACTGATGCAATATAATCTCTCCATTTCATGTAAGTAGAATACACAAAACCAAGAAGACACAATTAGTTGCTTTCCTAGAGATTAAATTGGACTTAAGGAAAATGAAGAGATATAAAGAAAATAACAAAAAAAAAAAAAATCATGAGTACTGATATTTTATATGGCCTATAGAAAAACAGTTAAATGTTTTTCTCTTTTATTCTAAGAAAACAGTATTACAAATCAGGACTGAAGAAGTGTGAGATTATATGCACTATGAGTAAAAAATTTGAGACCACCCTCTGAATTTAATAATTAGTAAGTTTTATATTTTCATTCATTTAACCCTTTAGTATTAACTTTACACATTTATCTATCTATCTATCTATCTATCTATCTATCTATCTATATATATATATATATATATATATAGCCCTATACATTCACACTGTTTTTGTTGCCAAAGTTTCATATCAAGAATCTGTCAAAACAAAAGCAAATAGTCATCCTGCCTGGCATCTTCCGACATGAATGTATATGACCATTAGATTCCAAAAATGTTGGTAAATTGACATCATAGAGATCATTTATTCACTCAAGATCTGACATATATGTGTCAACATTATGATCCTCATCTGAATTGGTCAGTTCATCGCCATTCATGTCAGAAATGTCAATATTATATTCATCTTGCATTTCTTCTAGTTTTTCCAATTCTTTCCTCGGATTCTACTATAACCTGGGTTGTATATTTCACAAATGACCATTCTGAATCACTAGACTCAATTTTGTTGTGATGCTTGATTTCTTATTGTCAAAAGAAGATGCAGAAAATATTGTAAAACTTTTATTTTCTTCACTAATCAAAGAAAGGAGAGATGGCAGGAGTATCACATCATCAAATTCTCACTGTGTGACATTCTACATTATTTGTGATGATGTCATCATATATTATGGCAGAGCAAACATGGGGTGAATTGTGGGTTGGGTTTGAGCATATTGAATGTTGAAGGGTTAATTCACTCTTACTAAACTAGAATGCTGAAACTATTTAACCCATTAGAGAGGTGGTTTACTTAAAATTCAACATCCTTCAGCCTTAAGAATACCATTAACCAGCAAGATAAAAGTAGCTACAATCTTAAGCAAATTTTATGCAGTAATTAGTTAATTTTATTATTATTATTGAATATATGATAAAAACCTTCAAGAAGAGAAAATCCCTTTACCTGAAGTGAACTAGCAAGTTAGTTTTGAAAAAAACATTCAACCTTTTCTTTATTGGTGATTCTTTAAAATCCAGAGGGTGGCCCCAAATTTTTGGCATATCATGTAATTATGTGTGCATATATACAGGGTGCGATGGGTAAATTGTCACCATTTTATATTTTTTCGTTTTTGATTTTGTCAACTGTACAGTATAGTAGGATCAGTTGGGCATCGTCTTTGAGAAAAAGAGCACCATGATGCAATTCAATCCACCGGAAATTTGGAGACAGCATGCTGTACTGTTAGGCATTCATGCTAGGAGCTCCTGTATGAACATTTCAGAGTGTTTGGGTGTCAGTCTGAGGACAGTGCAGTAGATCCAGAAAGATTTGGATGAGTGATTATGAAGGTATGGCAACTCGGAAAACTCACTCTAATCATTCTGATAAGAAAAGAACTCCCAGATTTGTTGGTGAGGGCCTCAGATTCAACATGAAGGTCTACAACAAGTGCCATGAGTAAGAAGTGCTCTCCTGAGTCAAGAGGGTGGCTGCTGGAAAATCCTATGTCTGGCAACAGGACCCTGTACCATGCCACACAAGCAGGAGGACGTAGTCATGGCTGTCAGACAATTTCTGCAACCACATCTGGCCAGATACAAGTTCATTTTATTGATGTGGAATTATTCTTTGAATATGCAATTTATTATGGAGTTATGCCAGTAATATATAAGGTAGAAATGTTTTTATTACTTTTATTATCAGTTTATTTGATAATGTGAATTTCCTGTTTGTTATTGGTTATCGCCGAGGTTAACCTACTGACAAACATCACTCAGAATTTAAGTACAAGACGAGCACCAATTTTTAAGGGTGATTTGGGTGGGGGGGATTTAAAGGGCGTCTTATATGCTGAAATATACAAAGTGTATATATATATATATATAATTTGTGCGATTCTATATCTGCATATATAGAATTCTACAATGATGTTAAATCTGAAAGCCATCTTAAAAAAAGTACTTTATATGCAAATTTTTTCAATATGTATTTAAAAATATGTCTCTTATGTATGTGTATGTAGATATATTAATATGGTCTATAGCCTCAAAATGGAATAATATTTCCTTTAAACAGCAAATGTTAATTTTTCTCAATCTACTTTCTTCAATTAATTCAGTGTTTTTATTTTTTTATTAATGTTCAATCAATGCAAGACTCAAGAGCCACCTGAGGTAGAGATTACTGAATGACATGTATGATAATATGAATGAAAAGGAAGTAGCAAGTGAAGATTATAAGGATATCAAGGATAGATAAATGATTGATCCTTGACTTGAAGAGGTTAAGATTGTAGTGTTCAGGGAAGCACCCATGTGGGAGTCTGTTCCATAAAGCTGTGATTCCTTTGGAAAAGCTGTCTGAGTGAAACTTACTCCTTACAGTTGGAATATAGAGGAAATGAGTGTGGTGGATGTAGCGTGGTCATTCTGAGCTTTAAAGGTCTGAACTGGTGGAATACAGTCGGGGGGGACAAATATTCATACACATACAAATTTTTAATCTATTGTATTTCCAACTAATGAATAAACATACTTTTTATATAATTAACTGTACATAGATGCATACTAACTAAATATCTCCTTACTTGCTTCCCCAATGACTATAATCTTCAAATATTCAAGTGTAATGTCAATCGACATCTGACACCCTGAACTTGTTCCCTGTCTTTCACTGTATCCTTTCCCCGAACGTGTCTCTTTACTCTTGTTCTCAATCCTCTGTAACCCTTGTGTGCTACCTTGCTTGGGGTGAATTGCTTAAAAAAAAAATGCATAGCAAACAGAAAAAAATTTAATTTAATAGAAATAAATCCCATTCATCTATTTTAATGAGGTTAAAAAGGTACTCATACAATGTAAATTTCAGATTTTTACTCTACATTATTCAAGTGAAATATTCTAGAATGTTCCAATAATATTATCAATAGTTATTTTTAGCCTAAAAAATACAAACAGAACATACTGTAATTGATATCCATGCAAGGTTATCATCATTGAAAGTGGTAAAGAATTTACACATTCACAAAAAGAACTGATAGTTAAGCTAAAAGATAGTTAAGGTAAAAGTTACTGGAAAATCTCAGACAACCTGAATATTCCACTTACTAGCTTTTACTAAGTATATACATAAATAATTTATCAAATTAAAATAAATCATAATTACATAAATACAAAAAAATTCAACAGCAGCAACATTTACTTGCTTGGTTTATTAGGCATTAAATTACATCACTTAGCATCCTCCATAGTTTACCTTGACTTAATACAGTTAGCCTAAAGAATATTTATGAGTGTTCTTAAATTAAAAAATTTTGTAAACTGAATGACATTTTTATTTTTGTCCATAAATACTTGCCTTGATAAATTCTATCAGAGGATGAAATGCATTGCTAAAGAAGAGTTTTTCTTTTACCTTTATTCATATTCTCTTTTTACAGATATATTGTTATTTATTGCTAAATTTTTACCAACACACACACACACACACACACACACATATATATATATATATATATATATATATATATATATAGTCATCCACAGACAGACTGTTTCACTGCTCATCAGTGTAGCTAGACATCTGATTGTCTCAAACCAGGATTGAAACCCAACTGATTTGGCATCAGTCAGAGAATCTACCCCTAAGCCATTGATGCACAAAAGGGGATGAAGGTGAATTTAAACATATATTTATTTTTAAGTAAACATACCAATGACTAGGAGAACTCAATTCGTTTTATTGAAGAGTCTTGCATTTGCAGCAATAATAGTCACTGTTTACAAACTCACTTTTCCTCCTTGAGAGCCAACCAAAATAATTTTTCAGGAGCATATATATAGTGTCAACTACAGACAGACTGTTTAGCTGTTTCACAGTTCATGAGTGTGGCTAGACATCTGATTGCCTCAAGCTGAGATTATCCAACTGATTTGGCATCAGTCAAAGAATCTACCCCTCAGCCATTGGTGCATGACAGGGATGAAGGTGAATTTAAATGTATTTATTTTTAGATAAATACGCCATTGAATGGGAGAACTTGATTTGTTTTCTCATGAGATAACAATATAAATTTTTATATATCAAGAACAGTACTGAGGAAATTGTACGACAAAGTGGAAAATGTTTATTTTTGATGTGTTTCATCCGTTAGGAGTTCATTGGAGTGAGTAAACGTCTTTCATTTTGTCTTACAATTTCCTCAATATATATATATATATATGCAAATCACACATTGAGTACTGGTGTTAATAAAATTGTCCTTGGTGTAATATAACGAGCTATAAATTATATATTAATAATTTTTTTTTTCTTACCAGTATCATGAAAAGGAAGTTTGAAGCACAGTGCAATCTTTAGGTGCTGAATTGAATTGTTCAGTATGCATTCTCAATTCAGCACCTAATGATTGCATTGTGCATGATGAAACTCTGAGTTGTGCTACTGGTGAGGAAAAAAAAAAAAGTTTATATTTATTAATATATATATATATATATATATATATATACATATATATAATGTATGCAACACCTTTGAGGATGAATGTCTAGGGCATGCTCGGATCAAACATGTTCTCTGAAGAGGCACTAACTCGACAACTGATATGCAGTCTTGGAAATGTGGTATGTTTGAGCACATGCTGTTGCTGAGGGAAGGTAATGTAAATTGTCATCATAATAACCAGAAGCAAATTATGCCAACCTTCCTCAATGTCCTTCCAACAATACCTTTGTTGTTTGCAACAAGATTTACAGATCATCATCTGGGCTTAGGGAGCATATAGTGGCAGAGAGGATAGTTGTAAGGCATCAAATCCAGTCCAGGATACAGAGTTTATCTGTCATATATGTCGGATACTTATAAAATTGGTATCAGACATGGATGCTTCATCTGAGTTAGATGTGACATTCACCATATTATAGTATTATGCCCTTCTCATTTTAGTAAGGGTTTTTTATGCAACTAGCAGGACTCATGCAAGTTATACTGATTTAAATCTACTATTCATCCATGCCTTATTGTTGCCATATCTGGTCTGGTGTACTTGCTATATATCTCAAGATTCTTGATAAAATTCAAAGAGTCTGCAATTTTATTGGTCCAGACCTGGCATCTCAACTTCAGTCACCTTCCCACGAACTTGGCTTCCCTCTGTCTTTTCTGTACATATTTTTGTTGCAGTTGTTCTTATCCTTTGTATCACAATTTCATGAACATAAGCATACAACTAGATTGGCAACTACAACTCATTGTTTTACTGTTGAAATAGGTAGATGTAACCATAAGTTCTATTCTAATAGTTTTTTTCTCTCACACTTCTTATTTGTGGGACTCTCTTCCAGTTTCTAGTATCTTTGCCACCTATAATCTTCAAAAATTTAAATGCAATATCAATCTTCTTTCTTCCTGAACAATGTTCTTTTATTGTGCTTTCTTTTAACAAAATTATTCTCATTCTCTTTCAATCCCAGTAAACTTCTTGCATCTTATGACATTATTGCCTTGCTTGGTATGTAATGATTGAAAATAATAATAATAATAATAATAATAAATTTTTTAAATGCTGCACTCTGTACTTTTAAAACCAGGATCATTCTCAGAGAGTTATAAGAAAAGTTACATAGTCTCTTAAAAATACTGAAATGTCCCCAACAAATTGTTACTTATAAACCATGATTTAACCCCTCACTACAAACAACTGCCTTTATCTATGATGACTCCACTCTAATCCCTCTGTGTTACACTCTCTTTTTGTCTCTCTACATCCCTCTCTGTGTCACACTCTCTTTTTGTCTCTCTACATCCCTCTCTGTGTTACACTCTCTTTTTGTCTCTCTACATCCCTCTCTGTGTCACACTCTCTTTTTGTCTCTCTACATCCCCTCTCTGTGTTACACTCTCTTTTGTCTCTCTACATCCCTCTCTGTGTCACACTCTCTTTTTGTCTCTCTACATCCCCTCTGTGTCACACTCTCTTTTGTCTCTCTACATCCCCTCTGTGTTACACTCTCTTTTGTCTCTCTACATCCCTCTCTGTGTTACACTCTCTTTTTGTCTCTCTACATCCCTCTCTGTGTCACACTCTCTTTTTGTCTCTCTACATCCCTCTCTGTGTCACACTCTCTTTTTGTCCTCTCTAAATCCCTCTCTGTGTCACACTCTCTTTTTGTCTCTCTAAATCCCTCTCTGTGTCACACTCTCTTTTTGTCTCTCTACATCCCTCTCTGTGTTACACTCTCTTTTTGTCTCTCTACATCCCTCTCTGTGTTACACTCTCTTTTTGTCTCTCTACATCCCTCTCTGTGTCACACTCTCTTTTTGTCTCTCTACATCCCTCTCTGTGTTACACTCTCTTTTGTCTCTCTACATCCCTCTCTGTGTTACACTCTCTTTTGTCTCTCTACATCCCTCTCTGTGTTGCACTCTCTTTTTGTCTCTCTACATCCCTCTCTGTGTTACACTCTCTTTTTGTCTCTCTACATCCCTCTCTGTGTCACACACTCTTTTTGTCTCTTTACATTCCTCTCTCTCTTTCTATTTTACTCTCTATGCCCATTTCTCTTTGTGTTTCCCTATCTGATGATCAACATAGTCTTGGTTCCTTCGGTCTGTCACAAATTCACATAGAAAAAAAAAGAAAAAAAAGGAAGATTTTAATTTCAGATGGTCACTTGCAGTTCAGAGACAGATTTACCTGAACAGATTGTGAGGGCATAAAAACATGATTTAACCCCTCACTACAAACAACTGTCTTTATCTAATCCAACGTTGTGTCACTTTCACTTTCTGTCTCCTTATGTCTTTCTCTTTCTGTTTTACTTGATATCTCCTTTTCTCATTCTGTTTCAATATATAATTTTTATTTTTTTTTTAAATGGTATCACCCCCATACAAGGTAATAAAGCAACTAAGACACAAGGGGTTATTGTGTGTGGAAGACAGAAACATTAATAATGAACAGGAAGAGGAAAGAGTAATCAGGAGGACAGTAGATACTGATTGACATTGCATTTAAATTTTTGAAGATTAAAATTGGCTGGAAAGCATGGAGTCAGAAGGGAGTTCCACAAGCAAGACTTGCGAGAAAAGAAACTGTTAGCATAGAACTTACGATCACATCTAGCCAACACAACTGTATATTAATGAGATCTCAATGCCAGTTTAGTACCACACTTAAATTCAAGAAGTCTAGGGACCATAGCAAAGAGCTCATCCAAACAATTAACATGAAAGTATTTATAGAAAAGATACAGAGAAGCAGCCTTACAGTGATGAGAAAGTGCCTGAAGCCAAGCTGCTAGATCAGGACCAATAATATTGCTGATTCTTGTTTGGATTTTATCAAGGATGAGCAGGAGTGCCGAACCATATGTGGCAGAAATACTTTAAACATGGGTGGATATATATATATATATATATATATATATATATATATTTTGTGTGTGTGTATAAATATTAAGTACTTCTCATCTTAGTATAAATTTTGAAATAAAATAATCTATAATATGCAAGTATATGTATGTATGCATGGTTGTGTTACTTCTGTTATGAAAGTTTTGATTAGAGGAATAGTGTTCAAAATAATATTAAGTACAGAATATTTTAGAGCAATTAGTCTATGGCATAATGTGAAATACAGAAATATGATTCAGAAAAATACAGACATGTTCATACATAGAAAGATCTATAATCATATGGACATTTCAGAAAATTTCTGTTTTAGAAAGAGATGCTATGTAGCAAAATATAATTTATTGTAATTATGTTTATAAAATGAACTTGCTAAAAGAGCAAAGATGAATATATGGAAATGCATATTCATTAATAAATGTGTGTGTATGTCTATTTATCTCTCTCTCTCTCTCTATATATATATATATATATATAGTGCTGGTGTTAATAAAAGTGTGTGCAATGTAATACAAAAGTGCTATTAAGTATATATTAATAAATATACATATCCCTCAATACATTTCTCTGTGTGTGTATATATATATATATATATATATATATATATATATAATACCTGGGCACTTGTATTTCAGGATATCTGTCTGCTATGCTAGCTAGCACTGAGCACTGTACACCCATCTTTGTTTACAATCGAAAGGCCAGCCACTGCCATGAAGTGGTCACACACATATATATATATATAGTGCATCTATCCTCTAAATTACTCTGTAATGAAAATAACAATGACATCTCATTTTAACAGATATATTTACAAAAATTATATAAAAATATCTTCAAATACTAAAGCGTGAATAAATTCAATAAAATCACCATTGGCTTCAACCACAGCCTCCAAATGACTTTGGAATCTCCTGCAACTCTTCTGGATGATCTCCTTGCTTAAGTTGGTGAAGGCTTCCGTAATCCTCGCCTTCAGTTCATCTTTGGTGTTACAAGAACTTTTGTTGGTCCCTCACTCAACTGCACCTCACACATAATAATCAAGGGTGTTGCAATCCAGGGAATTAGGTGGCCATATGTAAGGGGTTATGTGGTCACAGAAATTATCTGAAAGCCATGACCATGTTCTCCTACTTGTGTGGCATGGTGCAGTGTCCTGTTGCTAGACATAGGGTCTTCCAGCAGCCACCCTCATGATCCAGGACAACACTACATTCTCACGACACTTGATATGGGCTTTTGTATATAGTCTGAGGCCCTCACCAACAAATTCAGTAGTTCTTCAGAAGGATCGGAATGAGTTTTCTGAAGTGTCCTACTTTTGTAATTGCCATTAGACATCCAACTTTTTCTGAATCCTCTGCACTGTCCTTAGATTGACACCCAAACACTTTGAAATATTCATATTGGAGCTTCCGGCATGAATACCAAGCAGTACAATATATTGTTTCCAAATTTCTGGCAGAGTGAATTGCATCCTGGTGCTCCTTTTCTCACAGACATTGCTCAACTAACCCTGTTATACTGTGCAGTTGACAAAATCAAAAACAAGCAACATGCATACATGAAATAAAAAATATAAAATGGTGACTATTTACCCATTTCACCCCAATATGTATATATGTGTATATATATATATATATATATATATATATATATATATATATATATATATATGTGTGTGTGTGTGTGTTTTAGTGAAAAAAAAAAAATATATATATATATATATATATATATATATATATATATATATATATATATGTGCTGAAAAGTTCTCAGCCACACCCATTTCCAAATTCTAAACATCAAATTTTTTCAATTCCTTCTTTGTCAGACTGAGAACATTTCACAGCCTCTTCTAAAATGTGTGTGTGTATATATGTGTATATATATATATATATATATATATATATGTGTGTGTGTGTGTGTGTAAGTGATTCTCAATGTATGTACATATATATATATACACACACACACACACACACATATATTTACACATATGCAATTGTAGATGTAAATAAATTCTTGAGACTAATTTTTTTTTTTTTTTTAGGAACTTGCATGCATTCAGTTGTATACAGATTATATTTTTCTTCATGAAAACTTACTTTGGCTCTAACCATATTAAATAAATGAATTCTTAAAACCTTAAAACAGAATTGAAATAGTGTCTTGAAAAATAACCAGAAAATGTAAAGCAACAAAATATCTTAATGTAATGAAAAGTCAGCAATATTTCTTCCTGTTGAAGAAAATAGTAATGTTCTTATCTGTTCTATAATTCCCACAGAGCTTTTCAAGTTAAAAATCTCTTGACATAGAATATTAAATTTTCTGTTCTACTTTTGTAATAAATTAAAGCTCTCTGAGGACACCTTACAACTCATCTTTCATGAGCTTCCTAAATGTGATTGTGTGGGTATATATATATATATATATATATATATATAAGAGAGTTAAAAAAAGCAATTGCTTATGTATGCTTCTTGTAATATGTAGATATAGCAGGCCAATGAAGGAGAATAAAAAAACAACAAAAATAATAATAAATAAGACTAATAATATTTATTGTAGATAAGTTTAAAGCCCTCCACAGATTTTGAACAGGTGTAGAGGTTTATCCCTTGTCTCCTGTTTAGAAATGGGTTTCATTTCATTCTCTTTTATTCCCTCTAGCCCCTTGTGTTTTAGTGATATTATCACTTTGCTTGTGGTGAATTGATTTAAAAAAATGCGAAGAATATAAGTAGGCCTTTTGACCAAATAGAAGTATCAAAGAAAACAACATCATTATTATTGTAGCTGCACATTTCAACCAGCCAGAATATAGATAATGTTAGACGCATCCTTTTAGTGTCTTCAATTAAATGCCAACAAGAATGCTGAAATTCCAAGTTAAAATATATTTTTAAAATAAATTTACACATTCTAGGTTTAAATAAGAATTTAGACATACTCAATGAATATAGTTTCCACAAAAAGCAATCTACAACCCTCTACAACTTTAATCATGGCAAACAACTAGCCCAAAACTACTAAATTTCATCTCTATATATAAAGCACAGTGTATGTGTGTCCATTTTTCGATTTTGGCAAATCATAAACAACCTGAAGTAACTACTGTATTTATATGCAATTAAAAATTAAATAACTCATTTAAAGTTAAATTTGAATACCAAACAGAGTGAAAGGTTTTAAAAAAACAATTCTTTATTAAAGGTTTAACTTTAATTTCACTCTTCATCACAAATGCAATTGATATCATCTAATTAAGCCATAATTAAAACTAAGTGGGGCATGGTACATTGCTGATGAGTTCTTTTTTTTGTTTTTTGTTTTTCTTAGCATGCATATTCAAAATATTACATTGTTTCAGTTCCCTAATGTCTTTTAAGAGTGACTTAATGTCATAAAGAATGGTGATTTTTAAAATAAAAATAAAAATAATTGCATGAAAAATAAATGTAAACAAACTATGGAGATCGGTTTCTAAATTCTTATAATTTTTACATACATAGGATGCTGAAGGTAAAAGTCCAAAGGCCAAAAAGCCCTCCCCAAGGGAGGCTTCTAGGCTAGTCAGTAATATAACATGTGCCATCGGCCACCAAAAGTTCAACTTTGATTTTCATTTTTTATTTCTCATTTAATTTCTAAATTCGTGTTTGTGAGGCAGTATACCCGGTCCATTCTTTGTTAACACAGTTGTGTTTAATCCCTTTTGCACCACAAAATTCACCTTTTCAGGTCTTGAATCCTTGTCCTTTCTGTACTACATGCTTTCATTTGTTGCAAATGACATGGTTATCAGAGCTCTTCTCATCAATGCAGATGGACTTATCAGAGCTCTTGTCTTCTTATCAATGCAGATGGACTTTGTCTTCTGCCTACATGCGGAATAGCTCTATAGCTTAGGAGTAGTTTGGATAAATAACTCTCTATATCACAATCTACTGGAGAGAATTTTTGCTGTTTGAACCATTCTCTCCACAATTCCATTTAACTGTGGGTGGTAAGGTGGTGCATTGTATGGAATGCAGCCAATACGTTTTAACCATGCACATAAACTTTTTTCACAAACTCAGGTGCATTGTCAGAGACCAAGGGTTTTGGAACTCCATTTCTTGAAAACACTATCCTTAACACCCTCTTTGCAGTAGTGGCTTTTCTATCCACGACTTTAATAACTTCAGACCAACCTGAATACAAGTCGACTAATATCAGAAATAGTCCTATACCTTTAATGTAGGCATGATCCATATGTACTTGTGTCCACAGCTCCATTTGGTCAAGAGTGAATTTTTGTTTGCCTAAATTTCTTTATTTCTGCACACTTTGGACAGTTTTTAACAGACTCTTCCATGTCTCTTGAATAGAATAGCCACCATGATTGCAACTTTAACCTCATTTGCATAACTAATATACCTCCATGTATATCATCATTCACGGCTTTAATTACTTCTTTTCTCAGAGACTGTGGAAGTACTATGATATCTCCATTACATATAATTTCTTTTTTTATTATTAATTTGTGTCTTGACTCCTTATAAAAGCCTCTCAAACATAGAACAATTACTCCCAGGTATTTCTCTTTATTCTATCCATAATTCTATTCAATACTGGCTCCTGCCTAGTTCCCAACCTAAACTGATTTAAGTGTAATACTTTTGTTTCTGTCCAATGCAACACAATTTTCACTTGCTTCAACATTTTTGCTCTCAAAATTTAACCAAAATAATGCATCCGCATGTGGAATAGTATTTCCTTTAATACATATGATGTCAATGTCAAGCACCATAAGCTTAAACACCGACCTTGATATCCTGGCAGATGTGACCTTTGACAACTCTCTTCTGGGGTTTAATATAAATTTCAAAAGCTTATGATCAGATTTTAATAGAAATTTCCTTCCCGGCAAAAGATTTATAGCTCTTTCCACACTCCATGCAATCACCAATGCCTCCTTCTCAATATTCAAATAAATTGCATCTGCTGATGCTAGTTTTCTGGATAATTACATTACAGGATGATCCTCTTGTGACAATATTGCAGCTATAGCACAGACACTGACATCAGTAGTTAATGTCAGTTCTTTCACTGGGTCAAAAATTTTGACAACTGGTTCGTTTATGAGTGCCTTTTTTAATTTCTCAAAAGCAACCTCTTGTCTTTTTGTTCATTGAAACTTAGTATTCTTCGGATTTATTTCATTAAATGTTTCTACAAGGTCACTACATTGTGGCAGATATCTGTTAGAGTTTATTGGTTAATCCTAAAAAAGATTCTAACTTTTTTTTTTATTTCTGAGTACAACTATTCCTGTTATCTTATTAATGAGTTTATCATCCAGCAATATACCCTCTTTGGATATTTGATATCCTAAGTATTAACTTTTTTCACAATTGAATTCACATTTATTGCTCTGTTTTACTTTTAAGCTCTTCTTTGCTGCACACACCAATACCAATGTTGCCCTGATATACAATTATATTTTTAATCCCCTCTAAAACTTCTTGATGGCTTTTTCAGAAAATGTGACTTAACGTTTTTACTCCAAATGGCAGATGAGTTCATTTTATTAATCCTATAGGAATATTCATTGTGCTGACTTCTTGAAACTTGCTATCAATTTTTATCTCTTTATATGCTGACTTACGGTCAACTTTAGCAAAGTATTTCATACCAGCAAACTGATAGCACACTGTTTCTATGTTTGGCAGCAGGAATGAATCTGAACAAATCTGGTGATTCACACCCACCTTATAATCACCACAAATTCTTAAATCTCCATTGGGCTTGCGTATCACCACAGTGGATGAAGCCCAATTCCTACCACCCTGACTGACTTTTTCTAATATTCCTAGTTCCACCATTTTGTTCAGCTTAGCAACCACAAAGGGTAGCATATGAACAGGAACTTTTTGGGCTTGAAAATATATAGGTTGATTGCTTTCTTTAAGCTGAATACACACCTCATATCCCCTTAATAATCCAACATCCGGTTCTACAGACTTCATGGAATTTATCAGCTTTGATGTATCCACTCTTAACATGTCCAGTCCATGGCTTTTGATGTTTTCCACCACTATGATGGATATTATCTCGAATCTGTTTTTGTCTCGAGCACGCCTTCAAAGAATCCTAAAATTTTGATGACTGACCCGTCAAACTGTTTCAACTAGAGATTACTTTTCTTTAACTTTGGTCTACACATTCTTTCCCAAAAATTCCTTAATATCAACATAATATTACTTCAAGTATCCACCTGAATGAGTTACTCCATTCAACTTCACTATTTCCCTACTTTTATCTCAAATAATTCCATATTTTCAATTGGAAGATCTATATTTTCTGCTTTTTCTACTTGCTTTTCATATGCGCATACTGTCTGGAAATGATTCCTCTTTTTACACTTAAAATACCATTTCCCAAAGGCTGGGCACTTAATTTTGCTCTTTTCATGTTTAAGTAAGCTTTTAGTAGCACTGTAAGTCTCAATGCTGCCTTTGGAGGCATTAAATTTTTGAATCAATTCCAATTGTTGTAAGAACTCCACATATGCTTCCAGATTCATATTATAAGCACTCTAGAATTTTATGCTTGTACAAGATGTCATACCTTCCTTCAATCAGTCTTAGCTAAATTAGATTGTCTTTGATAGACATTTGTTCTGAATCCATTCTTTCAAACTCAAAATATCTCAATGCTTCTTTCAATTGCTGTACATATTGCTCAATAGTTTTGTCTGCTCTCTGTCTACTTTTGAGAAATTTAGTTCTTTCCGCTATGACCAATCTTTTTTTGGTGGTATATTTGCTTTTATGATGGCAGCAATTTCTTCATACATTAAATCTTCCAACAATTTGGGATAGACCATAACAGAATTTTTTATGGCCTCACACCCATCTGAGGCCAAAAACAAATCCATAACTTCATTTTCTCCTCCACTACCTCCTTTAACTTTTTCACTCTCACCGACGCTGTTAAACACCTCTCAGCTTACAATATATTCATGCTCCTCCATTGTGGTTAAGTAACCAATAAGCGACACCATATTGCTATGATAGGTATTCTCTCTGACAGATGTAGTCTCACAAAGAGAAGATAGCTCTCCTATAGGTATAGTGATACTGCTTTTTATGCTGTACCTCATTTATATATCACTATAATAACTTTATTAATTATTGGTCACTTATCATAAAACATGTTTTATTTTTAACAATATCATGGTACAAATACAGTGTAGGGTTAAAATTCTGCCTTTTATGCATAAAATGATGAGACCTTGCCGTCAATCTAGTAATATACTTATTCATAAAGTTTAGATACCATAGAAGAATGTTCATGCAAACAATTACTATGAAAATATTTATAGAAAATGCTCAGACATACAAAACATGCAAGTAATTTCTACATAATTTATGTCCAGAAAAGAAAAAATTATAAGAACACAAGATTAAATAAAATACTTATCCACAGTATGTTGACAGTCATTTTTAATGAAACTTATACATCAGACATGATAATTTCTATTTTTAGTACTTTATTGTTAACTCTTCTACTGGAAAATAAATTTGGTACATCCATCCTTCCAGGAAAATAAATATATATTCATATCACCAACCTTATAATACGTCAACCTTTGTTGGGTTATTTTATATAAAAATCATTCATTTTTCCTCCTTAATTTGAGTCTCTAAGTGTTTACTTGAGTGGAAACAAAATGCAGATGGAGTAGTCAATCACTACTGATAATAGTACCCACTGCAGTTTGTCAAAGAGACAGTGTTTAGTGTGATTTCATTCAAACTTGGTATGTAGGTTACTTACATCATGATGAGCTCAACAATAACTCATTTTTATTTCTATGTTACTGCATTTAGTGAAAAACTGAAAAATGAAAAAATTGATTTTATTACAAATTTTAAACTAAAAACTCCCTCAATTTTCAAGAATCTAATACAAACTTCACTCAATTGTAGCCAACGATAAGTTGATTGTTTAACAGCCATTTAACTTGATAAGTGATCCCCCCCATACATACCTGCATAAATAGCAAAAAATGGTGATTTTTACTAGTTTCTTATTTTTCATTGATCTTTCAACCAATTTTCATCAAACTTAACAATTGCTTTATAAATGTATCCACTTTTATATCACTGACAAAGTGAATTTCAAAAACTCCAAAATAATTGTGGTCTGAAGTGGGTTTTCATGTTGCCTGTTTTACCCCTTCATGTCCTCGGCTAAATTCAGTTGAATAAATACAGACTACCTCTGTTACATCAGTAACTGCATTAATTCAAAATGTTTTTTAATGAAAGTAATTGAAGAAGAATGACTCTGTTCATCTAAACTTGATACTGATTTTGCTCTAGTCTAATTGAACACTTTTTCTGGTCCACCAGCTGGTATGGCTGCTAGTAAAGATATTTGAATCTTAAAATTTTTACTTCAGAGATATGTAAATATTGGTTAGTTATATTTTAGTCTAGAAACATTTTCTTGGAAGGTGGTTTGGGGTTTTACCCACTGCAACAGATGGTGGTCAGTACATTCTAAACTCTGCCATCCAGACTCCAGTATAAAAAATAAGAGAGGAGGACAACTCTAAGAAATTCAAAATTCTTTTACCTGCTCAAAATTTATGAAAGACAGGGAATATAAAAATATTGCTGCATCTTTTACAATGAAGATTCAGAGAATTTGAAGAAAATTAAATGATTTGGTTGAATCCAATATCATTTGTTTTTCTGTATTTTAAATAATTGCCAGCACCAAAAGTTTATTCGAGGAAAATATTTTGATGTTCAAAGAATACTATTTAATCAGATAAAATGTTTTGAAATGTTGACCACTAGTATGACAACAAAAAATGGTGATGAAAAAGAAATGGGGGTGGAGGGTACAATAACAAAACTCTTTCTCTTTTATTCTTCTTCCAGTTCTCAAAAATTAACTAATAATTAAATAACAGTCATAAAATTTTCCGAAAAAAATTACAGAATTCTACAATTCACATCTTTGTATATATGGATTTCATATAAAAAATTATTTCTTTAATCATTTTTTTTTTTACTTCAAGCATCTTTTGATCAAATTCTTTGATGATATTAAATATAGCTTTACAAAAAAGAAGTTTTTCTCTTTGTTCACTAGTAAAATAATGATAAAAACATGTCCAATTGTGGATTTTAAATGTGTTCTGCGTTGTCTCTGAGTCCTCATGCTACTACATAGTGTTGACAGCTTGGATTCTAAGAGGCAGCAATAGAAATGATGTCACAGGAACACATTGTCGCAGGAACACATGTTGCACATCTCTCTGTCTTTTTTACAAATACTTTCATGGTAATTGCTCCGAGGAGCTGCATTCGCTGGTTCCCAGACTTCATGAATTCAAGTGCCCTACGAAGCTGGCATCCCGCTCTCACCCTTTCACTGTCAAAACTACTAAATGTAGCTGTCTCTTCTACTCCAATAGCTTCATGTCTTGCACCTCTCGCTTGTGGAACTCCCTTCCCTATTCCAGTTTCCCTGAGAGCTATAATCTCCAACTATTCCAATGTAATGTCAATCGACATCTCTAGTTGCCTTGATCTATCCACTATCCTTCTCCTCATCCTTTCCTCTATCACTCCTATCTGATCTTGCTCCAAATCTTCTGTAACCCCTTGCATCCTAGTGGCTTCCTGCCTTGCTTGGGGTGATAAGCTTAAAAAAAAACAAAAAAACTTTGGCTCAGTGTCTCACCACAGACAGTTCTTAGCCAGTTGTTAACCTGTGTGTCGGATGTATATTAGTGCTTCAGAATTCTTGCATCCCAGAATTCATGCTGTTTTGAACTTATATCCAAAACCCAGACTAAGGCAATCCATCACTGTCAGAATACCATTCCTCCAAGGCAATCTAGCCAATTGCTGACCATTCTTGCCCTGGACTTCGCATTCTGTAACATAAAATTTGAATGAAAAAGTGATGGCTATGATAATTTTAACCCATATCCTATAGCAAAATAGCTACATTCCTTAATTTTACCTGCTCAGATCTTCACAGCTTGGATCTGCCAGGCCATTCCACAGCATCAAATCATACTCATTCCTTTCATATTCCTTTGGTAAGGAGAAGGTTCCAATCAGACAGCTTTTTCCTATGACTTTTTGGAACAGACACCCAAGAAGATGCTCCTCTGACTACTACAATATTAACCTCTTCAAGTCAACCATTATCTATCCTACATTGGGCACTTTGACATAGTGTAATGATTAGCAAGCTTATTTCACTAGTTCAATTATGACTGAATAGTGAAGTTTGATCCTCACTAAGTGCTTCATACTTTCAGCCTTGAGCCACAACTAAGCTATGCTTAGTAAATCACTATCTATCCTAGATATCCTTATAATATGCAGACTTACAGTCAAGTCATGTTGAAACATTGGTTCCCACACAATAACCAAAGTTAAGCAATGTTGAGCCTGGTCAATACTGAAACAGGTGACCTCTTCAAAATACCATGTGCTATAAACTTGGATATGTGGGTGTTGTAAAGGATAATGCCTCAGAATTGTTAATTGGAGAGCCCATGTTCCAATTCCAGTTGGGTTTGTTATATTTACTTGGGAAAGGTAGGAATTTATATATTCTCCCCAAGCTATAGGTTAATTAGTAAGACTTATATCACTAAATCATTATTAACTTGAAAAAAAATTTTACTCTCTAAAAATATTCTTTGGTTTTAAATAACCCATAAAAGGTCGATAAACTGTAAAAAAATAAATCAATTAAATCTTATACTATATACCTCTTCCACCTCCCTTTATGCCTTTTCAACAATCTCATTCCATAATCTTCTACCTTGAGTGGTTTTTAGATGAGCAATAGTTGAAAAAAAAAAAAAATGTTCCCCTGGTCTCAGTTTGAACTGATGTGTTTTTCATATATATATATATATATATATATATATATATATATATATATATATATATATATATTTGGAAAAGGAAAATTCCACTGAAATATTATTTACACTATTTACATTCAGACTATTTTCCTTATCTTTTTGTTGTTATCCCAATGTTTCAGCCATAGTGTCCTCCAGCCTTCATTAGGTATATATTGAGCTATGTCAACCTACATGGAATTTTGAACTGAAACTTTTATTTAATCTATGAGTGTAAACTGTTCTCGTACCACTGTCTATATCTAGGGATATCTTATCTAGTTCTTATTTTTAGTACTACTCAGGTATTTCTCACCTGTTTACACTGGCTCCAAGTATATAGTAATTGTGAGCTTTATCCCTGTACCAGGCAGTGTGTACTTGGATTCAGTAGAAATGGATAAGCAGTAACTAAACAGTACTAGTGTAAATAATGATAACTCCTCATCCCAGAAATTCATTGAAATATGTTGGAAAATTGCCAAATTTTTGTCTTTAATCAAGAGAATATAAAATGCAAAATGGTCATAATATAGGGTAGGAGTAAAACTGTTAGTTTAAACTGATGCTAGGAGGATATGGGGGTAAACTGATTCCTTTTTCCCCCATATATTGTAATCATTTTATGGTCACAATATATGGGAAAAAAATGGCTATTAGGGCTAGTTCACTTATGAATCACTCTGCTTACTAGTGGCTTTATTGCCTTGCTTGGGGTGAAATGATTAAAAATAGAATAAAAAAAATATAAGATATTATTCCGTTTCAATTAAATTGTTTATCTTTAAATAATGAAATTATAAACATATTTGTTGAATTTAAAATAAGTTTATAATTTTAGAGATGAAGAGATTTGATGCAACAGAAATGTGCTTCTACAGAAGGATGCTGAGAATACTATGGGCTTGAACATTTGAGCAACAATGAAGTTTTAGAGAAAATAGAAACAAAAATAACACTTATGCTTTACATCAGAAAGAGACAGCTGAAATTTCTTGGGCACATAATGAGAAAAGATTGTTTAGAAAATTTAACACTCACAGGAAATAATGAAGGTAAAAAGGAAAACAGTTCATAAGTTCCCTGACAAGCTTGTGTATATGGTTGGCAGAACAGGGATTATGAGAGATAGCAAAAAGACAAACCTTACTAAAAAAATACAAATGACAAGAAGTTTTGGAAAGCTATGACTGTCCATGTCTGGAAGGGACATGGCACATAGAAGAAAGTAAATTTAAAATGAAATTTAAAAAAGGATAAATAATAATTTTCTATCAGTCTGCTCCTTAAATAACTAATTCTTCTTCTTTTATGTACTGTGTCCTTTCAGGACATAGGTGATAATGGCCTTCCACATCTTCCTGTCCATTGTAGCTCTTAATAGGGTTTGTCTTTTTGTTATTTCTCCCAAACCCTGTTCTACCATCCATTTGCTCAAGGTCATCAATTATGTTACACACTGATTTCCTCTGGCCATGTTTCCTTCAATCTGTCCTGGGAGTATCAGGTTTTCCAAGCCCTCCTTCCTCATTACATGCCTCAGACATTTCAACTCCCTCTTCCTTATGTTAAATATAAGTTTCTTTTTTGTATCCATTTTCTCCAAAACCTTCTTGTTGCTCACATGTTTGGTTCATAGTATCCTCAGCATTTTTGCGTAGAACCACATTTCTGTTGCTTCTAGTCTCTTCATCTTTGAGATTTTAATGTGACTAAAAGTAAATAAGTAATAATTTGCTGTGGCCTTCTATTTATCCTGTCTGAAAACTTTCTGCTGACTTCAAAGCTGTCACTGATTTGTGCACACCAAGCAACCTTTCTGTTTAAACAAAAGCCAGACTATCTGACTGGGTTGAACTCTGTTACATACCCAATGATCTCCTTGTTATAATGACAACTTGACTCTGCAAGCCTCTAGAGATCTAATGAATGTCTCTAACCTTAACAATTATCTATCACTCTCAATTCCTATCTCTTGTGTAATTCCATGTTCTTTTTCTCGTTTCCTACCCCTTTGCCCTCTGTCTTTTGCATAGCCTCACTTCCCATTAATACAAATTGCAAGGTCAAGAGCAATGCCCTGGCAGCAATGAAGATACCTACAATTTTAGTTATTTAAATATATAATGAAATATAATCTGCCCACAAATAGAACAGTCTAGTTAGAATAAATGGAGCAATTGCAGTTTTTTTTTAATAATTTTTACTAATGAAAGACTTTGTCCAAGATTGCATGCAGATGAAATTGAGGACTGGGAGTAAATTTCATAAATAAATAATAAAAAGTGGGGTTCAAATAAGGATATCCTAGGTGGATTTTTCTCCAAATAGAATAATTTTCTTGGCCTGTCTATTTGAAAATCAAAAGTCTGTGCATATATTCATATATATTTTAAGAAAATCTATAACAAAATTAGGAAAAATTTTTCATTGAACTAAAATGATCTTTACACTGATGCACCTACATATGTGCTTGAAGGAGAGAGGATGCTGAAATTTTAAAATTTAAATTAATTTTTTTTTAATGTGTTTTGGGTATATTGTCAAGCTGATTTCCTTTAGTTTCTTTTTGTTTGCTTTTTATCCCTTTTGTTGTATACAGACCCAGTGCAAGAGTCTCATAACTCCCCCACTCCGACTGATTCTATGATATAAGACACACACACACTACTGCAATTTTCAATTTTCATAAGGTAGTATTCATATAAAATACAAATTTTATATTTTAACCTAATTATATGTAATCATATGCTATATAAGTGAACAATTTAACTAGAAAGATTGAAAATAAATACAATGTACCATTAGTAACAATGCTTTGCAGCAATTTTTAACATCAACTTGAGGTTTTATTTGTTAAAAAGTTGAATAATTTTAACACGTTCAACATTATGGATAAGAAATAAATATATAAGAAATATGAATTTTATATAGTGTTTTTTCAAGACTTAGTATAAGCAAAACTAATTCACAGATTTCGACGAAAAAGAAAGACCCCAGAATGACATCAAAATCTATGAAAATTTGCCATCCTTTAATAGTTAAATGTTTAGTTAAATTTGTAACATATGTAAATGAAGATAAAAAAAATGCAAATGATAAGATAGCGAGAGTCATAGTGCACTGCCCAGGTCTACCAATCATTAGTATGCATTGGCTGTGTGTGTGTGTATATATATATATATATATATATATATATATATATAACACATTGAATATTGTTGTTAATAAAATAGTGTTTGATGCAATATAATGGAGCTATAAACTATATATTAATAAATATTTACTTTTTTTTTTTTTACTGATGAGGAAAAAAGTGTATATTTGTTTTTATATATATATATATATATATATATATATATATATATGACAAACTGGAAAATTTCTTGTGATATGTTTCACTCCAATGAAATCCTAATGGATGAAATGCATCACAAGAAATTTCCCAGTTTGTCATATATTTTTAAGTACTGTTTGTTCATATATAAAATTATATATCATTAAGTCATTCATATATATATATATATATATATATATATATAATAATGGGCAGCATCTCTTCATTCAAGCATGTTTCATTGAATAATATAGACATATTATGTCTATTTATTTTTATAATAATCCTTTCTACTTCTCTAATTAGCTTCTCGACATTAATTTGAAATTCATCAAGGAAGGGACTATAGTTTTTGTTAACCGAAGTACTTTTGATCTCCTCAGAGGTTAATTTCAAAGATGGACTTACTGCAACTGTGATCATTATGATGGTGATTTTTGTAAACACATGTGAACACGCTCTGTTATAATTATTTTAACTTTATCCCTTACTGCTATGGTGTTTAATTTTTTTTTTTTTTTTTACACACATTTCAGTATATTGGAGCTAACCAGAGAAGCTAAAAATGCAAAATGACATTAAGTGTTGATCAAATGCATTTTAAACTATTACTACTACACTCATAATATGTTTTGTTAAGTGTTGGTTGCTTTTGATATAGAGGCCTTGAGAATTTGAAGTTTTTGTTTCTTATTTTTATGGTGTAGTATATTGGTGTTGTCAACAAGTATTTTCCTGTAGTGTGAAGGTGAACTGGAATGTGTTTTTAAATGTTGTGTGATAGAACTTTTATCTAACAAATCGAATGTAAGATGTTTTGATAATGTTGTGGTCTAATCAACATATGTACTTATTTTTTTGTCAGAGATACATGATGATTGCGTTTAGATTGTTACCTCTGGGTGTTGACTTCAATGTTCATGCTATATTTATGGGTAAAAGTGCACAGTATCAGAAATACGGCATGTGTAAATATAAAAGTGGAAACTAAAGTCAACACTAAGTGGCAATAGTTGATTCATGCTTGAATCTTCAGACCATATCTGGAAATATATATAGACAGCATGTCTTCATTCAAGCATGTTTCATTGAATAATATAAACATATTATTTTTATTTATTTTTGTAATGATCATTTCCAGTTTCCTAATCAGTTTTTTGATGTTCTTTGATGAATTTCATCTTAACATTCAATGAAATATATATTTCCACTCCCTCCCTACACACACAGGTTATTAGGCAAGTAAATCTAATTTTGTTTGTTTTTTGTTTATTATTATAAATAATATGTTGGAAACAAAAAATATAAGTAAAAATAGATTTTGCTCAATTTTTTTATGGTACAGTGAATATTCAGTACAGTCACCTTTTTTGCCATTTTGACTAGGATTAAACTAGTAATTATTCCTCATAGACTAAAAATAGTTTCTGCCTTTTTAGTATTCAAAGCACACAAACATATAAAGTTCCTTGAAGCTAAAATCAAAATTCTTTGCATTGGAAATAAACTTTTTCCATATTTATGTTATGTAAGAATTCTTTATTCTTGATGGAAAAATTATTTTGTGTGTGTATATAAATGTGTGTGTACACAATGTATCCTGATTTGATGTATAAAGGTTTCTCTGTGAAAAATGTAGATTATTGTTTTTCTTCTTACCCTTATTTCATTTCCATTTACTCAATGTTCAAATTGTTTTATCTTGTACTTTAATTTGCTTATTATTTTCATTTCCTTCTTTTACTCCAGTATTAAGATGTTAAGCTCGGCAGCTTTAGTTTTTTTGCATCAAGTTACAGCAAAATAATGCACAGAATTCTTTAGTATTTTTTATTTTCATCTTTCTGTATTTTGTAAAGAAAACCAAGTTGTTTTCATTTTTGTTATCAAATCATATCAACCTGAGAAACATGAAACCTCCTTATTTCGAAGATCAGTGATTGCAAATCCTTGCTGAATAAAATAAATGCTGTTTGCTTTAAAATGACACTATAAACCAACTGGGGCTTAAAGATTCTGTGTTATTACATTATTCTGGTGTACAAGGTTTGACAAAATTTATTTCCCTTGATAGATGAAGGAATGCTAAAATTAAAATCTCAAAAACCTTGAATTGGTAACACTTTTCAGTAGATTTTATATTGTAGCAAAGATAAAGCAAAATCTCTCTCCTTATTTATAAGTTCAAAGAACAGAGCTTTCTTGGCCTCTAAACAATACAACTTGGAGATCATGTTAACAACCCAGCCACTGTAAAAAAGAAATATTGCTGCTAAAGCCACATCAGCACCAATTGGTATTTACACTATTTACATTGTTTGGAGTGTTGTCCTCTTCTTTATTGCCATATTCATGAAGTTTCAGGTGTTGTATGCTCCAGCTTTCTTCAAGTGATATACAGTGAAATTTCAAACCGAACTAGGGTAGATTGTTCTAATTCCACATGCCATGCCTTTTCTAGATATCTCAGTTTCAGTTATTTCCCTTTAGTAACTCAACTCTGATACTCATCAGGGCAGAAAGAGGGACAAGGGAAAGCAATGTGTGGCATACTTAGCAGGCTTAAGCAAGTGGATGGCAGAACAGAGTCTGGGAGAAGTAGCAAAAAGACAAAACTTATTGTGAGTTACAAGGGATAGGAGCAAGTGGAGAGCCATGATCGCCTATGTCCTGAAGAGAGACAGCACATAAAAGAAAGAAGACTAGACGGGTGATGAGGTCTCACTAATTACATTTGAGCTGGCTAGATGTAACCATAAATTCTATGCTAAGTTTCTTTTCTCACACTTCTCACTTTTGGATCCATAGCCAACTTTAATCTGCAAACGTTTACTCTCATCTGAAAAAGAGACATATGTGGTTCTGTCAACAAAATGTTAATAATACAATAGAAAGCCTATGTGAGCAATGAGTAACTTTTAAAGAAAATTAGAACTACAATGAAACTCAGATTTACGATTGGAAACAGTTGTAATTTCTGGAATGCATAATGAGGAAAAAGGGTCTTTAGATTTCAAGCCAAGATCAGCAGGGGAAACAATGTTCGCATCTTATTGCTTATTTTCATATTCTGAAAATTTTAGAAACAAAAGCGTTCGGAAGTGCCATGTAATATCAATCCTCATATAGGGCAGTGAATGCTGGACAATTTCCTCATAGATGAGGTAACAGAAATATGGTTCTACATAGAAAACTATAAACAGTACATGTAAGCAATCAGCAATTTGTAAGGAAAATGGGAACACAAAGGACTCTTGCACTTCTGTTATGGGAACTTACCTATAATGATAATGGACTCTTCCTGATACTACAAATACTGCGCCTCTCAAGAGGTATAATGAATGAATGGTGTAACGAGTCGAGACAATATTAGTTCACTCTAAACCAGACGGACAGTCATTACTAACACCTTCAACTTCTTGTACTATATTTCTGTTGTAATATATCTTTGTTATTCTACTCTTGTGTTCATGTTGTTCTTCCTTGGTTCTAACCTTGGACCATAACTGTGGTGCAAGGATATTGGACCATAACAACTTCAAATCAGTATTTCTGGGATACATAATGAGGATTGATTGATTTTTTTTTTTTTTTTCTGTTTTATCAACACTTTATGGGTGATTTAAAGCTGAACCATATTTTTGATTGTAGGAGGTCATTTACAGTACAGTGTATTGCCAAGTGGAACTGAATCTAAGTAACAACCAGTCTTCACATTGTTTCTCTGGTGATCAAACAAGAATAATTATTTTCAGTATGATTTGACCGTGAACTGCATAATAAGGAAAGAATACTTGGAGGATTTGACACTCCCATAAGATACTGAAGATGAGACAACACATGGAAACTGTGTACTACCTGACAAATTAGTATAAATGGATGGTAGAGCAGGGACTAGAAGGGTTAGTAAGAGGAGAAACATTACTTAGAGCTACTGGAACCACCTCTTAACTTCTGTTATTCCAAGGTCCACTTTGACCCAGAGTGATAGCATCTGTTAGGGTCCCAGCTATGAGGAAATAGTGAACCTCCAAGCAAAAACAAAACACTATGAAAGTATAACAATACATTTTTGTAGTAAAAATGCCACCAATACATATTTATAAAAAAAAATTACCAATACTACCTATCTATAGTAAAATTAGCAGCAACACCTATTTAAAGTAAAATTACCAACAGTCTATTTTATTGAAGCTGTAAAATTGTGTTCAAAATATTTAGATTTTGGCATTGGGTTGATATGCCACTAAACAAAATCAGTCAAAACAAACTTTGAGCTGCCAACAATAGGAAGTTGTAAAGAGCCATGATCACTCAAAACCTGAAGGGAAATAGTACATAAAAGAATATCTGCTATTCTTACTATTTGCATATTATGATGTTTTGATCTTTGCAAAATTCAAGTTATAAATCAGTATCTTTCTACAGAATTGCCTAGAATCTGCCAGTGTGACAGCAGGGAACTAACCATTTTTTCATTTTGAATATTTTCTGTTTTTGAAGCCTAGCTAAGCAACTTGATATTTGTAATACTTTGGCATTTCAGATTGTATTTAGATTCTTTAAGAACCTCAGTACACAATGCTGGTAAAAATTAATTTAAAAATGAGTTTCTTTTTTTTTATTTTGCTAAGGTTGATAGACTGAGAAATCAAATGTCAATATTTTTAAAAAAATGTCATCATAAGAGGTCAGATTTAAAATTTCAAACAATTTGCAAAATATTTTTGAATCTTTGAATAGTTCTTTATGCTTTTATTTTTATCTGCTATAAAGTAGGCTGATGTTGACATACATATTATCAAGCAATATGTACATAAAAAGTTAGACATAAATGAAATCAGAGATATATGTGTGCATGTATATGTAAAAGGAAAAATCCTGTGGAAATAATTATAGAATCTATACAGATCTATTTTCATATGACAGCAAAATTAATTTTCAGTCACTTTTCCACCATAGTTATGTAGCCTCCTTTTGCTTCTTCTATAAATATTTTCACAGTAATTATTCTGATGAGCTTTCCTTGTTGATAATTCACCTTCACAAATTTAAGAACAGAACCAGATTGTCAGCTAGGTCTCATAATTTCACTTGAAATTACTAGTTGTAACCAGAGGTTCTATGCTAATGCTTTCTTCTCTCTCACAATTTTTCATATATGCAATTCTCTTCCTGCTTCTTGCTTTCATGTCAATTACAATCTTCAACAATTTAAATGCATATGTAAAATTGTAGTTTCTTCTGGTTTGTAATCAATTCCTGCAATACATTTCTTTAAGTCAAATAATCCACTAATCACAATATGTGTCTCCTGTTCACTACAGTTGTCACCATTCTCCCTGTCGTTTCATTATACACATTTTTATATCTTCATTGACAGCTAAAATTTACAAGCATATATAAAAAGAAACCCTCATGAGAGTCTATCCAGCTCTGAGATCTATAGTTTTTTAAATATGTCCCACAGAGCCACCATTTTTCCTTTTGGGATAGTTTACATGCAAGACACATTCAAATCCTGGAGAGAAGGCATTTTCTCTTTACATTGACTGTTGCAAAAAAATGACTCTGACTTCTGCGGTAGTTTGCTAAAATGTAATGTCAATTGTTATCTTGTGTCTTGAATCCTGTTCTTTTATTGTCCTCTCTGTTTCTTTCATACTCAGTAACCCCTTTCATCCTAGTGGCTTTATTGCCTTGCTTGGGATGAAATGATTAAAAAAATTAATAATAATAATAGATGTTTTAACACTGCACTTTGTACTTTTCAACCCCTGAGCCCCAATAAAAAAAAGCATATGTTGAAGGTTACATTTATACTGCACTTTTTTTTCCATAGCTCTGTTATGGCAAACTCTTGTCCTTTTCATGCCTCTTAACATCTATGTACTAAGTTACCTTCCTCAACATTCCGAGCCACTCTATTCTTGAGAACTAATATTAGCAGAGCCTGAAGCAACTGATAGTTCATCAGCAGCAGCTTCATCTTTGGCTCCAGTGGTATGTACTTAAATCTAAGTAAAGGTTAACATTCAAAAAATACATTTCAGAGCAGATGCAATACTCCCCGCTACCTCTAATGAGAATGACACAGTCAAATATTAAAAAAGAAAAGAAAAATGAAATAATAATACAAATTATATGTTAATATATATGGCCATCTATTTTCTTTAAAATGCACTCTGAAAAGTTGTGTTGAGAATATAAATAAGATTATTTTTTAATAATTGAAACACTTAATAAAAATTTCCATTTTAATAAAAAGGTAACGTGTCAGTAAAATAACAGTCATCAGCACAAAAATTGAAATCAGGAAGCTGACTTCAAATGCCAGGTTCATCTGTTGCATTCACTTTCACACAAATGTCCTTAGGAAATCCATCTCTTCTCCCCACTGTTATAACAACTTAGCCAATTTCTGTCTGAATTTCTGTGATGCAGATTTATCATTATTTACTATTGTCCTTATCTTTGTTGCTGTTATCTAAGGGTTTCAGCCAAGTACCATCCAGCCTTCATCAGGTGTATGTCTGTCCAGGTAACTTACAGGGAATTTCATATTGTCCTGGCTATGATTATAAACTACATCTTTCAGCACCAGAAAATTAGAGGTTTTGAGGAGTGTAAAACCACCTCTTAACTGCTATAGTTCCCAAGTCCACCCTGACTGGTAGCTGTTAATCTCCCAGCTATGGACAAATAGTAGACCTCAAACAAAAATCAACAGTACATTTTTTATAATAAAATGGCCAACAATACATTTTTGTAGCAAAATGACAATCAATACAACACTAAAAAAATTATTAAGTAAAATTACCAGCAATACATTTCTAAAGAAATACAAAAATACATACATTTATCCTGAAAGCATAAAATTATATATAAAATATCAATAGTTGAAAACATAAAATTGCATATGAAATATTTGCATTTTGGCATTGAATGACCTATAGAAGTTGATATGCCACTAAATAAGATCAACCAACCAACCAACAATATTCTAGTGGATTAAACTATTAGCTTATGAATTTGGTGACATAATAATTGTGAGTTCAATTACTATGCCAGTCAGTGTATACTTAAACTTGGTGAAAATGTGGCAAGCAATAACAGAGCAGTACCAAATAAGAACCAGTTGAAATATATCCTTAGACATGGGCAGTGCAATGAGAACAATTTACTTTTGTAGATTAAATAAAGGGTTCAGTTCAAAATTCCCTGAAGGCTACCTGGATCAACAAGCACCTTCTGAAGGCTGGAGAGCACAACAACCGAAATGCTGTGATAATAACAAGGATGAGGATAATAGTCTGTATGTAAATGATTTAAATAAAAATGTATAAGACATGAATTATGTCAAATGTATGTGTGTGCATATAGAAAAATCATGTATCAATAATTATTAGAAAATCTATACAGATGTATTTTTCCATTATAAGAAAAATTATTAGTATATGTTGAAGGCTTCATTTCTGTTAAAATTTACTCCATAGGTCTGTTAGCCCTGGTTATGACAATAAATTACATCTGGCAGCAAGGCCTCTGATTGGGAGATTGAAGGTTTTGTGGAGCGTGGAACTACTTCTTAATTGCTGTTGTTCCCAGGTCTACCCTGACCTGAGGTGGTAGCACCTGTTAGGTCCCAGCTATGGATAAATAGTGGACCTTGTAACAAAAACAAAACACTATGAAAGTATAAAGATAGATTTTTATAACAAAAATACCAGCAGTGCATTTTTGGATAGTAAAATTACCAACAATATCTATTTACAGTAAAATTACCAACAATATCTATTTACAGTAAAATTACCAACAATATCTATTTACAGTAAAATGACCAACAATATCTATTTACAGTAAAATGACCAACAATATCTATTTACAGTAAAATGACCAACAATATCTATTTACAGTAAAATGACCAACAATATCTATTTACAGTAAAATGACCAACAATATCTATTTACAGTAAAATGACCAACAATATCTATTTACAGTAAAATGACCAACAATATCTATTTACAGTAAAATGACCAACAATATCTATTTACAGTAAAATGACCAACAATATCTATTTACAGTAAAATGACCAACAATATCTATTTACAGTAAAATGACCAACAATATCTATTTACAGTAAAATGACCAACAATATCTATTTACAGTAAAATGACCAGCAATATCTATTTACAGTAAAATTACCAACAATATCTATTTACAGTAAAATGACCAACAATATCTATTTACAGTAAAATGACCAGCAATATCTATTTACAGTAAAATTACCAACAATATCTATTTACAGTAAAATGACCAACAATATCTATTTACAGTAAAATGACCAGCAATATCTATTTACAGTAAAATTACCAACAATATCTATTTACAGTAAAATGACCAACAATATCTATTTACAGTAAAATGACCAGCAATATCTATTTACAGTAAAATGACCAGCAATATCTATTTACAGTAAAATTACCAACAATATCTATTTACAGTAAAATGACCAACAATATCTATTTACAGTAAAATGACCAGCAATATCTATTTACAGTAAAATGACCAACAATATCTATTTACAGTAAAATGACCAGCAATATCTATTTACAGTAAAATGACCAGCAATATCTATTTACAGTAAAATTACCAACAATATCTATTTACAGTAAAATGACCAACAATATCTATTTACAGTAAAATGACCAGCAATATCTATTTACAGTAAAATTACCAACAATATCTATTTACAGTAAAATGACCAACAATATCTATTTACAGTAAAATGACCAGCAATATCTATTTACAGTAAAATGACCAACAATATCTATTTACAGTAAAATGACCAACAATATCTATTTACAGTAAAATTACCAACAATATCTATTTACAGTAAAATGACCAACAATATCTATTTACAGTAAAATGACCAGCAATATCTATTTACAGTAAAATTACCAACAATATCTATTTACAGTAAAATGACCAACAATATCTATTTACAGTAAAATGACCAGCAATATCTATTTACAGTAAAATTACCAACAATATCTATTTACAGTAAAATTACCAACAATATCTATTTACAGTAAAATGACCAGCAATATCTATTTACAGTAAAATTACCAACAATATCTATTTACAGTAAAATTACCAACAATATCTATTTACAGTAAAATTACCAACAATATCTATTTACAGTAAAATTACCAACAATATCTATTTACAGTAAAATTAGTAAAATTACCAACAATATCTATTTACAGTAAAATTACCAACAATATCTATTTACAGTAAAATTACCAACAATATCTATTTAAGTAAAATTACCAACAATATCTATTTACAGTAAAATGACCAGCAATATCTATTTACAGTAAAATTACCAACAATATCTATTTACAGTAAAATTACCAACAATATCTATTTACAGTAAAATTACCAACAATATCTATTTACAGTAAAATTACCAACAATATCTATTTACAGTAAAATGACCAGCAATATCTATTTAGTAAAATGACCAGCAATATCTATTTACAGTAAAATTACCAACAATATCTATTTACAGTAAAATTACCAACAATATCTATTTACAGTAAAATGACCAGCAATATCTATTTACAGTAAAATTACCAACAATATCTATTTACAGTAAAATTACCAACAATATCTATTTACAGTAAAATTACCAACAATATCTATTTACAGTAAAATTACCAACAATATCTATTTACAGTAAAATTACCAACAATATCTATTTACAGTAAAATGACCAGCAATATCTATTTACAGTAAAATTACCAACAATATCTATTTACAGTAAAATGACCAGCAATATCTATTTACAGTAAAATTACCATTTACAGTAAAATATCTATTTACAGTAAAATTACCAACAATATCTATTTACAGTAAAATTACCAACAATATCTATTTACAGTAAAATGACCAACAATATCTATTTACAGTAAAAAATATCTATTTACCAACAATATCTATTTACAGTAAAATTACCAACAATATCTATTTACAGTAAAATGACCAGCAATATCTATTTACAGTAAAATTACCAACAATATCTATTTACAGTAAAATTACCAACAATATCTATTTACAGTAAAATTACCAACAATATCTATTTACAGTAAAATGACCAACAATACATTTTATCTATAATTGAAGGCATACAGTTGCATTAAAAATATATTTAGTTGAAGCCTTAAAATTGTGTTCAAAATATTTAAATTTCAGCATTAAATAACCCATTGAGAGAGTGATATGCTGCTAAACAAAATCAACTGACCATAGCTCTGTGTTATAGCAAATTATAAATACAGTAAAGACTGGATTCCCAAGCTTTGAGTGGTTGCCTGTCTAGGAAAAGGTCAAAACCATGTAGTCGGCAACAGGAAAGCACTCCACTGTTTCCCAAGAGGTCATGGCATTTACACATTATCAAGAAACAAAATTTGTAGAGACATGATCATCTACATCTTAATTTCACTACAAAAAATAAAAACACTAAAAACCATAAAAGACATATCACCATAGAGCAGTGGTTTTTTTCTGAAACATTATTGTGATAATGAGATCATCACTTGGTGCTATATGAAGCTAGAATTTATAAATATCATACAAACATGAAAATAAATATAATAAAAATTGTCATTGTTTTTCAAGATATTATTTACACTTAAAAATTTATTTATTTTCAAAATTATGTATGCATTAAAACTGAATCTATATTTTCATTTGAAATCTTTATTGCTAATGGCTGACCACTTGTATTCAAGTATGCCTGTCTACTAGGGTGGGCAGCCAATCCCTGTTGCAGGACCCTCTTTAGGCACATTTGTGTTTGTTCAACATCCACTAAGCCCACCTGTAGTTTATACTGTAATTATGCAGAGTGGGCCTTAATTACAGTTTCTGGGAGAGAGCAGATTATTTGGCATGATCAGCAGTCTGAACAAGACCAGTATGCTCAAACCCTCAATCATGATTTGCATGGGCACATGACAGAGTGGTTAGAACCTTTGCTTTCCAACCATGAGACCCAGGTTCAAATCACACTATAGTAGTTTTGTCAGGAAGGTGACTTCTTGATGTTATTGGCCTGTAGAGGTGATCACAGCATGCAGCACCTTTGGAAAGTGCCTGAAAACCATACCAAGGGTTGACTCAAGCCTTATGAGTTAAATTTGGTAGATGTAACTATTTGGGAAGCTTAGAGTATTATGGTTTCTCTGGAAGATAATTATTACAAAAATATTACTTTTGATCCTAAAGATATTTCATCATTTTATGACAAACTTTATTTACTATTGTTAAATTTCATCACTATCATTCTCACTTTACCCTAACCCATTTGGTCATAGGGTCTCTATATGTATATAGCAATAGTAGATGTGTCTAGGGCAAGACTGAGTGAGCCATTCCTCTTCAAGATGAATTTTAATTCACTTGTTCTTCTCCAAGGTTAAAGAACCCAGTTTGCTCTAATATTTATGAAGGCCTGAATTCAGAGTTGTCCTAGACTGGTTGTCACCCAAAACAAGAGAGCCCAGTATGCCTTACTATTTAATCCATAGCTGGAAAAAAATGAATTCATTCCTTTTCCAGTACAAGGTATTAGTGGCATGCAGATTCTGTTTTCCACACTGATAACTATTATGCTCCTCAGACACCCATTTACCTTTTTAAAATTAATTCATCAATTTTTATATTTACAGTGGTCAACTTGTTTGTACAACTGGATGCTTCCATTGCTGGATCTGCAGAGCTTATAGAAAATATATTACTCTTTCTAACAAGTACATTTCAGTGTCTCCTCAAAGGTGATGTGCATAATAGCAATGGTAAATAATTTGCTTTTTATCAATTCAATTTTCATATTTTGTGCACAAAATTTTGAATTGCATTTTATTCTAAAAAATATTCAACTCTTTATAGCTTTTTTCAGTTTTTTCATTTCACCTCAAGCAAGGTAATAATGCCACTAAGACACAAAGGGTTACTGAGTGTTAAAGAATGAGAAAAAGAAAGAAACACTTTCAAGGAGAGAGAACATTAAAAGAACAAGAATTAAAAAGATAACATTGCATTTAAATCTTTGAAGATCAAAGATGACTGGGAAGTAAGAAGCCAGAAGAAAGATCCACAATCAAGAAGTGCAATAGAAGAAACTGTTAGCATAGAACTTACAGTTACATCTAGCCATTTCAACTCTAAAATGATGAGACCTTATTGTCAATTTAATACTGCACTTAAATTTATAAAGTCTACGTACCATAGCAGAAAGTTCATCAAAGCAATTACCATGAAAGTGTTGCAGATCCGGTAGGGTGCAGTGCTGGTTTATTACAAAGTGGCCTTGTGCCAGACACCAGACTACCGAGTCCACAAGCGATGTATAAAAAGAAATGCGTGAACGAACAGAGGAGAAATGTGGTTAGTCCACACGTGCATAAATTAAAAACATTAATAAGATAGCCTGCACAGAATGACAGAAAACGACTGGATTCAAAACAAGTGTAATTTTTTTATTAAATGGAAGAACAAGTAGCTTATCTCGTGGTACAAGATCAAGGAAAATGTTCCGCGCCAAAACCGGAAAGCAACATGGCTAAGGCGGGAAAAGTTCTTGAGGAAGAAGGTTCCAGAAAAAGTCAATTTACACGGAATATTATACATACAACAAAGAAAAATACTCACTGCGAGTTTTTGTTAGTGTGAGTGTAATGTTATGTATATTTTTAAGGTACTGGTTCCAAGCAGGTTAGAGATCAACAAATATGAAAAGTTCTGTTCCCTTGTTAATGACAAAGGCAGGTTCGGACAAGACATTAGTCACTCAACAAGAAAATTCTAGCCATCCAAAGTGTGTTGTGATGACAAAGACGTATGTACTAAGTTTCCCTGATAGAAAACAGGAGGAAGTTCTTCTAAGGAATTAGTCTTAGGTCGAGGAAAAAGGTGGCCGATAGTTGCTTCGACTTAATGAAAATTATTTTGATGACAAGCCAAAAGGGACAAAGAATTAATTGTTGTTGGTTGCATCGTCTTGAAGAAAATTATTTGCGACGAGCCAAAAGGGACGAAGAATTAATTATTGTTGGTTGCATCGTCTTGAAGAAAATTAATTTGCGACAAGCCAAAAGGGACGAAAAATTATTTGTTCATCAGTAAGATATCCCTGTCTGTACTATAGTTGACTGACGAGGGATAAATGAGTCAAACTTCTTGGTTCAGTGTCTGGACCACTACTGACTTCGAAAAACCAGTTTGTCCGTGACGTCAAAGAAATTTCGCGGGAAGATTTCAAATTCTAGTTTGCATAATATCAGGAGCAGGTAGCTTGAAGTTAACAACAAAAGAATAGCTTACTGCTATGTCTGACTGAAAGAGAAAGGACGGGGGTGCAAACCGTGAACGCGCGCATGGAAGAAAGGGAGGAAACTCGCGCGCGCGTAAAATGTTGTAGATGGTATAACTGTGTTATCCCATAAAAGTATTTATAGAAAAGGCACAGGAAAGCTACATTATGGCTGTGGGAAAGGAACTGAAGCTGAGATGCCGGGTCAGGACCAGTAACTTCTTTGGATTTTATCAAGAATCTCTAAATATATAGCAGGGGGCACCAGACCAGATGTGGCAACAATATTCAAAATAAGGATGAATTGTAGACTTTTAAATATAGATAGATTTGGCTGAAAAAAAAAATTGTCAAGCGTGACATAGTGAACCAACTTTTGTAGTTGCAGACTTAGCAATTGATTCAATATACTCATTACCTGAGTAATATCAGTTCCCATTGTAATATATTCAGTAATATGACTAAACAAAAGAGGTCTAAGAGGTATTCAGTAAAATAATGTGATTAAAAGAAATCATGATACTTTACTAACCAATCACGATGAACAGGTGTTTTTTCTGGGATACCTTGTGCCTTGAGTGCCTCTTGGGACTTAAACTCAACCAAGACTTCAAGTGGAACTCGTACATATGATCCATCACTAAACATACTGGAAAAGGGGTCAGTTCCATGTACTGCTCCAGTAAGTACCTAACTTTACCTGCCAACCTGGCTTATAGCCACATAATATTGAAACACCAATTCCCATATGCTTACTGAAGTTAAGTAACTTCAGGCTGACTAGATGAGTGACTGATTGGGAATACCAGGTGCTATAAGCTTGTGTATATGTGGGTGGTGTCATGGATAATGGCTTGAAATTGTTAATCAGAGAGCCGAGTTTCAATTCTTGTTGTTCTTACATGCAAATACCCTTGGGAAAGGTATGAATTTATGTCTTCTCTTCCAGTTGTGATATTAATTAATAAGATTTGTATCACTCAACCCTTATTATTTTCAAAAAGCAATTTTTAGAATCTAAAAATATTTTCTGGCTTTAAATAACCTGCAAAGGGTCAATAAGCCATAAAACAAATCAATCAATCCTGCTATCCTCTACCATTATAGGAGACAGGACAGGTTGAAAATAGAGTACTGCTCTGGAGCCTTATACTGGGTGAATATCATTGTGAAAAAAATTATTCAATCCATACAAGCAGATTGTTCTCATTCCACAGGACATTCAACAGCAGCAACAAGTAAAATGGATAGTACATGTAACTCGAAGAGAGAATTATGGTATAATCAAGGTGCTGACATTCTCAAACAAAATGGAAGCTCCCAATAGTACCTGAAAGAACAATATCAGTTACTGGTCTTGAAAAAAAAAAATTTTTAAGAGAAAGATTTTATAAATTTTAACTGAATGTATCACTGGTTCCTCATTCAATGAATGCTGAATGTTTCCTTATAAGGAAACATTTAATATTACCATTGCCTTGACAATACTAGACAAAATTTCATATCAGTTAATATATTTTAGTTAATTATATTTTGAGGAATGTGGCTTCTCTACTTCTTTGACCGATGACTTTTTGAAGTACTTGGCCCAGGGATTGAACTCATATCTAGAAAATAACTAGACATGCTTCAACACTATTTTTATCCACTAGATCATTGTTCCATAATACATAAAAGTAAAAATAATATATTAATTTTTATGTTATACATTTGCAAGTAATATATGTTAGTAACTTCAAGGATTTTTGTGGCAGTTCTGGCCAAGTTCATTAATCCATGGATATTAGAATCTTTGACTGGGAAGGCATGCATAAGAATGAAGGTAGCCAGTGAAATGTTGATAAAATGGTGATTTGAATTTTTCTACAAGATGGTGGAAAAGGTGTTTATTATCAGATTGATCCCTGAATTTAGTGGCATTGACACTGATTTACCATTCATGGAGTGGATTGAGAACATCTAGTTGGTATGTGAGCTGTGTGACATGAGGAGGATCGAGCGTGTCCTGCCGTGAGGTGGGACTCTCACTGTATACTGGCAACTAAGTAAGGAGCAGAGATCAGATGCAGAGTAGATAAAACAAGCCCTCATGACAGCATATGCAACAAACTCCTTCAATGTGTTTGACCAGTTCACGATGAGGTGACTTTGTACTAGGGAAACTGTTGATGAATTTTTGGCGGAAATACAGTGCTTGACTCGGCTGGTTGGTGGACAGTTGTCTGGGTGATGGATGGTATGTGCATTCATGTCTGGCCTACCACAGGACATTAGACAGTTTCCTAGAGCATTATCCAGAATAGAGACTATGACTTTCGAGCAACTTCTAACCCGGGTAAAGGCCATTATGACTGATAACCAAAAACCTGTACAAGTCGGCCACCAGAAGAAGTTTTGGACTGCCTCGTGGAAATTGGCCAGTGGTCAAACACCCGAAAGACTGAAAAACAGTGTGACGAAGTACACCATGCCTGATGTTGTCTGGGATGAATACAACAAAGAACTGCAGCTGTGGGTAGACAATAAATGTCTGCTGCCATATTCGATAAAGTGAGTTTGGTCCAACCAAGTGTCTTATTCCATTGATGGCAATGATTCAAGAGAATAAACAGAAGTGCATAGCCCTTGTAGACTCTGGCTGCTCACAGACACTAGTGAGTAGATCTGTATGCCACCTTTGGCAATACCAGGTATTGAAGATGCTGACAGCTGATAGGAAATTGCTGAGTATCTTGGGTATGGCACAGTTAAAATGGATGTTGGTCGTGCTCAACCCATGAACATTGAAGTTCTAGTTGTGGGTGAAACATTGCTAGGTCTTGATCTAAGTTTGGGGATCGATGTGATCTGGGAGCCTGGGGGAATGTACATCACTAAATCAGGATGTCTGTTTTCCTGGGGAAGATTTACCTTAGTGTGCTGCTATCTCCATCAACAAACATTTGCAGAGATACCTCCTTTTGGCATGCACAAGGCTGGCATAATTTGTTTTAAGTGCTCTGGTTTAACCATTTTGCTAAGGACTGTAAACAAAGAGGCCAGGAGGGAACAGATAACCAGATGCACAGATCACGCCATGTGCATTGCTTTTGTTGCAAAAAATACATGCAACCTGGGCCTCTTTGCCCTTTGCAGTAGTTCACTACAGGCCCGTCCTCAGATGGAGCCACTCTCTCGCCCACCCAAACTGATCTTGAAAATTATTTACTTGTTATATATTTTAGCAACATTTACATAAATTGAAGTGTTCTTTAAATAAACTATCTTTTGTTTGTCAATAAAAAATATTCTTTAAGAAATACCACTATTTTACTATTTATTGTAAATCAAATTAAGACATTTTTCAACACAGCTGTAGTAAAAAAAAAAACAAAAAAAAACACAAAAAACAGATTTTTATAACCAGCATTATAACAATAAAAATAAATATTGGTTTGTCATATTGATATCATTTCAGTTTATAAAACTATTTAGAAGTCATAACAAATAGAAAATTAAAATTATTGCTTTATAAAAGCTTGAGAGGCTCTAGGCTTCAGCCAATATTAGCCTAAGGGATAATGTAGCCCTGATCATGATTGCCTACACCATAATGGAACAATGCATTCTTTGAAAATTAAATAGCTACTTGTCAGACTATGATCTTATTGATACATCTTACAGCATTCAATTTAAATTTGACATCAGTTGAGGAATCTGTTTGGTTAATTTCATCAGATGGATATTAAAATGTGATTGCATTTTGAGATATTTAGTCTTTTCTTGATTTTAATTTTTTTTTTCTTTGGTGGGAGTAGGGAGAAAATAGAATCTGTTAACACTGAATAGTTCTTAGTAATAATTATTGGATACAAAAATTATAAATACTAAACAAAAGTTGTAATCTTCTATGTGCCATGTTCCTTCATGATGTTGACGATCACGGTTCTCCACAATTTCATGATCTTTGTTGTTCTTAATAAATTATACCTTTGTGTTATCTCTCTTAAACCCTGCCCCTCCATCCATTTACCCTAGCTTGCTTTGTAGGTTATGTGCTGTTTTCTCCTGTACCTCTTGCCTTCAATCTGTCCTGTAAGTATCAAATTTTCCAAGCCTTCTTTCCTCATGTGTCCAACAAATTTCAACTCTCTCTTTCTGATATTAAGTATAAGTTACCTTTTTGTTTCCATTTTCTTTAAAACTGTCATTGATCACATGTTCGATCCATGGTATTCTCAGCATCCTTCTGTAGAGCTATATTTCTGTTACTAATGATTTCCTTTTGCTGAACAGTCTTGTATCAGCATTAATTTCATAATTGATTCTGAAAGAAGATTTAAATTATTTGACACAATAATACATAACCCATACTGAAATACTTCTACATGTAAGTAACAACACTGGTTAATTTTCAGTGGATGTTATCATGGATATTAGCTCAGAATGAGAAATCAAAGAGCAGAGTTCAAATTCCAGTTGAGTTCATTACATTAACTTACATGCAAATACCCTTGGAAAAGGTATGAATTCATCTTTCCCCCTCCAGCTATGGATTAAATACAAAGTTTCACAATTGTTGAAACAAAACAGCAACCTTGCCAATCTTCCCTGTTGACTTTATTCTCTTTTCAAATCATTACTAGGAAATAGTTAGCATTTTGATATATTCAACCAAATATAGCGAAATGTTGCCTTAGATGATGGTGCAGAAGATCTTTTGTGTGAAGACATATTACAAAAGTAAGTCTTTCAAGATTGTTCGAGCAAGATACAGAAGGAAGTTCAATTTCAACACATTTCCAAACATTAGTCAGATTTTCAAGTTGGTTAAGGACTTTGAAGCTCATGGCACTTGTGAAGATTGTAAGGCAATAGGTTCCTCAACATGTGGTCCTCCAATAACAATCCAAACACCCAAAAATATCACCAGGGTTCAAGAGTAAGTCAGCTAGAGTTTGTCCAAATTTTTGCAATGGAGGAGCCAAGAACTTGGAATCTCTGTATCTTCTGTTTGGCACATTCTGATTAAGGATCTCGGACTTTATCCCTACCAGATCTAGATCAAGCACCAACTGACCCAGGCAGTTAAGGAAAAAAAGGGTAGCCATGTGCCAAGAATTCTTGAATGATATCTGGTTTATGGATGAAGCCTGCTTTCCCTTGAATGGTTATGTTAACTCCAAGAACTGGGTGTTTTGTGGAAGGGAGACCCTTCACAGCTTTGTTGGATTCCTTCTGCATTCAAAAATGTGCACACTGTGACACCATTAAACCATTTTTCTTTGAAGATGATTGAAATAATGCATTGACAGTGACAAAAGAGCATTACATTTCAGTTCTGGGGAGAGGTCAAGGAGCGTGATGACCTTCATGAGAAGGAACAGTGGTTCCAGCACGATGGTGCTCCTTCTCACGCTGCTAATGTTACCATAGCATGGCTCTATGAAAAGTTTGGGGAGTGTCTCATCACAAAGCTGAAGTGGAATGGGCACTTCACTCGCCTGAAGTGAGCCCCCAAGATTCCTTCCTTTGGGGGTTCTTCAAAGACAATATCTTCTAGGGCAACCCTTGCACCATTGTTGCATTGAAAGCAGCTATTACTGAGAAGATTCAAATGATCACCCAGAAGGAATATGCATGCATTATCAACAACTTTGCATTCAACAGTGCCTTCAACTAAATGGCAAACATCTGGAGCATGTCACTCTAGGGCTCCGCTTGATATTTTTGGTTCATGTTTGAGTCTAAATGGTTGCAGATCCTGAAATGCTATCCTTTTATCTTTCAATAAATGTAATTTTCATTACTCAATCATTTGTGGTCCTTGATTTGTGCCTGATCATTTTGTTTCAAAAATTGTGAAACACCCTGTAGTAGGACTTGTATATGGAAAAAGTATTGTTGTTCTCAAAAAAATTGTTAATGCAATTATTCTTATAATCTAAAATATGTTTCATCTTGAAATAATACACAAAGGGATGATAAACCATAAAAAAACAGTTCAATTAATCAATCATCATGGTTATTTTCAGTTCTAAGTTTACTCTCATCAAATATAGATGAAATCTATACAAATAAATCTTGAATAAAGACTGAACTGATAATTTTATTTTTAAATACATGAAATGAGAAACCAGAGATCCAGGTTCAAATTCTAATCAAGTTCCTTACATTCACTTCCATGCAAATGCTCTTAGGAAAGGTATGAATCCATTTCTTCTCCCCACATCTATGGGTTAAATAATAGAACTTGTATCTGGAAAAATTGTTATCTCCAAAAAATTGTTAAAGCAATATTCAAAAGAATTATTCTTACAATTCAAAATATGTTTCAGCTTTAAATAACCCACAAAGGGTTGATAAGCCATAAAAAAAGCAATCAATCTATCAATATGGTTAGTTTTTGTTACTAAATTTGCTCTCATCAAATAGAGATATGTTTCAATTAGTGATGGAATTGGTTAATCATCTGATAGATACCTTTCTGTCTTTGATCAGCATGGCTGATTTTAACCTCCAGGAGAGTAACTTGTGCCATCTCAGGCAAATTTTCTCAGTTGACTTGACGTAGAATTATTATATTGCATCCACTGATAGGTCAGCTGCTAAGAAATTTGGTTCACTGTGTCATGCTAGACAGTTTTTCTCCTCAGAATCTATCTAACATATCTAAGTCTACCATTAGCCTATGTTTAGAATATTGCTGTCACATGCTCTGGTGCTCCTGCTGTATATCTAGAGATCCTTGATAAAATCCAAAGAAGAATCAGCAGTATTATTGGTCCTGATCTGACAGCTCCACTTCAGTCACTTTCTGACTGCCATAAAGTTACCTCTCTGTGCCTTTTTTTTTGTAAATACTTTCATGGTAATTGTTTGGATGAACTCTTTGCAAAGGTACCTAGACTTTATGAATTTAAGTGCAGTATGAGACTGCAATGAGGTTTTATCAATTTTCATTTGATTTGGCTAGATGTAACCATAAGTTCTATGCTGACAGTTTCTTTTCTTGCACTTCTTGCTTGTGGAACTCTCTTCTGGCTCCATGCTTTCCAGCCAAAATTTAAATGCAATGTCAATTGCTATCTCCTGTCCTCCTGATGACTCTTCTTTTGTTTTTGATCCTTAGATATGTTTCTGTTTTCTAATTCTTCCACACCCAGTAACTTCTTGTGTCTTAGGGGATTTATTGCCTTGCTTGGGATGAACTTGTTAAAAAAAAAAAAAGTTAGATTGCTTTTATTCCCTATAGTAAAAATGTGATAATTACTAATTTTCAGCAATAACTTTACCTCCCAATATCCAAATTTGACTGCATCATTTTAGCCTTAGGCCTAGTTCTCATCTTACCAGTGACCACAGGGAATTCCATTGACTATGCTAACTATTTATCTGTTTCTCTCTTTCAGTTGGATCTATTGTAATCCAAAGATTGCACTTCCTTCAGAATTTGGAGATGTACTTAAGAGGAAGTGTTGAATGTCATGGATCACTGAAATATCCTGCCCAGATGTTGCTTACTCAGCTTCTACACTTGGTGGGCAGAGTTGGGAAGGTAAGGATGTGACAGAACACAGCATGACTCTGGTTGCACTATTTTCTCACTTTCGAACAATATTTGCATGAACTCATTCTTTCTGCCTCTGCTTGGTAGATGGGTGCGTATTCAAAATTTACTTGTGCCATTTTTAATTTTATTTTATCTGTTTTCTCTCTCTCTCTCTCTCTCTCTATATATATATATATATATATATATATATATATATATATATATATATACACACACACACATATATATATATATATATATATATATATATATATAATTTAAAATAAATATTTCATCTATTTATTTATATATATATATATATATATATATATGATAAAATTATAGTTTAAAGGACTGCTATACTTAGGGGTAAAAGTGCTCAATATCAGGAATAGAGCATATATAAAACATAAAAATAGGCACACTTTTAGGGGAAAATGGTCTGAAGATTGCATTTAAGAATGAAACATACTATTGCCAATTCGTGTTGAAATCAGTGTCTGCTTTTATATATATATATATATATATATATATATATATATATAGGTTATGACTTTTTTGTAACTTTATGTCCCTGTATCATAAATCAAACTTTTGTTCAATAGTAATGAAAAAGGCATTTGTTTTAATCCTTGAAAAAGGTCGCCCCAAACTGAAAATTCGATTTTACCATATACGCAATAAGGGTAAAAGATCAAAATATTCCAACAGCATTATTTTTCAATTTTCTAATGAGGCAATTTAATAGTACTTGTGTACTTTTAATGCCTTTAACAGTTTATAGCTATAACATAACATACAAACAAAGACAAGTTATAGAAGGTTCAAGGAAGTTTGAGAAGTTTCCAGAAAGTTCTAGAAGGCATAATACTACTATACTTATAGTACTACTAATATATGATTTTAGAAATTTTGTATTGTAACATTTAAAAAGAAATAAACTGAATTAAACCCTTCAAAAGTTAATTGACTTATGATACAGGAAGTCAATTATTTTACAAAAAGTCAAAAAATCAAAAAATCATAACCCTAGTATATATATATATATATATATATATATATATATATATATATGTTTTGGGCCAACTCTATAAAATAATTATACATCTTTATTTTATGAAATTAAGATTGTTTAGTAGTATGCTTTTGTCATTAGTGTCTATGGACTGTGAAGATAGAAAAATAAGTTGTTGCATTTTCTTAAGTGCCGTGTAACAGAAGAAGTACAGCTTTAAGCAGCTGAAAGCTGAAAAAAGTACATCCAAAACTATTTGGCAAATGAAAGATCTGAAATGATAAAGTGATAATATGATAATATGTGCATTTCTAAGTAAGATTTGTTTCATCCTATTAATATGATGGTAAGGTGTCTTGGCAAGTCATTGTAGTTGAACATTAACTTGCTTTTTATGCTAAAATCATGGCTAAAATTACTGATGAAACAAAGATGAAGGTTGTGACTTTAAAGGAGAAGATAACTCAGTGAGAGATAACCAGGTGGCTGGGAATTTCTAGCAACAGTGTTCAAAACATCCAAAAGACATTTATTACTACTGGAAGTGTTTTAAGTGCACAATTGTGAGAGTTTTGGTAGGCAATCCAAAATTAACAGTGAAACAAGTGAGGAGTGAATGCAGTCTTAGCAGCTGTAAAAAAAAAAATTAAAAATTTTGGAGGTTCTTCACATCAAAAAATGGCAACCAAAATTTGTTTTAACCTCAGCATACACATTAAGATGCTTTTAAATCAGAATTTATTTTTAGTCATGATGCTAAAATCCCACCACCATTGCATGTAAATTCACTTTCATTTCAAACCCCGAACTGTTAACAGCATAAATACTCCACAAGCTTTCTGTAAACTTCTACCTTCTTTCTTGAAAATAACCAATGATGGTTGAAAGTACTCAGAACATTGGTTTATACTGTTAGTCAGTCCCTGATGCAGACACCTGCTCAGGCACATTTGTGTCTGTTCAACACTCACAGAGCCAATAACTCTCTGTTATTGAAATAGACCAGATGATATGCATCAAATGGATGTCATCATTCGCTTGAAAATAGGCACGCCAACCCTACCTTGACTTAACCTCTTTCTAAATGTAGCTAGTATGTTGATACAGTAGTTGTCAATGAAAATGCAAACCCTTACATCCCTTATTAAAATAAGTGGTTTCGCTCTTTCCATAGTAATTAATATTATGAATGTATATGCTTATAAAGCTCTGTAAATTTCAAGATTAGTTATTCCAAAATTCGCTTGAGAACGAAACAGAACTGGGTACTTTAATTCAATTTAATTTCTATAATTAAATTGAAGTTTTTAGATATGTTTTTGAAACATGAGAACTCTTATGTACTGATGGAATCATATTTTTAAAATAATAATTATAATTTAGGCTCTACTTGTGTATTGAGCACTGTTTTTTAAAAATAAAACCAAAAATCCTAAAGAACTTTGGATTATTAACCTAATGGTTCTTTCCTATTTTTCTATATATTTGCACACCCACATATATATTGTGTGTGTGTGTATGTATGTGTTTGTGTGTGTGTGTATATATATATATATATATATATATATGTGTGTGTGTGTATATATAATGTGTGTGTGTATGTGTATAAATATATATATATATGTGTGTGTGTGTGTGTATATATATATATGTGTGTGTGTGTAAATAGATATATATATATGATTTGCAAATTCCTTTTATGCATATTAGAGTGCTGTTTTAAAAACTTTTAAAAGAGCTTTTTAATACACAAAAATAAGATTTTTTATTATTTGCTCATAGAATTCAAGAGCATAAGTGTGTGTATATATATATATATATATATATATAAGACTCTCCCACCATTTTCAGTATATGAGGGTAGAGCAATTCAGTTCTCAGAACCACTCTGCCAGGCTACTTACATGTGAGATTTGATTCTCCAATTCAAGCTGCAATCCTTTACTCCACAGAACCTCCATACACACACACACACATATATATATATATATATATATATATATATATTTGTTGAACAAACAAAATGTGCTTGAGCAGGTGTCTGTGCCAGGGATTGGCTTGCTGCCCCAGCATGTTTTGAAAACTAGTCATTATATATATATATATATATATATATATATAGTGATATCTATATTTCTGAATTTAGGTGTTGTAATAATTTACATTGTTTGAACTGTTGTCCTCATCTTTATTGCCATATTCACAACATTTTGGCCATTGTATGCTCCAGCCTTCTTCTTTTGTTTCAACCACCAATATTGATTGTTCTAGTTCCACATGCCATACCTCTTCAATATGTCTCAGTTATCTCCTTTTAACTCAGCTCTCCAAGTTTTTGTTCACTGCTACAGCAGCCAGGTATTGAACTCACAACTTTTTGGCCCAAGTCACTGGATCCAACCAATACTTTTGTCCACTAGGCCATGTGGATGAAATAAAGGGTTTTCAAAATTCCAATCACCTGGAGAAGGCTGAAGCATACAAGATACATCTAGATTTTGAACTGAATCCTTTATCCACAGTGGATAAAGGCATTGGTTAGATCCAGTAACACGACCCAAAGAGTGTGAGTTCAATACCCAGTTAAAGCAGTGGAGAACTTGGAGAGGGGGATTAACAGGAGATAACTGATAACTGACATCCATTAAACATGGCACACGGAACTAGAACAATCTACCCCAGTGAGTGAAATAAAGGGTTCAGTTCGACATTCCAACCACCTGAAGAACGCCTGAGCATACAACGGCCGAAACATTGTAATAAATATGGCGACAAAGATGAGGACAATAGTCTGAATAATATAAATAGTTTACATACAGTGATATACTTTAATACTTAAAAATGTATGCAAATATTAAAAATATACATAAGTATGAAAATTTCTATATATGTGTATGTATATATCTATAAAACACAGAAGCCTATACACGTTCTTTTTATTTTTCTATGCAAAACTTTGATATTTTGCTATTTACCAGGCAGCATTCAGCATTCAAATCTCTCTTGAAGATTTAGTTGAACAACTAAGAAGTTCCAGTTACATCCACAGGCTGTGTGCCATTGAACTTTTCTCTGCTCTTTTTGAAACAAGTCTTCTTAGTTCACTTGTCAGTGTCCAGTTAATCACTATCTTTGCTGAAGACAACACCCAGACAAGACAAGTTGACCCTAGCCTTGTTCGCAGCATCTATATTTACCTTCAGCAGGAAATTATACAGGTCAGTATGACTAGTATTCTTACCTCTTGTTCACATCTTCTGTGTGTCATGTCTCTTCAGGATGTGAGAGATCATGATTATCTACAATTTCCTATCCTTTTTAGCACTTTTGTCTTTTTGTTACCTCTCTTAATTCCTGTTCAGCCATCCATTTACATTAGGCTTTGTTAGATCAAGAGTTTGCATGCAAAAAATTATCAGCCCAACCTGCTAACTTGGACGTGACACTTTTGTTGACTTGGTAAAGGTTGTTTTGCTGATTTGATAAAGTTTGACACAAGGCTGAAATCAGAGGTTCTTTTCAGCAGATAATCATGTGGAGTTGTCTTGCATCTGGTGGATGGAATGAACTTTCTCTCATCTTGTATTTATTGACATTCGCTCAAACTGGCATGGGGCACGGCATAGTGGGAGAATTCTGGTTTTTCCTCCTGATGTCATCATTTTGGGGAATTCTCTTCTTCCGTGAGTAATGGTTCCAGACATCACTCCACCTCATTTCTACTTTCTCTTATTATCATCTCCCAATAATTGTCCTCACTGATTGTGGGTAGCTCCTCCACCTACCTTGGTGTCTCATCTGTGGCTATCACTTCAGCCACTCATGAATTAAGGGTTGTTGACTGCCCCAGGGCGAAGACACAAGAAATATTAATTTTAAGATTGTCATTTACGCAGAAATAAAAGCTTTCCATCCATGTGTTTTCATTGTCCAAAACTGACACACAGAATCAATTCTAAGTGCAAAAAACAATCTCTCTTTGTCATCTCACATTTTCTATTGTCCAAGACTGACACACGATTCTAGCTGTCTGTCTATGCCTTTTGGAGTTAATCAACGATCACTCTGAAAGAGAATTCTTATCTCCGAAATATGATTTTAAATCCTATTTGATTTTCTCTCTGCACTTTTCCTAGCCATATTTTTAGCTGAGTGTCATCAACCAATGTCAACAGATCTTGCCCTTTGACCTATCATAGTTGATAATCATTCTCTCTGCCAGCCATCTGATTCTTGGTCGTTTTGAGAATCAAAATCTTCCATCTAACCCACAGGGTTTATTCATTAAGCCTTCTTGTTTATCAGGGATCTGTGAGTATATCATCCAGGCTATTTATTAACCCTTGTTTATTGCTTACCAGTACAAATAGTGTCACATTAACACATTTATACTAATTAAATATACATTCAACAATATTCCACTCATTACTAATTTTATTGTTTGTAGTAAAAACAATGCGGTCAGTAGAAATCATCTGTTTTACTGTATCATTACTTTTTTTATGGTATCCTGAGTATGACGATAAACTACATCTAGCATCAAAGTCTCTGATCGAGAGGTTTTGAGGAGCATGAAATCACTTCTTAATTACTATTGTTCCCAGGTTCACCCTAGCCCAGTGTAGTAGCATCAGCTAGGGTCCCAACTATGGGCAAATAGTTAACTCACCAAACTGGATTCAAAACACTATGAAAGTATAAAAATACATTTTTATAGTAAAAATACCAGCAATATATTTTCATAGTGAAATAATTACCACTAATACATTTTTGTAAAAAAAATAAAAATAACTACTAGTAATATATTTTTAAAAAAAAATTACCAGCAATACATTTTTGTAAAAGAAATTACTAATGCTTGCAAGAACATTAAATTTCAGCATTAAATGACCCATAAAGTTTTGATATGCTACTAAACAAACCAATAATTCTTCTTTCTAGTGTTGCATTAGATGATGAATCTGTTGTAGTTGGCTACTTTAGGTGCTGTCCACTTAATGGGGAAACAAGCACCAGTTCAAGCCTCACAACAGTATATGGGTGCACTTCCAAAACTCTAGATGAGCCAATCTGCTGATCTCTCCTCTGGCCTAGGTTTAACAGCTCAGTGAAGAAAAACATGCTTGTCACATTCACTGCTTCAAAAACCAAACTAGTAATATTCCATCATCACCGAATTTTCACCCATCATGATGAATAAATGCTCTCTCAAGATGGCCTTGTGCCTTGATTGTCTATTGGGGGTTGAACAAATCAAATGGAACTTGTACATATGATCTATCACTAAGGATGCTGGTAAAATGGTTGGTTCCCCGTATTGCTCCAAATATTTCAAGATATAAATAGGCCTCAAAGCAACAAAAAAAAGTAATTCTATGGCCCAGATGATTAGGATCAAAGTGTAGTATCTGCTCCAGTTCATCATTGGCTGTCACTCCAGCCATCTCCAACAAAAGAAAACAAATAACATTTTAGTAAACATTATTTTTCTTCATAAAATTAGGTGTGCCATTCAGAATGCCAATTGGGCTGCATGTGACCCATAAGATTTGCCCTTCATTTATGGACTTTTTAGAGTAAGGGTCAGTAAAAAATGAAAATACTTTTAATAGACCCTAATAATAATAAAAATAATAATGGATATAATATATAATAGTAATATATAATGGACTCATAAATCATTTTTAATTCTGTACTTGAAATACATTTTTCTTCTTTCTTTTTACTAGCCTCAGCTAATTTTTGCTTGTTCTGCTCATGCTTGGTAAATTCTGACATTTAAGATTATTTCAGCTTTAAAATATAACTAAAATCAGAGTTAGAAATTGCAGTTATTAATGCTTAATAATGTTTTAAAAAACATTACTTCATGCTTAAATTATGCTTAATTTTTTAACTAATCTGAGTCTTGTCATGCTTATCAATTTTATAATAAAAAAAAATCAAAATGTAGATTTTATAGTAAAGAAATACAAAAAATCAACAATTTATTTATTACACTGTAATATGATAATATATATAAAAAAATAAAAGGCAAATTTTGTCTGTTCAATCCCTTTAAACCCAGGCTACACTTGCATAGACATAGTATACATTTTTGGTATCAGAATGATCCTGGAATTGAAACTCTGCTCTTCATCTGGTGCTTGAGCATCCAGCAGTGGGATTTATGTCGAGTTGAAGAGGGAACAGTTAAGAATTCAAATTTTAAAACAACTGAAAAAAATTTGTGATTCTAAAAGTTTTTATTTATATTTAGTTTAAAGTAACACAAAAATGTTGTGAATTTAAAAATTTTCATTTTAAATTCAGTTTAAAATATCTCCAAAACTTTGTGAAATGAGGAAATCAATTTTATTCCTTCAAAATACCAAGGAATCAAAGTGAGAGGTTTTGAAATTCTATGCATTTTGTGATTTGAAGAATTCAATTTTTGGCTTGAATTGGAATTTCAGTTCAAATTGCACTTTTGGCCAGAATTTGACATAGCCTGAATCAGAGTTAAAGTGAGGTTTTCAAGTTCCATATAGGGAATTGAGAAATTTGAAGTTATTTCTTCAAAATTATCATAGCTATTTTCTAAGCTGGAATAGAGGTCCCCTTAGTTTTTTAGAAAACCAATTAGCTCTATGCAGGAGCTAGCTTAAAAGTTCAAATGAAATGCAGCTTTTAAGCTAGTTAATAATATAGTCTCTCCATGTGTACATGAAGTAAGCTTTAGAGTAAAAGTCTTCAAAAAATGAAAATGCTTTTGATACATCCCTATAATAATAATGGGATTATAGCTTATATTTAAATAATTGCACTTGAAATACCCTATTTTTTATTATTAACATCAGGTACTTTTAGCTGAACATTTTTATGCTTTACAACTTCACAAGTTTGAAAAAAAGCCTTCTTCTACTATGTGCCATGTCCCTTCAGGGCATTGACGACTATTACCCTCCACAACTTACGTCCTTTGTAGCCTTTATTAAAATTTGTCTTTTCACTATCCCTCCAAATCCCTGTTCTGCCATCCATTTACACAAGCTCATTTGGTATCTTATGCCCTGATTTCCTCTGCCCCTCTTGCTTTTAATATGCTTTGTGAGTGTCAAATTCTCTAAGGCTTCTTTCTTCATTATGAGTATTACAAATTTTTAACTCTTACTGAATCTAAGTGCCCTTTTTGTTTCTATTTTCTTTAAAACTTGCATGTTGCTCACATGTTCATTCCTTGGTATTCTCAGCATCCTTCCCTAGAACCACATTTCTGTTGCCTGAAGTCTCCTCTTCATCCATGATAAGATTGTCTGGTATCCACTTCTATATATGAGGACTGATATTACATCACCACATACCAGCATAATGAACCTAAATACCATTTTTCTTTATAACTGTTAAACTATCTTCACTAGAAAACTGATGCAATACAAATTTGGATTTGGTGATACATTTCTAATAGGGTGATAAGAAATCTGTAGATCTTCATGTAAAGAAATTCAAATCCAATTTTTAACTGATTTGAAATCTAACTTATCATATAAATGTCAAAAGCTCAATTTATGCTCTATGGAACAAGAGTTGTTAATACAGGGAAAAGTTAGAAATAGCACATTTTTTTTTATATGATACTCTCAAATAAAAGTAAAAACCTGCCCGAAGCAATTACTAACATCATGTCAGACTATTTAAATAATTTTTTTTCTTTGACAGGATGATTCAATGATACGAGATGCTGCTGTGCAATGTGTTTTGAAATTGCTAGATTACTTAAAGGAAACTAACCCTGCTGTTGGTGAGTAAAATTTTGCATTTCTAAATAAAGATTTACAGCTAATTAATAATCCTATATTCATGTTTTTGCCTTTATAGTAGCAGACAAGAAATCAATATGGGTGTGGTTATTTTCACATTGTTAACAACTAGATTTTCATGGGGATGGCTTTTCATATTCTCTTTGAAAGGAGAGACTTACTCCCAATGATTCTCACTCTTACTCTCCATGTTTTCCTCGGTAAGTTTAAAATTTAAAAAATTAGCAGTGGGAAACACTAAAAATCTTGGGATTCATGCCTTTTCTGCTGGCTGTGCAGGTAGCATATTGGTTATTCACACAAAAAGTGAAATTTGGTAACTGAGTTCAAATTCCATTTGATTCTATTTAATTCACTTTGCTCTGATGCTCTTGGAAAAGGCAGGAATCTATCATCATCTAGCTATAGGTTAAAGAGCAGAACAGACTAAGCTCTTTTGCCTTGGGTGGCAGCTAGTCTAAGAGAAAGAAAACTGAAGTCAGACCTGAAAAGGGCTGTTTAGCTGTGTATCATTTTTCTGTTATCATATCTTTTGAAATATGTGGTTACAAAATCCTTTATCACTATGATTAAATTGCCGTCTGTCTATATTTCTGAGATGAGGTATTGTATCTTTTTACACTATTTACATTGTTCAGACTGTTGTCCTAATCTTTATTGTCATATTCACAATATTTTGGCTATTATATGCTCTGGTCTTCAGGTGATGTACACTGAAATTTTGAACCAAACCCTTTATTTCATCCACCGGGGTAGATTTTTCTAGTTCCACATGACATGCCTTTTCTGGATATCTCAGTTTCAGTTATTTTCTTTTAGTAACTCAACTCTCCAAGTTTTTGTTCCCTCTTCTGTGGCCAGGTATTGAACTCACAACTCTTTGGGTCATGACACTGGATTACTCCAACCAATATTTTTATCCACTGGGCCATGTGTCCTTGGGAAAGAAAGCTGGAGCATACAATGACTGGAACATTGTGAATGTGACAATAAAGATGAGGACAACAGTCCAAACAATGTAAATAGTATAAATAATCAAATTATATGTAGTCTGTCAGTTCTGTTGAGTTCTGAGAGTCTATACTTTGTTGGCCAAAATGTTTGTTTTTAGATGGTAGGTGTATTTAATTTTAATTAACATTTGATCATATTGTAACAGGTATGTTCTCAGCCTGTATTATTACCTTTTTTTTTTTCATTTTATCAGAGTTGGTATAATTCTGTTTATATTAACAATGTTGTATCTTAATACTTATTTTTTGTTCCTTTCATATTTCACTACTCTACCATACAATTCAAAGTGTCTTATTTTTGTAAGCTATGGTTATTGAATCTGAGATTTAATCCTAATGTTTTATTCTTGATCTGCTTCATCCTTCTTTATTGAGATTGACATTCAATGTAATATTTGTCAAATTCATGACAGCAGATAATATACTTACCAAGTATATGTTTTTATTCTCAACCTCACTCCCACCTCTCTTTCTTAGACACACACATATGCAAGATGTTGAATGACTGCAACATATTGATAGTGTAATTTCAGACAAATATTTGTATCCAAGTATATCTGGACATGTTCAGTATGTCCAGACATATCATTTGGAAATAATAATAATAATTAGAAGTCCAAAGATGGGTCTTTCACATTATTCATCAGATTTAGCCTCCTGGGAAAAATACCCTGAAAAGGCAAAGATTTTCTGACATCCAGCAACATGTGACTACATTACTGAAAGGTTTTCTATAAAACAAGAATCAAGAATGTTTCCAGCAATGGCATCATCATCATCCATCATCCCACAAAGTGTATAGCTTCACAACAGGAATACTTTGAAGGTGACATTCAGTTTTGAAAAATATTTATTATGTTAAATTTATTTAGTTTTGTTTTTTGTTTTTTTTCTGTTTGTTGGCATTTCATTCTCCAATGAAAATTATTTTTTAAATTTAATTTTTTTCTTATAGCACAAAAAATCCTACTGCAGCCATGGAATCATATATTACTTGAGACATTAATACAGGAAAAGAACATCACTGCTCTTCCAGACTCTTTTTTACAACTACTTATTAAGGTATTTACATCACTTCCTGGTTATCCAATGTCAGTCATATATTTAAATTTTCTCTTCTTCTCTTTCTGCTCATTCCAGAGAAGGTGTTTGTTTACCTACTTTCAAGGGCAAATGTGACACAATTTCATTTTAATATAAGCCCTGATACATGATTGCTGTATTTAGAGATTAACCCATCCAACCAGCTTTTACCACAGATGCGAGGGCTCTTGTCAATTAATGCAATTCTTCTTCTTCTTTGTGCCATCTCCCTTCTGGACTTGGTAATCATGGTGCTCCCTAACTTCCTACCCTTTGTCATGCTTATTAATATTTGTCTTTTCTCTCAATCCTCCTTGTTCTGCCATCTTTTTACATAAGCTAGTTAGGTAGGTTATGCACTTCTTTCCTCTGCCCCTTTTGCCTTCACGTTAACCTGTTAGTGTCAAATTCTCCAAGCCTTCATTCTTCATCATCAACTGCCTCTTACTGATTCTAAAGTATAAATGTCCTTTTTGTTTCTATTTTCCTTAAAAATTTCTTGTTACTCACATGTTCAGTTCATGGTATTCTCAATATCCTTCTGTAGAACCACATTTCAAATGCCTCAATGATAAGTTCTACAGAGGCAGAAATATGACAATGTGATTTTATTTTAGCTACTTTTACAACCTAACATTCAAGTCTTTTCTTCATCTGTGAAGAGATTGCCCAGAATTCACTGCCATAGAGGAGGACTGATATTACTATAACAGTTTAATTTTGTTATCTTTATTTCTAACAAAGTTTTACTGTTTCTTAATACTTTTCTTAATTTCTGGAAGGCATCTTTCACTATTCCAGTGAACCTTTGGATTTTAGTGTCACATTTGCTCTGTTAAAACACTTCCCAGATATTTAAATTTTTATACTTGCTTGGTGTCTCTGATTTGTTCCTTTGCTTCTTGGTCTGTTTTTTCTTGTTGAAAACTGTACACTGGCATGCAAAACTTTTGGGCCACTTTGGTAAATTACCTTTTTAATTTTATCCCCAAATCAAGATGGATTAGCAGTATGCTTCTTTCAGTACATTTTGTGATCTTTGAGGGCCAGAAAACCATTTACTGCACTTTTGTTAATGCTGTATTGTGCATTTTAAGCACATTATGCTGAAAAAAAAAAGCCATGCAAAAAATAATAAGCCACCAGTGAAAATTTCACATTTTAGCTCTGTTAAGTTAAAAAGTAATTTCTTTTTGCAAAAGGTGATCGTTATTATTACAGAAAGTACAAAACATCAAATTACAGAGTAAGTAATCAGTGTTACTGCCCTTGGCTTTGAATAATTTCCTCAATTTGATTTGGTATTGAATGAAATATAGTCCTGATTTTCTCAGAGGGAAATTTTTTTTCCATTCTTGTTGGTAGTAATCCCAAAGCTCTTGGAGATTGCATGGTTTTCATTGGAGGATTTTTTCTTTAGTTCCCATCACAATGCTTCAGTTATATTGAGATTAGGACTTTGTGCTGGCCAGTTTTCTGAAAGTTAAACATCTTCATTCACAAAAAACATTTTTGTTGCGGTTGATGTATGACAAGGAATATTGTCTTGTTGAAAATTTCACAATTTTCATAATCTGGCAGATCATAATAAACTAATATAGTTTTCCATCAACTATTACCAATTTTCCTCTACCATCATTTTTGATGCAAACCCACACTATTACATACCTAGCACCAAATGTTACTGTTTTTGTGATATATTTTACATTGTTTCCTTCTCTCACTGGTCTTCTGAATATATTCTCTTGCAATAGAATGTAACTATTTTGCATTCATTTTACTGCTATTTGCCCATTCAATTGTTTTTTGTTTTGTTTTGTTTTTTCATAATACTCTACATACTGTATCAATTGAAACCTCACTACTAAGACAACATTCATTCCTCATTTGTCTGACTGTTAATTTTGGATTGCCTACTAAGACTCTCACACTTTTTCTCTCACCTCTCTTTGGGGTCTTCTGGTTTTCTGTGCACTTAAAACACGTCAAGGTTATCTCTCACTGAGTCATCTTCCCCTTCAAAGTCACAGCCTTCTTCTTTGTTTCATCAGAAATTTTAGCCATGATTTTAATGTAATAACTCATGTTAATGTTCAACTACAATGATTTGCAAAAGCACCTTACCGTCATATTACTAAGTTGGAACAATTCCTACTTAGAAACCCGTTCTGGATATGACGATAAACTACATCCACATCCAGGGTAAGACGATAAACTACGTCCAACAGCAAGGCCTCTGATCAGGAGGCTTTGAGGAGCATGGAACCATCTCAATTGCTGATTTTCCTAGGTCCACCCTGATCCAGCTATGGGCAAATAGTTAACCCTGAAACTAAGGTAAAAAGCATTATAAAAATGTAAAAATAGGTTTTAATACCAAAAATACTTTGTAAAAAATTATTACCAGAAATTAATTTTTGAAAAAAAAAGAAAAACTATTATCAGCAATATATTTTTGAAAAAAACTATTACCATCAATACATTTTTGAAAAATATTACCAGCTATACGTTTTTGAAAAAATAATATTACCAGCTATACATTTTTGAGGAAAAAAATATTAACAGAAATAGATTTTTGACAAAACAAAAATATTACCAGAAAAAAAAAATTGTTGTCGGCATTAAATGACCCATTGAGGTTGATATGTCATAAAACAAAACAAACCAAACCTACTTAGAAATGTGCATATTATCATGGCTTTATCATTTCAAATCTTTCATTGGCCAAATAGTATTGTATGGCCATTTTTCAGCTTCAAGCTGCTTAAATCAGTGTATCTTCTATTACGTGGCACCTATCAAAATGCAACAACTTATTTTCCAATCTTCAAGGTCCATAGACACTAATGATAAAAGCATACTGCCAAGAAATATTCATAAAATAAAAGTATATATTCATTTTATGTAGTTGGCTCAAAACTTTTACATGCAAGTGTACATTCTGTCTTTGTACAATTGATGATTAGTCCTTTCTTCTTGCTTTCTTTTACTACCTTCTGTAGTAGTTTTCCTGTAGTTTCCTTTCTGTAAACTGAGAAACAGGTTCTCAGGAATTATACTGACATTATTTTTATTAAAGGTTCCTAGCCACAAATGAGACTTGAAGTTTCTAAACATTTGACAGTTACTAATAGAAAACCATTGGATTAATGAAAATATATTAAAAGCTGAACAAAGATGTTTATCTGAACTCTTACCAACATTAATAAGATCTTACACATTTAGTAGATTAGTAGACTAAATTGGTGTGATTTTTATTTTAAATAGCATTAAAATAATGCAATTTTTTTAGTAACCTAACACTTTTAATAGGTAGAAAGAATTATATATTGAGTTGTTTGTTTTTTTTCCATTTATTTTAATCCTATTGTTCATCAACATTTTGAACAAATCAATCACTAACATAAATTGATAAACAAAAGTTGTAAAGGAAAAAGAGTTACAAAAAACATAAAACACTACAGTAAAAATATTTTGCATATTAATTCAAATAACATTGGGGAAAAAAATGAATGTATCTGGCAATCTTATATATACAGGGTGCGATGGGTAAATTGTCGCATTATATATTTTTAATTATGTCATGCACCTTATTTGTTTTTGATTTTTTGATTGCACAGTATAGTAGAGTCGGTCAGTTGGGCACTCTCTGTGAGAAAAAGAGCACCATGACCCAATTCACTACACCAGATATTTGGAAATGACATGTTGTACTGCTTGGCATTCATACCAGAAGCTCCAATACAAACATTTAAGAGTGTTTGAGTGTCAATCCAAGGACATTGCAGAGGATTCGGAAAGAGTTGGATGAGTCTAATAGTGATTATGAAAGTGTTTGGAGTGATCACTAGTGATGGTGATGTTATGCTTCCATTCATCTCCCAACTCAACACGGAGGCCTTGAGGAGGTAGTGTTGTCCTGGGTCAAGAGGGTGGCTGCTGGAAGACCTTATGTCTGGTAACAGGACTCTATACCATGCCACACAACCAGGAGAAGCTAGTCATGGCTGTCAGACAATTTCTGCAACCACATCACCCCTTACATCTGGCCACCTGACTCCCCAGACTGCATTTTATGTGTTGAGCAAGGACTTACAAAACTCCTTGTAAAAGCAAAGATAAACTGAAGGCAAGGATTATGGCAGCATTCACCAACTTAAACAAGGAGACCATCCAGAAGAGATGCAAGAAATTCTGACATCTGGAAGCTGTTTATTGAATAAATTTACTCTTTAGTATTTCAAAATATTTTTGTGTTATTTTGGTAAATATATGTTTAAATGAGATATCAGTGTTATTTTTGCATCATTTAGATAATTTATCCGTCTCACCCTGTATAATATTATGAAAATTAATATGTAATGCAGTTCATCCTTTAGAACTTTATTGGACTAAAGTGATGTTTACATTTATTTATCTACACAAAGGAGAGGGGATGTAAAATTTTAACCTTTTAAATTTAATTTTTTTTTTTTATAATATTTCTCTAAGTATATAGTCCAGCCACTTTTATTTAGTTTCTTTTTGCTTATATTTTTATCACCTTTGTTATTAAGTATTCAACATTGGGACAATGGAAGATCTACCAAGGAAGGTAAAATATTGTAAGAACCTGGACACAAATTTACTGTAGATGATCTAACAAATGAAGCACTTTCTATACACTTTAGTCTAAATAAATTGTTTTCCCTTTTTAATTAATGTAGCATGTTTTAAATTGAAATTATGGTCAGGCTGATTATAGTAAGCAACTAATGCATTGAGTGTATTGTTTTGTAAAAAATCCCTTGTGTCTATATAATTTTTTATTTACGTTCCCCAAGGTTCCATTGTTCTGGTGTATAAAAATTTGTCATTTTCTACCATATTATTTATGGTTGACTCCTTCATCGTGGACAACAAATGAGGGATCAGCAAAATAAATATATAATATTAAATATATCAATATCTTATATAGATATATAGGTTTAATGTGTAAAAGTTTGTTATTTAGCTTCTTGACTCCAGAGTTTCCTAAGCAGACATATCCATCCACTCTTTGGTGGGTATCAGCAATTTACTTGTCTTGAACTTCTTTATTTTTTTTTTTCATAACTATTATTGTTTTAAAAATTTACACCATGTTGTAGAGTAGTTTCACAGTGGAGGCTTGTATTTTACTAAGTCGGTCGTAAAATAGGTTCAACATACAAAACGTTAGGAACTTGATATAATAGGTAATGACGCAGAGAAATCTAGTGGTGGTTGCTGATACTTTTAGTATCCGACTAATGATTGTCCGACATCGACTGACTGACCAACTTTCTGAGCGACTCACTCATTACTATTACTACTACTACTACTACTACTTATTATAGGTGGGAGAGTCTATTAACTATAGAATAGGTGTGTTCCACTATAACACACCATGAGGCTAAATCTCTTGATGGTTCAATTATGAACTTTAATATTGTTGATATGTACTTCTTTTATGTACCATGTCCCTTCAGGATGTGGATGATCATGGCTCTTCACAATCTCATATCTCATGCAGCTCTTAGTAATATTTTTCTTTTTACCATATCTGCTACTCCCCATTCTGCCATCCATTCACATAAGCTTGTCTGGTAGGTAATCTGCTGCCTCCCTCTCTCTCTTTCAAATTTTCCAAGCCCTCTTTCCTCATTGTGTGTCCCAGAAATTCCATGAGTTGCTTTCTGATTCTGAGTGTCCATATCATCTATGTTGAATTTCTAACCAATATAGATGATTATCATTTCTTCTGAACATCTGCTGTTACTTTTAGAAGAATTTTGATCATTCAGAAGTTATCGAACATACTCGGCAATATATATATATATGTCAATTTATCTGTTTGTCCTCTGTAGAATGTAACCATATAAAATTTACATACAGACCATATAAGGCAATATCTGGGATTTCATAGAGAAAGCAGTAGTCATATTATTACAAGGAACATCTTATTTCTACAGTAGCCATTTCCATTTGACTAAAAGAGATTATTCTGTTGAATTAACTTTACTGCCTTCAACCGAACATCAGGTAGTATGAACACATCATTTCATCTGTTGTGGGTTGTACTGATGATGCATTGGTCTTATCTGAATGTACTTTTTCTTTTTTATATAATTTTGTTTAGGGATTAAAAAACATCATCAGCCCCACAACAGAAATATTTAAATTACAAACAAGTCATTTATAAGATACAATGCAAGACTTTTGCATACATTTCAGAGAAAATTGTATATTTTAAAGAACATATACAGAGATAAAAAGTTTTTGCCTATCTGGTAGTCACCAAGTAGACATCTGCTTTGGTTGGCCATTGAAGACAAAAAGAAAAAATTTGATTTCTCTTTCAATTGGTAGCAAAAAACATGTTTTGATGCATGATGGAAGTTTTCTTTATTTTTTTATAATCTCACTTTTTCTTTCATTATTGTTAATTATCATTCTTATTTCATATTTTAAAGTAATTTTATTACTTACTTTCAATTTTTCTCTTTTATTATTTATTATTTTGGTTTCATACTCCTATATAATCTAGTACTAAGTGTTATAGGTTATTTAGTGATTTATTTGTTGTTATCACTACACATCTATTGGTTGTGAACAGCTGAATGAGCCAATTACAAGAAAAACCTGAAAACAATTCTTTCATTGTACTTGTATATAATTTTAATCCTCTCAACCCTTAATAGATTTCAATTGTTCAATCCCTCGAGTCCTGAGTGAACTGTTAAAAAAAATTCTGAATATATGATGCAATTAAATTGATATATCTCAAAAACCATTAAAAAATAAATATTACAAGTTAATTTTATATAAAAGTAAATTGATTTCACTTTCAAATGATACTAAATTTAGCCTTTTTGGCATTACTGGTTATAATATATGGTTTTGGAAATCTACAACTTTTCTGTAAAAGCTGTAAATTTTTATCACATCTAATTGATCATGTCAGAGATACTATTGCTACAAATTGAAAATATAGAGCTACCTAATTACAGTTACCTCAGACTACATCCGTGTCCTGGGTATGACGATAAACTATGTCTGCATCCTGAGTATGACGTTAAACTACATCTGCGCTCTGGGTATGACGATAAACTACATCTGCGTCCTGGGTATGACAATAAACTACATCCATGTCCCGTGTATGATGATAAACTACATCCATGTCCTGGGTAAGACGATCAACTACGTCCAAGAGCAAAGCCTCCTAAATATGTTTTTGAAAAAATAATGTTGCCAGCTGTACGTTTTTGAAAAAATAATATTACCAGCTATACATTTTTTTTTTGAAAGAATAGTGTTGCCAGTTATGTTTTTCAAAAAATAATATGACCAGCTTTACATTTTTGAAAAGATAATATTACTGGCTATACATTTTTGAAAAAAAAATATTACTGGCTATACGTTTTTTTAAAAATAATATTACCAGCTATATGTTTTTAAAAAAATAATATTACCACCTATACATTTTTTAATTAAAAATATTAACAGAAATAGATTTTTTTACAAAACAAAAATATTGCCAGGAAAATAAAGAAAAAAGAAAAAAAAGAAAAGTTGTCAGCATTAAATGGCCCATTGAGGTTGATATGCTGTAAAACAAACCAAACCTAATTGCAGGTACATTCAAGTGCTCCCATACTGTAAGCATATGAATTTTGCAGGTGCATTTGGGTGCTTCTACTCTTAAATGGTTAAAAAGGTAGATATAATTGTATATTATCTTGATTAATAGATATGCAACATCAGATATATGTCATATTATTAGTAAGATAATCAGATCCTTGTAAAAATTACTTCTGAATCTCTTTTGATTTTGCAACCACCATTCACAGAATTTGATTAAGATTTTCACAGAGCTTATATGTAAATATTTCTTAAATATGACTCATTGAAGTTTTAAAAACTGTCATTAAGAAGTGCCATAGTATTTAAATAAACATATATCTACATGTAGCAATATGTATCTATATGACTAAAGCAATCTAACAAGTTTATGTATTTCAAAATCTCTGATTTCTTTTTGGGTCAAGTTTTTAGAGCACAAAGATGCTCCTAAGTTAATGCTGCGTCATCTGGAACAAATACTGAAGAATTATCTGCTTTCTGTTTCTGAAAGTATGGGACCAAACACCTCTAACATTCAGCAGACATCTTTAAAGACCTTCATGCAAAAAGTAAGTTGCAGAATGCTTCACCATTTTTCATTCTTCATCATTCATTCTTTCTCAAAAGTCTGTGATAGTAAAATTTGCAATAATCAAAATTTAAAAATATCATTAATTAATATATCACATATGTCAAAAACTGATAAAACATTTTTCTTTGTTTTTGATTTTGTTTTTATTATTTATTTTTAACCATTTCACCACAAGTAAAGGTGGGAAAGCCACTAGTGAACAGGGGGTTACAGGAAGTAAAAGTGAAAGAGAAGACTGAGAATAGGGAGGATTGAAGAAAGGACAAAAAAATGAATGAGGTTCAAGAAGACAGAAGGTAGCGATTGATGTTGCATTTAAATTTTTGAAGATTGTAGTAAAGGGAAACAAGTAAACAAAAGGAGTTCTACAGGTGGGAAGTGTGAGGAAAGAAACTGTTGGAGTAGAAGTGGCAGATACATTTAACTATTTCAACAGTAAAAGGGTGGGATCTAGATGCCAATCTGGTAGCACACTTAAATTCATTTAGTTGGGCCACCAGGGAAAAATCACATCAGAGCAATTGCCATGAAAATATTTGTAGAAAAGTCAGAGGTAAGCCATGTCACATTGGTGAGAAAGTGACTGAAATCAAGATGCCAAGTCAGGATCGATTACATTACAGATCCTTCTTTGGATTTTGTCAAGAACCTCATGATGAATATCATGATTACTAGACCAGATATGGCAACAGTATTCAATGCACTGACAAATGCTAGATTTATAAATGTGCAAGATGGATTCTGACAAGGAAAATTTTCTGGCATGACAGTGACCCAACTTGCAGTAGGGGCAGCTATTGATTTGATGTAGTCACTCCACTTCAAGTCAGTGGAAAGCATGAAGCCAATAAGGTTCAGTGTTTGTTGTAAGTACCTTGTTAAGGGAATGATACACATTACCTAAGTATCTTGAGTTTTATAAAAGTTTTCTATAATAGTTAGATAGTTTATTAAACAAAGGCATTTCAATTATACATATTTTTTTAAGTAACGTTTGATCAGTAGTTTGATTGCTTGATTTTTGCACTTGTACTCAAGTTGCTAAATATTTTATGGATGGGTTTAATAAATAGAAAAAAAAAAAGACAATTTAATGTTACTAAATTAATAGAAATGGTAGAAAGCTTGAATAAGGTATAAAATTACATTATTTACTCACAGACTATTTTCCTCATCTTTGTTGTTGTTATCACATCATTTCAGCCATGTGCCCTCTGGCCTTCATCAGGCATTTTTTCATCTGGATAACCGACATGGAATTTTGAACTGAACCCTTTATTTAATCTATGGGGATAGATTGTTCTCATTCCATTGCCCATGTCTATGGATATATTGTCTCGTTCTTATTTAGTACTGCTCAGTTATTGCTCACCCCATTTACCACTGTGACCAAGTACAGACTGTCCAACCAAGGAATTTAACTCACAATTACAGTGTCACCAAATTCACAAACCAACACTTCTTTTTATATGCCAGGACGTAGGCGATCATGGCTCTCCACCTCTTCCTCTATCCCTTGCAGCTCTCAATGTTCCTTCCCTCTGCTATCTCCCCCAGACAACATTCTGTCATCCACCTGCTCGAGCCCACCAGGAATGTCATGTGCTGCTTTCCCTTTTCTCTCTTTCTCTCTATTTGACCTATGAGTATCAGGTTCTTAAGACCCTCCTTCCTCCTCATGTGTCCTAGAAACTGCAGCTGCCTTTTCTTGATGTTATGCATGAGCCTCCTCTTTGTCTGCATCCTCTCCAAGACCTCATGATTGCTCACATGCTCGGTCCACAAAATCCTCAGTATACTTCTGTAGAACCGCATCTCCATCGCCTTGAGTCTCTTCTTCATCCTTGAGGAAATCATCCAGCATTTGCTACCGTAAAGCACAGATGTCACGTAACAGCTCAGTATCCTTGGATTGACAAATACCTGATGAAGGCCGGTGAATATAACAGCCAAAACATAATAAGAACAACAACATAGTCTGCGTATGAATAATGTCAGTAATGATAACTGCTATCCCAGGAATTCAGAGAGAAAACAAAATAACATGTTTGTAATACTTTTTGTTTAATTTTATGTTTTATTTGTTTTTTCTTCTTTTTGAATTAAGCTATATTGATGTGAACAATAGTATTGCTTAAGATTTAATTAAATTTGAGTACAATTGCTTATAAAAAAAGAATTGTGTAATGTAACTTTTCTCTGATTTATAGTGTATCTTTTTTTTTAATCGAGTTCACCCCAGGCAAGGCAGTAAAGGGGTTACTGGGTGTGGAAGAGTTAGAAACAGAAACATTGCTAAGAAGTGAGAACAAAAGAAGAGTAATCGGGAGGACAGTAGATAGTGATGGACATTGCATTTAAAAATTTGCAGATTAAAGTAGGCTTCCACAAGTGAGAAGAAACTGTCAGCATAGAACTTACGGTTACATCTAGCCAACTCAACAGTAAATTAGTGAGACCTTTCACAAGTTTAGTACTGTGATTAAATTCAAACTGTCTAGGTAACATAGCAAAGAGCTCATTTGAACAATTATTTATAGAAAAGGCAAAGGGAGTCAACCTTATGGCAGTGGGAAAGTGACTGTAGCCAAGATGCCAGATCAGGACCAATAATATTGCTGATTCTTCTTTGGATTTTATCAAGGAGCTCTAGATAAATAGCAGGAGCACCAGAGCATATGTAGCAGCAATATTCTAAGCATGGTGAATGGTAGAATGGTAGACTTATAGAATATGAATGGTAGATTCTGGAGAGAAAAATTATCTAGCATGACACAGTGAACCGACTTTCTTAGCAGCTAACCTAGCAATGAATGTAGTATAGTCTTTCCACTTGATGTATTAAAGAATTAGTTTTAAGATTTTTGAAAATATTAAAAAGTAATGTAAGAAATCTTTTTTATTTTGATCTTAATATAATGCTACATATTTAATAATTACAATTTGCCTGTGTTCTTTTTTTTGCTTTTTGTTTTTCAGTTGTTAGAGTTGGCAGCCAATGACAATGTTGAAAGTACATTTGTTGAGAAAGTCAAGAAACATATTCAGAATGAAGAAAGTGGCAATTTCTAAAAAATCAGATTCACATATTATGAGGCTTTGTTTTCTCCCACTTTTGTGGGTAATTTCATTTTGAGAAAAACTCATGTATACATTTCTTCAATCTGTGAATAATTTTTTTGTTTTCTTTTTCCAGTACATCAGACATTTTCAGTATTTGTGATAAGGTTTCTCAGATATTTTGAAAGTTCATTTTTGAACTGTATTCTTATCTGAAGAGGAATTTTTCTCATAAAAACTCATTAAGTTTTCTATAATGCTTGTAATTGAATAGGAAGAACTTTATATTTGTCACTTTTTTTCTGGTATTTTGAACCCTTAGTTATTTCATTTGTTATTTTTTTTAATCAGTACTGTATTATCTGACCTTCATTGGTGGATGGTGTGATCTGTTTGGTATTAAATTACTCATGGAGTTTTACTGTTCCATTGTAAGTACCTGCATTTGCTTGACAAAACTAATGTGTAATAATTTTTGAATTTCATAGATGAAGCATTGTTAATTATTATTAAGTATTTCGTTTATCTTATTTTTCTTGCTTTTTATTGCAACTCCCATCCATAAGAAGTAGAAGTAGAGAATATAGCTATATGGCTAAATTTGAATGACTCCTGCTGGTTAGCCTTCTTAGATGAAACATTGTCAATTATTATTCATTTTTCACTAGTATTTCTTTCATCTTCATTTCTCTTGCTTTATATTGCAACTGCCATCCATAAGAAGTAGAAGTAGAGAATATAGCTATATGGCTAAATTTGAATGACTCCTGCTGGTTAGCCTTCTTAGATGAAGCATTGTCAATTATTATTCATTTTTCACTAGTATTTCTTTCATCTTCATTTCTCTTGCTTTTTATTGCAACTGCCATCCATAAGAAGTAGAAGTAGAGAATATAGCTATATGGCTAAATTTGAATGACTCCTGCTGGTTAGACTTCTTAGATGAAGCATTGTCAATTATTATTCATTTTTCACTAGTATTTCTTTCATCTTCATTTCTCTTGCTTTTTATTGCAACTGCCATCCATAAGAAGTAGAAGTAGAGAATATAGCTATATGGCTAAATTTGAATGACTCCTGCTGGTTTGCCTTCTTAGATGAAACATTGTCAATTATTAATTTTGGCTAGTGCTTTTTATTATTTCTGCTACTATCACAATTCCCTAATACATCTAAAACTACTACTACTTCTTCTTTATGTGCTGTGTCTCCTCAGGATGTAGGCAATCATGTCTCTCCTTTTTAGCTTTTAATAAACTTTGCTTTTTTGTTATTTCTCCTAAACTCTGTTCTGCCATTCATTTATTCAAGCTCATTAAGTATATTATATGTTGTTTTCTTCTATCCCTGTTTCTCTCAATCTGTCCTGTGAGTATCAGATTTTCCAAGCCCTCCTTCTTCATTATGTTCCTAAGAAATTTCAACTATCTCTTCCTAATGTTAAATATAAGTTTCCTATGTTTCCATTTTCTTTAAAACCTTGGCATTGCTCACATAATACAGTCCATGTATACTCAGCATTGTTCTCTTGAACCACATTTCTGTTGCTTCAAGTCTCTTCATCTCTGAGGAGACTCTCCAGCAATCACTGCCATACAGAAGAACAGATATCACATAACAGTGTAAATAAAAAAGAAGAAATATCATAATGTTATAGTAGAAATTGTCGTAGAAAAATAAAAATATTGAGTGATTCAGCTTTTTTAATCTCACCAATAAATCTCCCAACAATAAGGGATATGTGTTCAATCTTAAACACATGTTGAAAGTGAACTTATACATTTTTTGTTCTTGAGAATATTAAACAATATTAATTAGATTGTTCATTTACAATAATAATTTATATTTACAACATTCTAAAAACTAATACAATTAGAACTAATGCAATGCAATATTTATCATTTATCAAGGAATAAATGTAGAAACAAATTTTTATCATAAATTTATATAAATTTAAACATTTACTAAATTATAGAAATATGTGAACCATATTATTTACCATTTTATAAAGTTTGAATGAATTGACAATTAGCCAAAGTTTTACCAACCATTCCACTAAATAATATAATAAATAGTGTAAATAAACAATCTAATAAAAAAATAGGGTTTATTATTTTTGTTGTCGATTCTCAAGAACAAAGAAATATATAAATTCATTTTCATATGTTTTGGTTTTATTGCAATTCTAATCATCACTTTTTAAAACAATAAACATTGCTGAAATGAAAAACCATCCTTTTGACCCTCCATCTTGTTGCAGCCATATTTGTCCATGTTTACCCCCTTTCTTTTTAGTTGTTTCTTTTTTAACCTTGATTTTAGTTTGTCAGGTACTCAAAAGGAAAATGCTTATTTTCTATAAATATTTATATATTGACTAAGTTTTTGTCTTTGTGGTAAGTTATTCTTTTAATTATTTTAGGCAATCTAAACTATCTGTACCTGTGGAAATTCCAAAGAGGTTTTATAACACTGTAGCCTAATAATATTATAGATTAGTTGAAAAAAAAGTATGAAAATACAATTTTATTATTTTTGGACATTGAGCCCAATATCAAAATTTGAACATTTACACAAAAGAAATGTGTCTTTAGTTTCCAAGTATTGCTTTTGCGTGGGTTTGTAGCGGTACCCCGAGCACCCCAGTATCACACAAGGGTGAATGAGGTCACAAGAGGCCCGCTAACATTTTTGAAGACGTTAAATCTGACGAGGTGTAACAATATAGACGACAAAACGAGTATATATATAATATATGCTAATTTATTCTAGAAATGAAGAAGAAATAAAAGTGGTCGGACGGTAGAGACGCAGAAATTCTAGTGCAGGCATCGATGGTCGAAGTTGGTGTTGGTTGTTGGCAGGATCATCACTGTAGATGGTTGTAGTTGATGTTGGTTGTTGCCAGGATTATCACTGTAGATGGTTGTAGTTGATGTGGGTTGTTGCCAGGATCATCACTGTAGATGGTTGTAGTTGATGTGGGTTGTTGCCAGGATCATCACTGTAGATGGTTGCAGTTGATGTTGGTTGTTGCCAGGATCATCACTGTAGATGGTTGTAGTTGATGTTGGTAGTTGCCAGGATCATCGCTGTAGATGGTTGTAGTTGATGTTGGTTGTTGCCAGGATCATCGCTGTAGATGGTTGTAGTTGATGTGGGTTGTTGCCAGGATCATCACTGTAAATGGTTGTAGTTGATTTTGGTTGTTGCCAGGATCATCGCTGTTGTTGTTGAAGTTGATCGTTGCCGGGATGCCAACTTGACGTGTTGGGAAGGAGAGAAAGCTGGCGTTGTTCGGGCATGTAACAGGTCCAGTGCAGGCATTGCGTGTTTGCCGGTCGAGTCCAATATTAGTAACCTCCCGTAACAATTACTAACATAGTGTACGTGAAAGGTTAAGGACGACGTGCAGGCAGCCAGTAGGGACGGTATGCCGAGAGTCGAACAGGGCCAAGGAGCCAGGAGTAGTAGGCAAAGGAGAGAGAGAGAAAGGAAAGTTTCCAACTATCGTCAAGTTGGCAGACAAAAAAAAATGAGAGCGTAACTTAATACGCAGCCCATGATCGACGATCCTGGCCAATGAAGGCCAGGGGCCTGCGTATCCGACCGTTTCAGTCGCCCACCGCCTCCAATCTAGCAAGAAGTCACTGTCTTGTGACAAGGGAGACCAGCAAGTAAATTGGATAAGCTAACAGTAAAGTGTCTATAATAAAATACGTCGAGGTTAGCTAAAGGGAACTATGGCCTAAAAATGTCTAGCAGTATATTACAACTAGGTTTGTAATATAACTTAACTAAAAAGGGAACTTGCTAGTCTCTCCCACAGGTTAACAGTGTATAGGGGGCACAAACGAGAGGTCAAGGTCGAGATGACATGTTCCTCTTAATTTAAGGAGCGAAAGGAGGAGGTAACTCCGACAGGTTATTTAAAGGAAAATAGTTAAAATTTAGCTTCCACAGCTAAAAGCAATTTTCTCAAAACTCAAGTTTCAAAGTAAAATAAAAACCAGTTGATATATATTGTCCATGTAGGATCAAGTTTAGGAAGAATGAGCCAATTTTGTTAAATATTTTGGTAAACCAAAACAACATGACCTGAATATCTTTTGAATAAAATGTAATGTAACAATTATAAGATGATCCATAAAGAAAACTAATAGTTTTTATTGTTTCTTTGATTAGCACATAATAATTGTATGTTGAAAAACTTATTTTCTTTCATTAGTTCTTGTAAAATCTGAATAAAAGACAGAGTGACCATTATAAGATGATCCATAAAGTAAACTTTAATAGTTTTTGATTGTTTCTTTGATTAGCACATAATAATTGTATGTTGAAAGATTTTCAGATATGCATAAGCAGTCCCAGCCAAGGTATAAAGCAAAAGACTTGTATCTCATGAGTTCTGGAAATCTCTAACCAAAATCCTCAAGGGAGTCAAAGCATCCAGTGCCTACTATCATAAATCATTAGATAAGGCTAAGCTCTTTGCAATGAACTTGGCCTCTAATGCCACGTTAGATGACAAGGGTCATTCTCTTTCTAACTTCCCTCTTCTCATAGAGCACACACTTTGTAATATCTGTAACATGTCCCAGGAAGTTTCCAAACTTATCAAAAGCCTTGATCCTAAGAAGTTTATCAGTGCAGATAAAATCCCTGTGGTTGTTCTTAATAATATTAACCCAGAGTTATCCCAAGTCTTGGCAAAATTGTTTAACAGTTGGCTTAAAGAAAGTTCTCTTTCCAAAGTCTATGAAATATGTCAAGTGTATGTCCTGTTTTGAAGAGATGCAGGTGAGCACTCATCCTTATTGCAATATTGGCTCATTAATCTCCTTAGTATCATCAACAAACTCTTTGAGGCTGTCAGCAATAAATGGTATAGATTTTGCTCAACTAGTTGCACTGCTGATGTCCTAACTGATATTATGTAGAAAATCATTGAGGCATTAAATAATAAATACATCATGAGAACAGTCACCTTAGATATACAGTCCCCTCCAAAAGTATTGGAATGGCAAGGCTAATTCCTTTGTTTTTGTTGTTCAATTGAAGATATTTGGGTTTAAGACATGGTGTTCTGTATTAGATGACCAAGTCATAATGTACTGTAGGGACAGAACTGAAGGCTGGTTTTAAAGCAGCAGGGAATTTTAGTTTCACTTTGAGCTAGCTATTTTGCTTAATGAAAAATCTTTTTTGCTATCTTTATTTAATACTCTTCATGCCAATCAAAAAGCATGCATAATTCTCCTTGATGAAGTATATATCAAGAAAATCTTACTGTATCATGGCAAACAACTATTTAGTAAGTCAGTTGACAATCCATCTCTACTTGTTCAAACAGTACTTGGTATAATGTTGATATCTCTTAATGGGGGTCCGAAATTTCTTACAAGATTGATTTCAATTTCAAAATTAACATCAGCCTTTTTGAACAAATTCAGTTAACAGTTCAGGCCATCACCTCTGAACCAGCTGATTAAAGGCTATTATATTTGATAGCAACTGAGTAAATCAAGATTTTTTGAAATTATATCCTGCATGAAGAACCATAGTTAACTGAAGATAATAGACATTTGCTTTTTGTTTATGTTCATCTGTTGAAAAATATTTGCAATTTGTGGCTCACTGAAAAGATAGAACTAATCTTTGATGATAATGGAGTAAAACAAGTAGCAAAATTGGCAAATCTTAAACAGTTATATCATTTTTAATCTGAAATACTAGTTAAACTTTTAGATTTAAATGAAATTTACATTGCTCCAAGGCTATCAAAAGACAATGGGTTTCTACTTGCCTCAGTGTGTTTTCAGAAAAAACTTATAATGCACTTCTCACCCAATCTGAAATAGGTGCAGATAAGAATGATACTGTCATCTTCATGAACAAGGTTTTGACATTGTAGAAAATTTTAAATGTTAAGATCCTTCACTTTGGTAAACTACGCAATGACCCTCTACAAACTGAAATCAAAGCTCCAGGTGACATCCAACTTGGTTTTATCATTGAGTTTGGTCAAATGGCTCTTAATATGGCTGGCAGTCAAGGTAATCGTATAAAACAATTATCCAAACATACTGCTATTTCTTGATATATACACCATACTTCTATTGGAACTGTTAGTCTATGTCAATACATGTTAGCTACAAGCCATAAATATGTCCTACTTGGGCAATTTACAACTGATCCATCAAAAAAGAAAAATTTAGTAACCTTCATCAAGGATCAGGTGGCATCTGTTTTAGAAATGTTCAACAGTGTATTGAAAAGCTGCATATTGAGCAAACATCTTTACTTTTAAATCAGAATGTAAATATTGATGCTTTTGATGTTAAGCCAGGTTACCAATATAAATCTTGTGATTATAAACTTTGTGAAGAAGGTTCAAAAATATTTGGTCATTCTGATGAAATAAAAATGGCTCTTGTATACATAGCTGGATATATTACAAGAAATGATAATCAACCCAGAGAATATTAAAACCCATTTTTATTATAAAAAGTATGGAAAATATACCAGTTGAATTGACCATGGAAACTAAAGGTTGCTTCTGAGCATATTTGCCAATGGTTATTTTTTGTTTTCATCCTTTTCCTCTTTGTTTTAATACATATCAGTGTTCACAACAATAATACATATTTTCATTTATTTAACTTTCAGCACATCCTATTATCCTCAGGTATGGATCAAAATGTTATTCCAAGTACTTTCAAAAAAAGTTAGTTTAATTTTCTGAAAATCAAAATATTTTTAAATGGGCCTCTAGTTCTAGCTCTCAGTTGCAGGCCTGGTGTATAGTACACCATGGTTTAAGTTCAAAAGATGAATATGAGACAAGAGTTTAAAATTTCAGCTTTTATTTCCTGGTATTTATATTTAGATGTTAACCAACTTAGAACATACCACCTTTTGTTTAAACCTACCCATTTTTCAAGTGAGCAAACTATTAAACATGTAACTGGCAGGTGTTTCTTGTTGCCAAGTTGTTGCCTTTTAAAACTATTAAATGTTAAATAACTCTGAATGTCTACTCTTGGTTTTAGTCTTGTGTTTCACCTGTAAAGACTGTATTTCTTGTTAAAAAGGATAAACCAACATGAAGATGAGAGAGCTGTCTGTGAGAGAAAAGCAAGCCATTTTGAAGCTGAGAAAAGAAGGAAAATCTATCAAAGCCATTGGATAAACATTGGTCATAGCCAATACAATGGAATGTCCTGTAAAAGAAAGAATCTATTGGTGTATTGAGCAACAGCCATAGAACAGGCCAGCCAAGGAAAACAACAGCATTTGATGACAGAAACATAGAGCTGTGAGGAAAAACCCCAAAACAATAGTCAGTGACATCATCAACAACCTCCAGGGTGAAGGTGTGAAGGTTTTACAATCCACCATTCAAAGAAAACTTCGAGAGCAGAAATATATAAGCCATGCCACAAGATAGCTTATATATACCATCATCACTTTGCAGATCCTGAATTTTTATCTATCACAATGAATAAATGTTCTCTCGAGGAGGTCTCTAGCTTTGAATACCTATTCACACCCAGACCTCAAGTGGAACTTGTTTATACAAAACTTTGCTAAAGATACTGGAAAAATGGTTGGTTCCACACAGTGGTATAGCTAGAACATGTTCCGCCTGGGGCAGCCCTTGAGTTTGCCAGCCCCCACTAAAACACATATTGCACAGTAACTCACTCTTAAAGTTATAAAACTAGTTTTTTGTACTAGTACAATGTTACTTTCATATATTCAAATATAGTATGCTTTATTTATAAATATAAAAGACAATAGGAAAACTGTAATAGTTGCTGATGCATTTCAACCGATGTGGACTTTTTCAAGGCAAAAAAAAAAAATGAAATGAATTTATTGAACAAAGTAACTAATAATAACAAAAGAAAATGTTGTTAGCAACTGGAAGAATTTAGAGAATGCTTAGAGTTGCTAAGGACATTTTGTTTTGTTGTTATTAGTTACTTTGTTTAATAAATTCATTTTGTTTTATTTTTTTTGCCTTGAAAGAGTCCACATTGGATGAAACACGTCAGCAACTATTACAGTTTTCTATTGTCTTTTATATTTATAAATATTATCTTTTTCTACAGGTTAACTCAGAAATTCTTCATAGTATGCTTTACATACATACCAAACATACTTAAACTTTATCAGTAACAGTTAAAAAGCAAAAACAACATATAGGGAAAAATTGTAAAAAATTAGGGATATCTTTATTTCTGAAATGAAAATTATAACTTTATACAAAGTAATTTTTCTTGCTATTTTTGTTGGCAAATTCTTCAATGGCATTGTTAAAAAATATTTCACTTGTCAATTGTTACTCTATAGACAGTAGATAAACCAATATATATGCCATAGTTTAAGTTACTTGATATCAAAAAAATCCTTAAACTGTGAGTAATGTCCCCAATATTAAAACCATTTTTATTTCAATACAGCCTATACAGGCACAAGAGTGTCTCCACCATTTTATGGCGGAAACACTATTGTCATTCCAAGCTATTCACTGGTTCCTTATACCACTCTAGTAAGTAAATGACTGCTGCTGTTATACTCTATCTCCATGTTTACCAATGTGGGCATTAGTGCCCCCTTGTGGGCTCTGTTATGTTGAAAGGAGGCACTGGGAGGTTTTACTTAATTGGGCAGGCAGTGAACATACTCAAGGATGGTGGGCATTTATCCATTTTTTTTTTTTTTTCAAATTTTAAAAAATTATTCAATATTGGCTACAAAAGGAAATTTCTGAAAGGTATCTAAAGCTGTGGCAAGCTATCAAACTTTTCTTCATTGCTTTTCCAACTTCCTATATAGCTGAATGTTGTTTCAACACAGTTACATGGCTTCTTACTAAACAAAGAAAACACCTGCAAATTACAAAATGAGGTGATCTACAATTACTTCTAAGCAATATGGAACCTAGAGTAAGAGCCTTAGCCAGTAAGCACTAAAGTTAACTATCACATTGAAATATTGAGATAAGCTATCAAATTAAAGATTTTTTTTTTTTTTTAGCATTTTAATCGTTGGCAGAAATGAAAACAATAATAAAATTGTGTTTGTGCTAATACCTAAGTGTTATCTTGATATGAAAGTTGAATTCAGTATATTTGAAAATTAATTTGATATGGGTGGGAGTGTTGACAAAAACTTTGTGTCCAAAAGAGGCGCTGGTTGAAAAAAGATTGGATAACATTGGTCTATCTGAACAAGAACCAGATCAAACTGAAAATGGAATACTGCTGCCATATCTGAGCTGGAGCTGCCTAGTTTTCACTTTCCAGTCTTGATTCAGTTCAAAAGTGTCTATGTAGCCTAGTGAAATGCATAAATGAAATCCCATAAAATACTCTATCGGAAAATGTTTAAATGAACTACATTCCTTAATTCCACTAGTTCAGAACTTCACAGCTAACATTTGCCATGCCATGTGCACTGGAGTGAAACATCCCCATTCTCTTCATATTCCATTAGTAAGAAGGAAGTTCCACTTGGACAGCTTCTTCCCATCACCTGCTGCTTTGTGAAGAAGATACTTTTCAAATCACTATGATCAAATTGGGCATGGCCTACTTCAGGTCTATGGTTAACCATAGTTTTTCCTCACATATCCTCACAAACTGCACGTCTTACCTTAATACAAAAAATCTCTTTCACTAAAGCTCTACCTTGAGTGGCTTCAGTCTTGTAATGGGTGATGGCACATACACAAGAATGAACCATCTCCATTCTCTTTGAATTTTATTAATAAGAAGGAAGTTCCAAATGAAGAAGAGATTCTTCCCACTTTGTGAAAGAGACTTCCAAGAAGATGCTTTTTCAGCCACTACAATTTTGATCTCTTAAAGTGTAAGGCTAACCATTATCTTTCCCATAAACCAAACTTCTTACTGCTTACTCATACAACAACCTCCTTTGGTAATCCTCTACTTTGATTGGTTCTTGAAATTTGTGTTGGATGAATATTAAATAAAAAAAATTCTGCAATGTTACTGGTCCTGACCTGGCATCTTGGTATCAGTCATTTTCTTATCACCGTAACAGCTTTCCTGTCCCTTTTATATAAATATATTCATAGCACTTGTTCTGATGAGTTTTCCTCTTTCGTATCCTGGTATAATGAATTTCAATGTAGTACTAAATTGGCAGCTAGGTCTCCTCATTTCACTGTTGAAATTGCTAGTTGTAACCATAAGTTCTGTAATAATAATTTCTTCTCCAACACTTCTTTTCTGGCTTCCTGCTCTCCTGGGATGTGTAGGTGGTGTCATAGATAGCGTATTGGAATAAGAAATCGGAGAGCTGAGTTTGAAATCCAGTTGGGTTCATTACATTCAGTTATGTGAAAATACCCTTGGAAAAGGTATAAATCCATCTCTCGCTAGCTATGGGTTAAATAGTAGGACTTTAGAAATTGTTATTCTCAAAAAATTGTTAATGCAATTTAAAAATGAAATTATTCATAGAAAAAGAATTATTCTTACAATCAAAAATATGTTTCAACTTTAAATAACCCAAAATGGGTTGATAAACTGTAAAAAAAAATTAATCAGTCCTGCTTTCTTGTTAGCTATGATCTTCAAAACTTTAAATGCAATATTAATCGTTGTCATCTGTCTCCTTGAATCCTCTTTTATTATTGTTTCCTCTGTTTCTTTCACTCACAGTAAACCCTTGCGTCTTAGTGGCTTTTATTGCCTTGTCTGGGGATGAAATGAATGACAAAGATGTTAAAAAGAAAGATAGGATAATATAAAAAAGAATGAATCAACCAGTGAAATTTGTATGAAAATGTCTTTATTTAAACTTATTTACACAATGCAATGCTCACAGAGATGAATGAAACTGGACTTGGAAGAGAAAAAAAGCGGGAATAGATCTTAGGCACATCTTACTGACATGAAGATAGACTCAGTATTCATGCCTCACTGTCCGAAGCAGCAATGTGTCTGATGAGGATTGGTAAATGTAAGGATTTATAATTGATAATATATAAAAGTAGACACAGGTCAACACCAAGTGGCAACAATCTGTTTCATACTTCAATGCAATCTTCAGGCCATGTATGTTTTATTTTGGCTTGACTATGTAAATATGGCTCGCCAGTGGTGCATTATGGGTAGTAAGGTATATTTTATTATCCTGATGAAAAATGCTAATATATACACTTTATACAATGCAGATAATGTAACATACTTTATACAAAGCCAATACTTTAAACTACGTGAATAAGATAACAACCCCCCCCAAAAAAAATCAAATAGAACATCTAAATAAATGAACAAATTAAGTAAATAATAAATAAATTAATAAACTATAAATGAACACATAAGCACAAGTAAATGTAATAATAATAATAATCAACAACAAATAATTAAATCATCAATAATAAATAATGAATAAAAAGTTAACAAATAACTGCATTTGGATCCACAATTATTTCTACTGAATAGCCTCTAATTTGAAACATTTGCTCACCCAATAATCATCAGGATAATACAATAGATATTACTACCCATAATGCACCACTGACCAACATATTTAAATAGTTGAGCCAAAACACAATACACATGGCCTGAAGATTGCATCAAAGCATGAAACAGATTGTTACCACTTGGTTTTGACCTCAGTGTCTACTTTTACAAATGCTCTATCTCTAATATTGAGCACTTTTACCCATAAATATACCTTAAAACTATATTTTTATCATATATGTGATAAAAATATAGATATTATTTACCCAGAAATCAGAAGATGAAGGAAAATTAGGGATATAATTCCAAGAAGCAATTAAACAAAAAAATAAATAAGAAAGCCATGCTAGCCATCATTATTATTATTATTAAGGAGCTGGACTTCCCAATATATAGACAGGGAGGTTGTAAAGAAAAAAAGATTATTTTCAGCTCCCTTACAAATTACACAAGGCGTCAGCAAAGAAGATAGCAATGCAACGGCATTTGTAATATGGTGGTGGTACGAATGATTAGGAAAAGAAGTTGAGAGAGAGGTTGAGAGATTTAAAGTCAAATAGAGTATTGAAGAATTAGGGATCTTTTTAAAAAATGCACACGCACACATACAAACATCCAGTCTCTTTCTTTCTCTCGTCAATACACCAGCACACATGAGGCAATGATCAGCATACATGAGGCAATGTCTCTGTTGTGTCTCTCATACTACATGTCTGATAATTTTTTTTGTTTATAGGCATATCATCATCATATAGTGAGCAACTTTCTTTTTAAAATTTTGTTCTTAACTATTTTTCTCTCTATGAAATATGAGAGGTAGGCAGTTGGTTGGTATTGTCCATTTTTTATCATACCTTTTGTTTGTAATGTACTACCAATTAAAAAAATAATTTAAAATTTGCTTATTCACTTTATATTTTAAACATTAATAATTATTTCCAAATAATCCTCTATTTTAATAGATTATTAATTCTTTAATATTTGTTATTAACTTATTTTAAACTATATTTTTTATATTAAATTAAGTTTTTAACTTTAATAATTGAATTTGAAAAAAAGCAATTTGAATGTTTAATTATTCTGAAATGGTTCAATTTTCAAAATTATTCTAATTATTTAAAAATTCAGAATAATCATTTTAAAAATAATTTTGCTTTGTAACTAAAATATTTAAAAGTTGAATTATTAATTAAAAATTTTGTTTTATATTTTTTGTTTTTCAAGTTGTTAAACTTTTTAAATCTAACATTTTAAAATATTTTACTTTGATTATTTTAAAAAAATTATAATTAATTTTTGGGGGTGCGAATCATTGACTTTTGAAAAGTGTTATAATAAATTTGAATAAGCTAATTTTAATTACTAATTAATTTTTTACATTTCCAATTACCAAGTTAAAAACTTTTTAATTGACAAGAATATCTGCTTGTTTTTGTTTTATTTTTTTGAATTCTCAAACATTCCGAGTGAAAATAATAACAATAAACTCTCAAAATTAAAAATTTTGAGAGTTTATTGTTATTATGTTTGGGAATAAATAGAAACACTTAAGCAGGAATATTAGTTAGAGGTCTTACTTACCTGACTTGATACAGGTACTGAAACCTGGGGATCCATCCACCAGGCAGCACCTCCGTATTACACTTAGAGGTACAGAGTTAAGAGCATGCTCTGATACCTGTGGCAATTCTGATAAGCAGGCAACTTTTGGATGACCCAGCACTCAACTTCTAGTTATTTTGTTAATGAGGATTAAATAATCTTTTGGGGAGTGGCAAAAAATCTCCTACTACAGGCCACTTTTGAAAAGATTGTAATTAAGAGAATTTATTTTTGTATAGGAAAGAAATCTTTGTTGATATCTTTAGAAGATTAACTCCTTTGTAATAGTTTCATATGTTACTGTTTTTGTTAATATATATATATATATATATATATATATATATATATATATAAAACAATACCAACAATGTCTGTCTAACTTATTTAGTTTTTCTAACTTCCAATTAAGTTGTTTTATGTCAGAAAAAACTTGAACAGACAAACGTTGTTGGTATTGTTTAATAAAACCTGTTTGAAAGAATTCTTGCTACCTACATATACCTTATATATATATATATATATATATATATATATATATATGTGTGTGTGTGTGTGTGTGAAAAATCAGATAGGGTATATCTGTAAAAGTACAGTATGAATAGAGACAAAAGGAAAACTTATCTTAGCCAATGCATTTCACCTCTGAGCGACTTTATCAAGGCAAATTTAACAGTATTATTTTGTGGCAAGTACAAGGGCAAAATGTTTTTGGTTTTCCAAAAAGTTGTTTTATATAGGAGTGCTCATATAAATATAACAAAATAAATTTCCTACTCACTTTCATTTATTAGGAATTAGACTGTATCACCTCACATTCATGAACTTGCCTGATTTTTCTGCTAACCTGATTAATATTCATGAGCACTTCTATACCAAAAAATTTTTGGTAAAAACATTTTTGCTCTTGTACATAAATACTTGATACAAAATAAATTCAGAGGATGAAACTCATTGACTAGGATAAGTTTTACTTTTGTCTTACCCCCCACTGTATATATATATATATATATATATATATATATAACACACCACTTTCAATGGCAGCAGTCAATCTACAGTGGACTGTTTGTATATGAGTTCAACTTGACTAATCACAGAGAGGCCAATAGAACAAGAAGAAAGTACAAACAGTTGGAAGGTACCACCCCCATCATATAGGACAGGTCTATGTGTGCAGTATCTCTAGCCTTGTCTGCCTCCCATGCATTGTACTTTGCAGCTAAGAGTCTGGCATCGATGATCATCTGAGACTGCAATACTGCTGCTATTGATATATATAATTTAAGCTGGTGCCTAATTTAATTAAAAAACAGTAAAGTTTTTTAAACCTAGTAATCCTTGGTAAGTACAAAATAGAGACAGCAAATTGCAAATATTTTTTAAATATTGTTAGATATTTTTTTTCTATTTAAATTATCTTTTTGTAATCTTAATATACTTTTATATATTCTACATAAAACATCATGATTATGATATTACTAATTCAGATAACATCTTGCATGTCAAAGATATTTCTAAGTTGCCTAACAGCTAAAATGGATATCACATGTAACCCAAAGAGAAAATAATGATGATATTGACTTTCCATACAACTTAAAAGGTTAAGAAGGAAAACCCCATCAATACTGGAATGAGCAATTACAGCTACTTGACTTGAGAAACCTATTTTCCTGAAAAATTGTTTTGAGAGAGATTTTATAAATTTCAACAAAAAGTAGCACTGGCTGTTCGGTCAATGAATGCCAAATGTTTCCTTTTAAGGAAACACCTAATATTACCATTAATATATTTTTAATCATATTTTTCTAAGGTATACTGATTTTGAAGCATTTCAAAGGTAAATATTTACAACTGACTTATAAGTTGACTTTGAATCTAAAAATATTTTATGTAATCATTTAGCCAATATGTATAAATTTATTTTTGAATCATTTTAATTTTGATATTATTTCAGAATTTAACTGAAGTAAGCTTCAGATCTCAAACTATAAGCAACAAATTTTAGCCAAAAGTTTAATTATTCTGATGTCATTATAGATTATCAGATTGAAATATCTGAAAACATTTTAAATGTGCAAATACTTGAAAAAATATTTAAAGCTTAAGAGTTGATTTTGATTCCTCTAATTGATTTGTTTTTTTATAGCTTATCAACCTTTTACAGGTTATTTACAGCCAGAAAATATTTTTAGATTGTAAGAATTTTGGGGTAGGGGAATAATAATAATTTAGTGATACAATTCTTACTAATTAACCCAGGGGGAGAGGTGAACTAATACCTTTCCCAAGTGTATTTGCATGTAAGTGAATATAATGAACCTAATTGGAAATGGAAGTGATGAACAATTCCGAACCATTATCCATTACACCACCTGCACATCAAAGCATACAGTACCTGGTTTTCCCAAGCAGTCACCCGTCTAGGTACTGACCAGGCTTCTTGTTGCTTAACATGGGGGATTGTACGGGTACTGGTATTTCAATGTGATATGGCTATATGCCTCTATACTTTGAATTGCCTGACAAAAATGTAATGAATTTTAAAACATTTTGTTCTCAAATCTACAATAATATTTATTTATAACTCTCATGATTCCCATATTTTGACATTTTTTTTCTACTTGAAGCTGTATATTTATTTTTGAGCAGTTGTCTATTCTTGAGCAGTTAAGAAAAATATAAGTTCCATAAAACAAAAATAATAGGATTCAAAATAGTTTCCAGGCAACCAATTCCACAGACATGCAACAAACAACACCTTTATTCTCCTTCTAGCAAAAGCCAAACAAGGACAAGAATCCAGACTGAAGATACTCTCTCCACAACGACAGCAACAACAACAAAAAAAAAGGAAAAAAATGAATTTTCCAACAATAAGTAAGTAGATATAAATATTTTCTGACAACTTGATGTTTAAAAAATATTTTTCAAATGTACATTGGATGTGTAAATGAATGCCAAATAAATTAGTCATCAAAAAGAGTTCAAATTTATTTTGTCTTTGTAAAGACAGTTAATGAAGACCATTTGGTTATGGCAAACTTTACAGGTCAGGGCTGACTGTAGTGAACATGGGGTACAAACATCTCTCTTTCTGGGTGAAAAAAAATCTTCACCAAAAAGTCTATCAACCCCATTTTCTTTGTTTTTGACATTTTTTAAAATATTTTATTGATATAATAGATTTTACAAGCAAAGGATAACCACAGTAATCATATGGTATCAAAATTTTGTCTGACGCCTATACACCTGTTCTTTGTTTCGTTTTTTTTTTTGTATTTTTTGTCCTTTATTACATAGTTGATTACATTTTTTTAACCCATCATACCCAGAGAATAATTTAAATTATGTTATAATTGTGCCAAGTTTTTTTTTTTTTTTTTTTTTTTACCAAAATTATGCAAGGGAAGCAACCCAATTTCTGTTTTATATAGATGTCACATGCTGTCTGTGAAATCTGAGGTAACAGTTGCTCTCCTTTAACAGAGTACTTGAAATTCAAATGCAGAGAATAAAATATACACCTTCAGGTGTTGTTGGGTACAATGTGTTAGGCAAACAAAAATAATCATGTTATGAGTTAAAAAAGAAAAAAAAATGTACAAATGTACTTTCACTAAAAACATCTGTTAAAATAGTATTCATATTAAAGCATACGTCATCATGATCATATTTATCATCATCTTAATCTCCAACAAAATCATCATCATCAGTGTGATTTCAACTAGAGAAAACTACACAGCACCAAATTCAACTACAAACCAGTTCAGAAATAAAATTAAAAAAAAATATCTGAACAAATTATCAATTTTATTTAATCTTTTAATTTTATTTAATATATATATATACATACATACATACACACACACACACACACACACACACATACATATATATATATATATATATACATACATATATGTGTGTATGCATACATACATACATATGTGCATGCACACACACACAAGTTTCATTAAAAATGTCTGACAAGGTACTGTCGTTAAGTTTTTTTATTTAATTTTTCTTGTGTTCTTGTCATTTTCTTCTTTTCTGGAGATAGATTATGTAGAAAATGTCTGAGCACTTACAGCTATACTTTTAGCCATTATCAAGGATGATTTTATATTTACTTTTAACAGCACTCAATTAGGACTCATTTAAATACACATGGAGACTGACCAAACTTCATCTTCAATATACTCATTGATAATACAAATATAATAGCCTCATCCACATGTAAAAAAAAAATGTAAAATAATGGAAGCCTTATATATATATAAAAAAAAAGAAAAAAGCCAAAACTCAATAACATAAACTATGAACACAGCCAGAATGTTCTGACCGTGTTTGGAAAATAAAACATTCCTATAGCACTAGATACATACATAAAACAATCTGTGCGTTCAGTTAAAAGTAAAAATAAAATCATCCTTGGTAATAGCTAAAAATATATCCGAAAGCGCTCGGAGACAGAGAACATTCGTACAATTTCTATATAATTCATGTCCAGAAAAGAAGAAAATTATAAGAACATATAAAAAAAAAAAAAAAAAAAAAATTAACTGCAGTACCTCGTCAATCGTTTTTAATGAAACTTGTATAAAAGAGGGATTGCTGCCCAAAACACACAATTTTATATATATATATATATATATATATATATATATGTATTTGATTAAAGAGCAGATTTCAAACAAATAAATGATTTAAAATGTATGAAAAAAACAAAAACTATACAATATTGTCCCTCTTATGTGTGTGTATGTATGTATGTATATATATATATATATATATATATATATATACCAGTCTGTAATGCCAGTCAGGGAAAGAAACAAGACCAAAAATGTATTAGTTTTCTTTTTTTTCTTTTTTTTTTTTTCTGTTTTTATTAATATTAACCCTTGGGTATCATAGATTTTACAATTACAAGAATGGACTTACTGCAGTAGGCAAAGGGTGAAAAAGATCATATTCATGATCTATTTACCTGCTCAAGTGTACAAACTTAAACTAACCATGTTTAAATTAACATGACTAGCTAAAGAAAGAATGTCTTTATTACCTGAGCCATCCCAGCCTTGCAGTTATTGTTCTGACAAATGTAAAAGATATCTATTCTGTCTCTGGCATTTACTGGGAACACATCACAAGAGAGGGTTGTTGGGGTTAAGAGGAGAGAGAGAGAGAGTGAAGAGGGTGTGGAAGTCTGCTGGGGTGTTAGTCAAGATTTGACTAACACTGGACGATTTACTGCAGGGAGCTTGTATTTTTATTTCATTTATTTGGTTTTTTTTTTTTGGTCTGTTTTTCAAAATGTTTATATTTTTTTTTCTTTTTTTCCAAAAATGTTAGAATTAAAAAAAAATTCTTTAATTTTTTTTTTTTTTTCATTTTATGCATTCATTCATATTTTTGCAATTTCTCATTCATTCATTAAATTAAAAAGAAGTCTGTTGAGGGTTCTTTTTACATGATTTTTCTTTAATATCTTTCAGAAAAAGCTTTTCCAATGTAAAAATCGTAAGTTCAATTTTTCAACAAATATGAGAAAAAATATCTTTAGACAGTTGGCAAACTGACATTTAAACTTTCTGCTTCTTTATTATACAACAGGAACTTTCTCATCCTCATTAAAGGCCATTATTTACTTGTACTCATACTTCAGAAGCACTCTTCTCAAAAATAAAATAAAACTCCAACAAAGTTAACTGTACTTATGAAATTATAGCATAAAAAAACAAATATCAAATAACTATTATTTACATTCAGACTAATATCCTCATCTTTGTTGTTATAACAATATTTTGGCCACTCTGCCCTTTGACTGATCTGGTTTTTTTTTTGGGGGGGGGGGGTTACTGGTTATCAACCATTTGTGAATTATTTAAAGCTGAAATATTTTAAATAATAAGAATAATTCTGTTTTTTTTTTTTTCGAAAGTGTATATTGCATTAACAAATTTTGGAGAATAACAATGTTTTTTTTAAGATCAAAATCCTACTATTTAACCCATAGCTAGAGGAAGTGATGAATTCATCCCTTTCCCAAGTGTATTTGAATGTAAGTGAATGTAACAAACCTGACTGGAATTTGAACTTGGTACTCTGATTTCTCATTCCAAGATGCTATCCATTACACACCCTACACATTCAGTGTCTTCCAGAGTCTACTATTCATCTTTGTATTGAATATTATTGCCACATCTGGTCTGGTGCTTCTGTTATGTATCTAAAGTTTTTTTTCAAAATCCAAAGAAATATTGATATAATATTATTGGTATCTCTGGCAATATTATTGATCCAAACCTGGTATCTCAGTTTCAGTCACTTTTCCACTACTTTAATGTTACTTCCTTGTGTCTTTTCTACACATATTTTCATGCCAATTGTTCTAATGAGCTTTCTTCTTTGGTACCTTGACTTCTTGAATTTAAGCATAATACTAGAGTGGCAATTAGGTCTCATTATTTTACTGTTGAAATTGCTAAATATAACCACAAGTTCTCTGCTAATAATTTCTTCTCTTACACTTCACACATGTGGAACTCTCCAGCTTCTTGCTTTACAGTTTTAGAAAACTAAAATGCAACATCAATCTTCATCATCTGTCTGCTTAAATAATGTTTATTTTTATTGTCCTTTCTCCTCAGTTTCCTTCACTTTCAGTAACCTCTTATATTTTAGTGACTTTATCACTTGGGGTGAAAGAATTTAAAAAAAAAAAAACTGAATGCTTTATTTAATCTATAGAGGTAGATTGTTTTCATTCTGCTATCCATGTCCAGAGATATCTTGTCTGAAGATCCCCTGATGATTACCTGGATTGAAAAATATCTGAAGAAGACCAGAAGAGTATAATAGCCGAAATGTTGTGATAATAACAACAAAGATGAGGACTTTAGTTTGAAAGTAAATAATGATAACTCCTCATCCACAAAATTCAGGCAATAGTTATCAAAAACCACTTGGAGAAACTTTAATAAGCACAAAAAAAGAATTCTTTATTATTCATATTCAGAGAGAAGTTTCCATTTACAATCTACTTTGTATTTCATAAATTTCTGTATTATATTACATAGCATACTTGAAATTTATAGCACACAATAAGAAAAGAAGGCTTAGAAAATTTGACACTCACAGGACATACTGAAGGCAAGAGGGACAGGAAAACTGCATGACCTACCTAATGAGCTTGTGTAAATGGATGGCAGAGCAGTATTTAGGAGAGATAAGATAAAATTTACTAAGGGCTACAAAGGACAGGAAATTGTGGAGAGCCATGATCATCATAGAAGAAGTGTGATCATAGTTGCTCTCAGTTCTTTGCCTTTTTTGTTCGATATAAGTTTTCTATACACTTGAAGAGGCTATTAAACAGAAGTAGGAAAGCGGGCTTGGAAAATTTGATATTCACAGGACAGATTGAAGGCAAGAGGGACAGAGGAAAATAACTCATAACCTACTTAATGAGTTTGAGTAAATGGATGGCAAAACAAGGTTTAGAAGCAATATCAAAAAACAAAATTTATTAAGAGCTACAAATTGTGGAGAGCCATGACCGTGTATGTCCTGAAGGACATAGCACATAAAGAAGAAGACTTTTTATCTTAAATTTTTTTATTGACAATATTGTGGAAAGACAAGATATTTGATCAGGCACATTACCAAGCTGAGCAGTGGGGAGGGGTCTGCCCACCCAATCATTTTACGCCACTCCTGAAAATGATGTATATCAATTTTAGTGTGCTAATTCTTACAATATAAGCCATTTATTAAATACATTTCCAGTACTTGATAGTATTTCACTTCCAATTGTACATATTAGTCAAGAAAAAAAAAATCTTTTGTTGTAAATCAAAAAAAAAAAGTAGAAAAAAATGTTCCTTTTTTTTTGCCAATCTCGGAACCAATTACAGTTAACCCTAATGTATGTTAGAATTCACATAAATTCGTTAGCATAAAACACTTTTACTCACCTTCTACCAACCTCAACTTACCCCCCTCCTCCAACAATCTTGCATCAGGTCTATATTAGGTTATAATTTGACTGCTTCACTGAATTGTCTTCATACTTGAAATATCCAAAGCAGAAAAAAAAATCAGCAAAATTGAACTTGTTTGTGACCCAGACATGCACACGCATATATTTTATAACTTAAATGTTATTTTTAGTGGATACCCATATTTGAGTAGATGCTCCGTTTATTTATTAAACAGTATATTTATTTATTTTCATCTACTGGCCTAAATATTTGAGAAATCTTATTAAAGAAAAATATGCACTCTCTGGCAGGATTCGAACCTGCATCCTTCTTGGCAAGAGAAAGAGTCATTAAATTTGATGTACTTTAGACCAACTTGTCCACTGTTATGTAGTGGTTTCACAGTGGATGCTTGTATTTGTACTAAGTCAGTCCTAAAATAGGTTCGACGTACAAAACGTTAGGAACTTGATATAATAGGTAATGACACAGTAATCTAGTTGTGGTGGCTGATACTTAAATATCCGACTAACGGTCGTCCGACATCGACTGACTGACCCACTCCCTGAGTGACTCACTTTTTACTCTTCCTACTCCTACTTATTATAGGTGGGAGTGTCTATTAACTATAGAATAGGTGTGTTCCACTACAACATCCACAGAGTGTGTCATTGATCAAGCAAAGTTGAACAGTGCCTTTTAAATGCAAATCTTTCTCAGACTCTTGAAAACCATCTGTTATATATATATATATATATATATATATATATACATACACACGTGTGTGTTGTATATATATATATATATATATAAAATAATTAAAGCAATCTTGGATAGTTATTAATAAAAAATAAAAAAAAACTTTTAACAGAACTAATAGTACTACATTTTTTATTGTTTCATATTTTTTTTATTTGTTGTATAAAATAAAGACTGTGTATAAAAATTCAGATGTAAATAAATGTATCTGCAAAGACTAAAAAAAATTACAAACAGAAAACTTTTTATGCCAACATGTTTAGTTCCTTACAGAACTTTATCAAGGCAAATGATTTATTTATAAATATAAGTTTCTAACAGATCGCAACAGCTATTAGGGAGATTAACAGATCGCAACAGCTATTAGGGAGATTAACAGATCGCAACAGCTATTAGGGAGATGTGATTAAATATACTTTAATGTTTAAAAAAAATATTTATTCAGTATTATTGTTTAGATGATCATTATAACATAACACAAAAAGCAATATTGTGGAAAAAAGAACTTTTGACAATATACACATTTTTTTACATATTTATGGTTATTTTTTAACTTTTGTCAAAATGACTTTCTTGTACATGTAGTTATGGATAATATTATTTATTAATTACTATTTTTTTTAATTAATAACTATTTGTACTCACTTTTCGACATTAATTGCTATCTGCTGGTGTGTTAAAATTTTTGAATAATGCTATAATAAAAATTTAAATTTCATCTTTGATAGATGTTGCAATCTGTAAATATAATTTCTACAATAATCTTGATAAAGTTATTCAAGGAATGAAAGGTTTTCCATTTGGCATTTATTTTATTAAAGGAAATGTGTATATGTATGTTTTTGACCAATTTACATCTAATTTTCTTTAAAGGATTTCTGTACATGTCTACTTTCCATATGTTAAAATAGGTGTATATTTTCTTTCAGTAATTAAAATAATTTTTTCTGCATAAAACCATTTTTTACATTCTGATAATAAAAAAAAAAGTGGAACATTAGTTTCATTAATCAAGGTATTGGAGTATAATTTTTTATTTACCAATACAATATTGATCCAAATTTTTTTTTGTGGGGGGGTGGATGACAGGTAATTTTTAAAAATATTTCTGCTTTTTGCTTGCTGAGATGATCATTTATCTTAAACTTCCACAATTATCTTTTATAAAAAAAATAAATATCAGCACAAACCTCAAGTCCCTATTAATCTAAAAAGATTGACTAGTAGGAAGTTGATATTAGTCCATACTAATCTAAAAAAGACTGACTAGAAGGAATTTTATATATTTTTATTAATTTTTTTGAATAGGTTAAAAATAATGCATTTTTGTTGACTGGTTGCACTGTATCCAGGTAAATTTTTCTGGATGGGTTAAAATATATAGCAAAAAATTCACTGGTCACACAATATGCATGAAGTCAGCTTATACACAAGTATATATGGTGTCCAGTATTGTAATAGATTTGTCAAGCATTCCTCTCACTGTATAATTATAACATATACTTTTATGCTTCTATTTTCACCCACTTCTCCTATTGAATTCCATCAATAAGCATATTATTTTAACCTGATGAAGTCCTTTTGAAGGACAAACCATGTTACAATTTTTTTTTTTTTTTTTTTTTTTTTTTTTTTAAATTCAATTACCCAGCATTTCTATTTCTAGAATTATTACCAAAATTTAGTTTAAGCAGTAGCTCCCTCTGCCCAGAGGGACACAGGTTCAATTCCTGCCAGAGAGTTCAAATTTTTCTTTAATAAGATTTCTTAAACATTCAGGATGTAAACAAAAACAAATTCAGCACTTATTCATATATGAGTATCCACTAAAAATAAAATTTAAAGTGATAAAAATCTGTCACAGTAATAAAAAATCCATTCTAAAATTCTCTTTGTTTATGTTTGGGTACAAAACTGTAAAGATATGAAAACTTTGAGGAATCTATGACAGGAGAGGTTTCACTTGAAAGCATGAAATTTGACCTTGCCTGACTGACTGCACATCATGGCCAAATTGATAAGGTTTGCTGGGCTAAACAGTAGCTCCTTCTGCCCAGAGGGATGCAGGTTCCATTCCTAGTAGAGAGCAAAAATCTTACTCTATCAAGCATGATGTTGTTCTATGTCCAAATTAGTATTGCCTCACTTCTATAATAGTGGGTTCCCTGATGGAAAAAGAGATAAATGTTCGATTACTATCTCAATCTAGGCCGGTTGTTATTAATTTCACTGTTTAATAAAATAAAAAAACAGAGATAACAACTCAAACATGTTCCCACCAAAAATAATTCTTATAGTAATAAGATATAATATTGGATTAAAAAAATCCATTTTATATACTGTTATGAGATTTCCTTTATATTTTCTCAATCCAGTGGTAGTTACTGTTTTCACATATCGTACTCTGCCCCTCCCCTTACTGCTTGGGAACTTATATAGTCTGTATGCCTTATCCACCCTTCAACTTCTCTCTAACAGACAGAATGCGGTATGCCCCTCACTGCTCTATCGTTACTTCCATGGAAAGTGTTCAGATGAACAACATTCATTGGTTCTGCCAGTTTTAGCTTTCATGGCTAGGACCAACCATGCCATTTACATTATAACAAACTGCCCACATTCCCTCTGTATTCCATTGGTGAGAAGTAAGTTTCACACAAACAGCTTTTTCCCTTGAACCACTGACTCCAAAGAGAATGTTTCCCAAATCACTACAATCTTAAACTGTTCAAGTCTTGGTATAAACTGCCTCTTAATATAAGCCTCGACCTTGAATGGCTCCCAGGCCTTGTATAGAGTTAACATTACTGTAAAATAAAAAAAAATAAAAAATTCTAATTAGGCAATCATTTACATATCATTACAATTAAGAAACAATTAAGAAAACCTTTATAATTTCACTATTTCACTATTTATTTAGAAAATTTGGTTTGGGAGGAAGTGGCATAATATGGTGTTATTTTGTTTCTCTTTTATTTTCTTTAGATTAGTTGGGTAATCATCAAATATTCATCAAATTTTATGGCATTAGTATGTTTCTGTTTTTATGGGAGTTTTGTGTTTGGCGTAAGATGTCTGTGCCTTTAATTCTTTAGATGTTAGCATAATTTAAGTGCATATTAAAAATTAAATATATCCGGGTATTTTAATTGTATGACAAATATAACGAATGCATAATATGAGGTTACATCATCTGCAAAAGTGTTGATCTTACTTTAATTCTTGAAATTAGCATAATTTAAGCGTGTATTATAAATTGGATATATTAGTGTATTTTAATTCTGATAAATATGGTGTATGTTGGAAGTGAATATAACACTTGGTTACTTCATTTGTAAATGTTTCAAACTTACATTTTGTATAAGTTTTACAAATATTGTTGATATGAAAAATGAGTCTGCATCTTTATTGAGTTCAGTTATTTATTAATATTCCTTTCAGAAATATTGTAAAATATTTGTTACAGGCTGTGTTAATTTTTTACTAATGTAGCATTCCTCAAAGTGTTAAAGTTATAGTCTGTTTTATTTCTGTGTGTTATGAAAGAGTTTAAAAGGTTATTCCTGCTGAGGTCTCTTTTGTGTTCCTAAATGTATGCCTTTAGACTTCTAGATGCCTTGCCTGTGTATTCTTATGGCATTACAGACAGTTTATAGCAAGCATAATGTTAATTTTATACAAATATAAATTAACACTTTCATAAAACTAGTGATCTTAATGTTGAATAATTTTCACCAAAAAGAGCACTTTGAAAAATGAAGCCAAGTAAAAAAAAAAAAAAAAAAAAAAAAAAAAAAAAAAAAAAGTGTGTGTATGTGTGTGTGGTGGCTGTGAGGGGGACACCTTATCATCATCATTCATGAGATATATTTTCATTATTACTGAAAGTGGAGAAAATGGTACTCCACAAATTACTGTTGTCAGAATTGTTGGGTTAGAAGCTGGGTGTATTTTGATTAAAAAAAATAAAATAAATAAAGTAGGATGAGGGGGTGAATAAAAAATAAGATACGTTTATTGTGATACTAGACTGATTGCTCAGAGCAAGGCTATTTCCTAGCCCTTATTTTTAAAAGTATTCTCTTTAGGTCAGTGTGCAGTAATGAGCATCACCACCCTGGCACTTGAAATGTAACCTCAGATTTCTTGACCATAACCAAGTGCTCTGCCACCAAACTATACCTTCAGGGTGCATGAAGATCACCTTTGTAAAGATTACAATGAAGAAAGTATCTATGGAATTTTGAGGCATTAGTTTTCAGGAGTTTGATGAAATATGAGTCTTTGGTGAAATGAATACAAGATGGTCAGACTGAAATTTGAAAAGATTGTACAGACTTTAAAAATTGGTTATGTTTGTAAGATGCCTGCAGGAAAATGGCCAAAGCATTTGAATTAGTCTTTGGGCTGGATCCATTTTGCAGGGATAAAAAAAAAAAATGGAAGTCTCTTCACTCGAAGTACCTTCTTTTGTTAATGTTTAATGTTCATTTGTAGCCAGGGAAAGGTTGTGCTGGTTTTGGCAAGAAGTTTGTTAAAACTCTGTACATGAAATCTATGGTAGGAGAGCAATGCTTGTTAGGTTGTAAAAAATCTATCAACAAGGCACAGCTGATGGAGATTGTGCAGATGGATAACTGTGAACACAGTCCTGCTGTTCACCCTGCCATTGTTAATAACAAGGAAAAATAATGAACAATAATTAAACCTTATTTTGCTTTCTTTTTCCAAAGTTGTCATATTTATTATAATAATAATACTGAAATAATACATTGTCAGTGGCTGCACTCAGCTGGCACAGAAAGAGTACAGATGATGCCATGGTGTCAAGTAACCCTCAGAATACATTGGAAACTATCACCTTGAGTGCACAAAGAAGTGGTGCAAGTTAAAAATGAGCTAGTGAAGCTCATGTGGAGTATGACCATCTTGACTGACATCTTGGAATTCAGTCACCCTGATATCACACTTGTGCACAAGAGCAGCCATTAATGAATACCAATAGATGGGGTAGAACAATGTAAAGGCGGAGCTGGTGAAAGTACAGAGGTACCAAGATCTGGCAGGGCAAATCAAAGAAATATTCCAAGCAGCAGCTGAAGTTTGTCCCTTTTGTGGTTAACTATAATATTAAGTAAATCAAGAAAAATGGTAACCAGATAAGTCACTTGAACTTTTCTTTATTTACTCAATATGTAGATAGATATATAGAGATGGGTGGATAGAAAGAGATAAATAGAAAAATAAGAATATAGACATACATAGGAATGTAGATAGATAGATGGGATTATAGATAGATAGATAGACAGGAACATAGAAGTAGAGAGATAGGACAGAGGTAGATTGATAGATAAGAACATAGCGGTAGAGATATAGATAAAAATATAGAGAGAGGAAGATAGACAGAGGGAGATAGGTAAAAAAGGAAGATAGACAAGGGTAGATAGATAGGAATATAGAAAGAATCAGAGAGGATATCATTTAATAATAATACTAAAAAATATATGAGAATTTAACCTATTTTTCAGGCCAGCAGAATTTCTGCCAAAAAGCACTCAATAGATAAATAAGAATTATAAAATTCAGTAAACTTGGAGAGAAACTCTTGAGTTGGTCAATCAGATAAGTGAATTGAATGATTTATTGAATATCATATTTAAAAAGAGTTTTTGATGATCCTTTCAAAAAACCAGCTTAAAACATCCAAGGAAAACTGAACGTTCAGAGAAAGAATGACAAAGATAATAAAATTGAATTTTTGATTTTGTGATTATTTTTCCTGTTGGCAAATTTTTATTTAAAAATAATTATATCATCAGACATAGAGCAGAATCAGAAGTACTATGAAAAAAAAATAGCATAAAGAAAAAAATATATAAAAAATAAACCAGATTCAGATCCTTAAAAAATGCTGTATAAAATGTATTTTTAAATCTTAATATTTCTTTTTAGGTTTATAAAAGTATCATTGTCATTCCTACAAGTCTAAAGAATTTTCTGGTCTATTTTCTTTATCTCATAATAAAAACTAAATGACTTAAATTCTGTATCTTAGGTGAATAAAATAATTTTTAGAGAAAGTATGCAAATACATTTTAATTTACAAATCTAAATTTTTTCATTTCTGCAATAATTTTTTCTTTTGAGTAATATATGTTATGAAAAAGCTTTCCAAATAAAAATCTCAACTTTTTCTTCAATCATGCATATATATAAATGATTTTTAAAAATAATTACAGGTTTTGTTTTTATTTCAAAACATATTACATTATATTTTAATTACACATAAATGCATGCATTGGATACAATTTAATGCATTGGTTGCCAACCACGAAATAACTCATGGTGGGCAGTTTTTATTATGATGTTGACTACGAGTTATCTCGTACCTGTCATTTTCGGATACATTTTCATCTGCAGTAAGTTTATTCGCAGTGATACTTTCAGTGTGAAAACAATGTTAAGAATTCAGATGGAGCTATAAATCAACTCCTAAAAATTTTTTATTGCCTAAGTTGGCCATTATTATGTTGACATTTGAAGTCTGATTTCGTAATTGACCTCTGGCAGTCAACATGTTAAAGAGAAAATGTATCCAACTGTAAAATTTTTTTTTTAGATTTGTTTAATGTTTTGTACAATTAAAGAAATTAATTTTTTTATGATTGGGCATTCCTACATAAAAAAACAGCAGCAGTTCACATCTCAATGTGCTTTGCTTAGATTGATGGATTCATTTTTTATAGCTTATCAACAGCAGGTTATTTAAAGCCAGAAAATATTTTTAGATTCTAAGAATTTGGGTGGGGAAGATAATAACGGTTTAGTGTAAAGTCTTACGAATTAACCCATAGCTGGGGGAGAAGAGGGGGAATTCATACCTTTCCCAAGGGTATTTGCATGTAAATGAAAATAATGAACCCAATGGGAATTGGAACTTGGCTCTCTGATTAAAAATTCAAAGCCATTGTTCATTATGCCATCCACACATCCAAGCTGAGAGCACCTTGTGTTCCCAAGCAGTCACCAATTTAGGTACTGATCAATGTTGCTTAACTTTAGTGATCATACAGGGAACTGGTATTTCAATGTGATGTGGCTGTAAGCCTTGTAATCGGCTTAGAATTTCAGTACAAGTTTATGAAGAATTTTATTCAATAAATAAAATATAATTATAAAAAAATTCAAATCATAGACAAATATGTTTACTGCTATAGAATCCAAGAGATAGAAATTTTATAATGTTAATGATAAACAGTAAAATATGCTATTAATAAGAAATTCTGCAGCAAATTGATTTTTACAGAGTTCTCATTAGATTTTTAAAAAAATCTGATAATCCAAATATGCAAGTTCTGTTGGCAGTTGCCTATTTTCATTGGAGAATATTTTTGCATTTAGAATAAAAGCAAAGAGAAATATTAACAGTTTGTGGATTTAGCCAATCTAATTATATTTAAGATAATTAGATATGAAAGTTTTCAACTGTTTTCTATTTTTTTTCTCTTTTACCACTTCTCATCTGTGGAACTCTCTTCTGGCTTGGCTTCTTGCTTTCCAGCCAACTTTGATCTTCAAAAATTGTCAATCGTTATCTACTGTCTTGATCCCTCTTCTTTTATTGTTCTCGTTCCCTAATATTGTTTCTCTTTTTCTCTTATTCTTTCACACTATCACCCCCCTTGTGTCTTAGTGGCTTTATTGCCTTGCTTGGTGTGAAATAATTAAAAAAATTGCTTTCCTTTTTTTTCTTTTTTCAGATTTTTTAATTTAAAACCTAAAATATAATTTTGTTTGTCTGTTATTGTTGTTTGACCACAAAAGCATAGAAGTCTAAAAGTGGTCAAAATGGTACATAATTTAGAAGCAGCTCCTTCATCTTAGATGTTAAACATTAATATGCAACTGCTTTTTTTCTCATCTTGGAGCCAGCACAGGATCTTCAAGAGATTTTTTTTTTTTTTTTGGAGCCTGTATTGCTGGACATTTAATTCATGAGCAAAGATTAAATTTGCTTGTAATCTAGTAAGATTTGTGATTTCCAGTTAGTTTGAGAAGAAAAAAAAAAAGAAAATGTCATAATGGATAAAATTGAATATAATTTGTATAAATGTTTACATTGGTTAACAAAGAACCAATTTATTTATTAGATATATATATATATATATATATATATATATATATATATATATATTTTTTTTTTTTTCCCAAAATGTATTGCCATTTCTTGTGAACTTATAGGAACTGAAAGAAAGGAAATTGCAGGAATTGGAGCAGATCCTTTTTGTTTTAATTTTTTGTTTTTATATTTTGGCAGTACTTATTTTGTCCATTATCTACCATTGTTATTTCAACCATTTAAATTTTTTTATGTTTTTATGCAAAGATGACAGTTTTATGGTGATAAGGTACACATAGCTGTCTGCCTGTGTTTCAAAGGCAAAAAAAAAATTAAAAAGAAAAAAAAACACATCCAACCATTGCCATTTCTCAATACATCCGGCTCTGCAAGGCAGAATGAAGTATTATCTTTGAGAAAAAGAGAAGCGAAAATGATAGAGAAGTTACACTTGTGGTTCTATTAGGTACAACAAAAGAAAAAAGGACAAAAAATTAAAACATGTACATCGTACATCCACAAACTCGACAAGGTAACATTGTCTATATTCTTCTCTTAACAAATGTTATTGTAGTTTCTTTTCAATTTAATGTTGAACTAAGGTTGCAGTGTCCCTAAATTTTAGCACCAGCAACCAAACAATGAAAATATGCGAACATTTTTCCCCAATTTTTTTTGTTTTTATTTTTATGCCAATTTTAAACCCAGTCTTGGAAAAAATAAAATAAAATAAAAAATAGAATAAAAACAAAAAATATATTTAAGCTTTAGAAAAAAAATATTTAAAAAAGACATTTAAAAAAAAGAAAAAAAAGAGAGATGAAATTTTGTAGTGAGGCATACCCAGCATTGACAAACCCAAGAAAATAGATTAAAAAAAAACCTGGAAAAATTGCAAATTGAGAGTAAGATTGAAGTTTTTTTTTATGGTTAGTTGATTTTATATATATATATCTATATATAGAACAATTTTGGGGGAAAGATATATGACAAAGTGGAAAGTTTTCATGTGATGCATTTTGTCCTTTAGGACTTCATCAGACTAAGTTTCTTTACATTGATGCGTCTACTCACCCTCATGAACGAGAGATGCTGACAATTTTAAATTTAAAAATATATATATTTTTGTAATGTTTTGGAGTATATAATCTAGCCAATTTAATTTAGATTCTTTTTCTTAATGTTTCTATTACTTTTATTATTAAATATCTCACAGTGTAATAATAGAAGATCTGCCAAGAACTTTATATAGTGTGGGATATTTAATAACAAAAAGTGATGGAAACATAGACATAAACAAAAAAGAAAAAGTATGTACATTAAATCAGCTAGATTATATATATATATATATATATATATATATATATATATATATATATATATATATATATATATATACCAAAAAAACATTAAAAAAAATTATTTTTAAATTTAAAATTCTCATCATCACTAGTTCATGTGCATGTGTTCACATCAACATAGACAAATTTAGCCTGATGAAGTCATAAAGGATAAAAACCTTTTCCACTTTACCATACATCCTCCCCCAACATATATATATATATATATATATATATATATATATATATATAGAAAATTTATGATTTATCAAAATTTATGCATATCAAAAACAGTGGATAAAGGAGTGGCATATGGAACAATTTGTAAATGCTTCTAAAGAAGCTGTTTGAAATGATGTGCAAATTGGGTAGCAGTCTGCAGCTCTAAGGGTGTTGATCTCAGATTTGGCTAATATTTCATCTTAAAATGACAGTGTATTTTTCTTCATTAAAATAATTTACAGACACATAGAGAATGAGGAAATATTACTTTGGTGTTATTTGCTTAGCATTTATAGCCTCTGGGAATGAATTAAATTATATTTATATTATTGAGACATGAAAAGATTTATTTAAATAATTTTGAAATTATCAAATTTTGTTATTTTGATTTTAGTTTTCTTTTTTCAGAATTCCTTGATTTGAATTATATTCAGGATTTTTTGATGTATAGGAAGTACTTTTGCATTGTTTTCTCTACTAGTCTTCACATATGACTTAAATCTTGTTAGCTATTCTATTTTACAGCAGTAAAATATTAACCAAATCAAATATGTGATCATGCTCATCGCCATTTCAAAAATGGATCAAATTAATCTGAAATAGAAAAGATTTTTTTATTTAATAGAAATATCAACCTTCTGATAATAACTTTCTCGTTCAGAACCACTGCAGTTTGAAAGCTACCACTGCATCTTTTATGCAGAATTCTTACTCAAGAGATATGAAAATTCTCTTCAGGGCTGGATGGCTGGCTAATATGTCCAAGAAGAAAATTCTCTTTTAAAGTTTATTTTAATTTCAAAATATGATCTTATTTTGGCCAAAGGAAAACCACCCCTCAACAAAAATAATATTTAAAAACCCAATGCATTCAAAGTTTATATGTTACTGATGAAATTTTCTAATTTTTCTTTTATTTTTTTTTCATTTCCCAATTCCAAATACCTAATTCCCTGAGTATTATCGAAGTAAAAACATTCTCACCACAATGTTGCAGCCCTGAAGGAAGTCAGTGCTAAAAGAAAAAAAATCTGGTGTAGGAGTTTATAATGAGGGAGATCAGTCAAAAAGGCTGGCAAGGGGCATGTTATAGAAAATGAGCAAGAGAGAGAGAGAGAGCAAGAAAAAAATAGATATATTTTTTAATAATATGCACATGTAGATGGCAACAACAGAAGAAGAAATGTTGGTCAGTGAATTGGACCAACTCTTCCTTTGTTGTTTGCACCAGGTTATATAAAGGCTTGCAAAGACCAGTGGTCAGTTTTAGTAAGAAGCATTTGATTTTGACAGGACAATTGTAGTTATTATTTAAGAGCAAGACAAGAGGCAAGAATTCCACTCTGATGATGATTAGAAAGAAATGAGAGAAGAAAAAATAGCTAGCACGGTGAGTTAAAATAAAAGTTGATCCAAACAAGGAAAAGGGATGTACAAGCACCAACAAAAACGACACCTTTGCTCATGGATACAGACAGTAATGTTGGCCATTATCAAATTGGTTGTGGAAGGGTCTCATTTTTTTTTTTTTTGCTTTTTTTTGAGAAAAAAGACAAAACAAAACCAAAGAGAAAAATGACAAAGATAAATGAGTCGATATAATGATTTTGTATATTTGATTTTTTAATCTTTTTGAGCGAAGTTCGGATGATGTTGCAAAATTATTATTATTATTAATTTTTTTTAACTGTTCATTAAAAAAATTCTTTTTAAATTTGTAAAAAGAAAAAGATAGGATTTGCCAACTATCTCTGGCCAAGGAATTGGATAAATAAAGAAAACAAAAGCATTTTTTTTTTTGTCCATTTTCTTTTTTTTTTTTTTTTTTTTAATGTAAACAACGCATTTCAGATCTCGGTATTTTTTTATTGTTTCTTTTTTCAATTTTTTTTCTTTTCTTGGGTATGAGTTCATTTTTTTTATACAGCTATTTTGTTTTAATTCTTTTTTTTTTTTTAAGACTGTTGTTGCACGACAAGGAAGAATACAAACGTGCATCAACATAATTCCAATCACTGAAGAAGAAAGAGGAAGAAGCAAAAATCACAGCAGTTGGTCCAAAAATCAGAGGTTCGCTGGCTGTCCAGTTTCCATGGTAACTAGTAATATATCTGCCCACCTGTCGGTCGGTTGATATGTGTATGTGTTTGTGTGTGTTTTGCTAAAAACATGACAGTATTTATAATTAATTTAATTTCCAGTTTTTTTTTGTTTTTTTTTAACCAAACTTTGATATCGTCTGATTGCTTACATAATAAACCCATGCTGGCCATTATTAATACCGTTGACATTCTGAACTTCATGTATTTGATTCTTACGGGTATTAACTTTATAATAATTTACTTATTTTAGATAAGGAACAATTTTTATTCAAATCTAATAGATTTGAATTTTCCAAATTCAAACTTAAATTACTTACAAGAGTTGACCATGGACAAACTAGGTAACATGAAAATTCATATAATATACAGCAAAACATTTTAATCTGTAATTCTCATGGTTTGAAGGATGTAAATTTGAAAGTTTAAAATTTATTATGAATAAAAAAAAAAAAAATAGATGTCCTTGATTGTTGAATCTCTGGAATAACAAAAGCAGTAATAACAGCCCCAATAGTTTTATATACAAGCTACTGAATAATATCAAAAACAAAAAGCAACTAAAAGATAAATTTATCATAAATACTCTGATATTTTTAAAAAGAACTCTTGCCTATATATAAACATGTAGCAATGTTTTCCATATATAAACATGTAGCAATGTTTCTATATATAAAAACATGCAGCAATGCATCCATATATATAAACATGTAGCAATGTTTTCATATATAAACATGCAGCAATGTTTCTATTAAAAAAAGTTTCATTCAATTTTACAGACCATGGTCTTTCTAGAAATGAAATTTTCTTTTCTCCTAATCAACATTTGAACATTTGTAATTTAGTCTGTCGATAGTCATCATTATTACAAACCATTTTAAGTTGACAATTTTCAGTTGGCTAGCGAGTATTAAATCAATTTAAAACCCACTTGTTACTTTTAATCGGTATATTTTTTGAGTTGTTTTATCAAAATTGAATGTAACTCTCCAATGTCGGAGGCATAAAAAGATCACTTATAAAAAGCATGGTCTTATAATATTAAATGAAAATTAACATAAGAGTTATGTAGATGTATAAAATGTATGTAATTATGTATTTACTCTTGTAGGTTTGCCATTCATGGCAACAGCAACATGGACAGGAGGGACTTATACTTTTATCATATTTATTTATTATTTTTTTTTTTTTTTATACACAAAATGTCTTCTGTAATTCCAGGTTTTTAGTTCCATGTTTAAAAAAGAGCAAGAGAAGGTTCGATTCTCTCATAACCAAGATCCAGAGTCTTTCTCCAGGACTGCGGCAGCATCCATTCGCCCCATCACCCGTAAAATATTCATCAAGTCTGTAATGGCTGAGTCTTCTCGATGGCGGGCCTCCCAAAGGTCCAGAATGTGTTCTGTGGGGCTTCGTTTGGTCGCAAAATAGTTGATATATCTGGTGAAAAAGGAACAATTATTAAAAATATTTCATTCAGAAAATACCAACAGAAAGATAGTTCCACCTATACATGAAAGCCAAATTGATATGTACCTTTTAATATTGGTTGCAATGATGTTGTTGATTTTTTTTTATAATCTATATATTAATCCCAAACTAAAATAATATAAATATTAATTACATTAAAAATAATCAATATCATGATTGCAACCAACATTAAAGATAAATATCAATTTGGCAATTATCTACAACAAAACAATAATTTTTTTTTTAATATATCTATATCATACAACTTTACCTCATTTACTAATCAGATATTCCATTATTTTTTTTTTTGTTTACTTTTTTTTTTTTTTACAAGGTCAAAGAGCCATTTACTCATTTTTGTTTATTAGACATTAAATTATGTCACTTAGCATCCTCCATAATTACCCAAAACTTTTCAGTTAGCCTGATGAATATTTATGAACAATTAAAATTTTTTTAAAAATCCTACAGGATTCATTTACTTAAAGCCATTTTTAACCAATGATCTGAGAAAACAGTGACAGTCTGGACACTTAGGCATTAAACCCAATCTATTGCTGATAGTAACAACCAAAATGACAAAGACGCCATACTTATGATAATTAAATATTGACTTCTTGGCAAGACCGATTTGTATTTTTTAAATTTGGGTAATTATGTTTCTTTATATATTTAATAGTTATTCAATTTTATCTCCTTTATTTACTAACAAAATATTCCATGTTTTTTTTTTACAATAATGTTCATTCTGTACAAGGTCAAAGAGCCAATTGAAGTAGAGGATTACAGAGTAAGACCCATAGTTTATTTTTTACAATAATGTTCACCCTGTACTAGGCCCAAGTGCCACTCAAGGTAGAAGGTTAATGTGTAGAGTTGTATTAGTGTAAGAAAGGGCAAGATAATAGAAAAGTTAGCTAATTTCAGACTTGAAGTAGTCAAGATTTAATTAGTGAATAAGATTTCAGACTTCAAGTGGTGACATTAGGAGTATAGAGTTGTAGTAGAATTTAGAAGGAATGGGAAAGCCAATCCTAAACAGGAAACAAGGGATGAACCTCTATTCCTGTTAAAAAAATGGAAGATAATGGTTAATCCTAGACTTGAACAGGTTAAGACTGTAGTGATCAGGGAAGCACCATACTGGGAGTGAAATGGTAGTAGGAAACATTACTCAATGCCAATAATTGAACATATCTTAACAATAATATATCTCATTAGTAAATAAAGATCAGGTTGATAATATATTGTTTTTATCTTGGGATATTTTTGCTTTTAATAATTACATGTAACAAATCCTAGATTACTCATGAAGAAAATATAACCAATGAAATTGCAGAATTATTTAAATATTGCTGTCATTTTTAGCATTCAGCTCCATATATTGTCACTGTTCAGTATTTTTAGCATTCAGCTTCATATATAGTCACTGTTCTATATTTTTAGCATTCAGCACAGTATATAGTTGAAATTTTAGGATTCACACATTGAAAAATTTTGAAAAAATATATAAATACACTTTTTCTAAGATCATCCATCTTGGCAGCATCCATACAGTATAAATGGATCAAGTACATCAGCAGACCCATGACCATGTGTAATCATAAGGCTGCTGCACAATTAAGATCCTGACTAGCTCTTTCTATATGTATAAGTTGCATGCCAATGCCCAAGTCTCTGGAGGATATTCCAGTCAATTCAGATACATTGTCAGCCCATTTTTTTGTGTGTCTGTCTCTTCATTTGCATAAGGTGGTTCCTTGTAAGATGGCAGTGGAAATAGTTGGTTCTTACAACGTAGCTATAGCATTTCAACTTTCTCATCTCAGTGGTGGTCATGAGGTCTTCCATTGGGCTTGTTCCTTGTTTGATAGTGTCTCATACTCTTGTCATTTGTAATGCAGACTACATAAGAGATACCTAGAATATTTCTGTAGCATCTCGTTTCTAGTGCTTTGTAGGTTCATTATTGAGTTATGATAGCATACTGAAAGTGGATGCTTTTTTTTTTTTTTTTTTGACAAAGTTGTTCCTCTTGCTAGAAGAAGAATGAAAATTGATTTCAACTCCCCACCCCTGCCAAAAAAAAAAAATAATGGCAGTTTCATATACCTGTACATAAGCCATTTTTAACCAATGATCTGAGAAAACAGTGACAGTCTGGACACTTAGGCATTAAACCCAATCTATTGCTGATAGTGACAACCAAAATGACAAAGATGCCATATTTATGATAATTAAATATTGACTTCTTGGCAAGACCGATGCCTGCTTGAATTTATTTTTATATATGAAACCTTTTATTTAAAATTTGATGTAACATAAACATATGAATATCACTAAACACACCTGTCAACTGTTAATGCTTGAGCAAGCATTCGCCAATCAGTGCCTCGTGCATTGGGAGGATCCAGCAATAGGCACAACTGGTTCCGAATATGTATGGGGAGCCTGAAAGAACAAAATACACAAATCAACATCAGTGGAAAATTTACAATAAACTTTTAACCATTTCATCATATTTTAAATGTTAATCTTTATTTTAGAAAATGAAAATCGGGCACAAAAGTTTTGCAGTGATCCGATACATACATTGTTTAACTAATGAATCCACCTCTCCTCCCTCCCAGCTATGGGTTAATTAGAACATACTATCTCGAAAAAAAAATTAAAAAAAATTTGATAATATTAGCAACATACTCTAAATAAGCTTCTCTTTACTATTGTGATATGCCAATGACAAACAAATTGAAATGATTGCACTTTGGTTAGTTTCCTTCTCACTAGGGTTTCTCTCAATGTTTCAGTTTGTGCAGCTTCTGCTCTCTTCAACTGCCTGTTGCATTTTTGACTGTCAAGTCCCTTGCTTCATTCATGTGCTTCCCTTCTCATCGGCATCACATCTTGTGCCTGTGTGTTCTTGCCCACCCCTCCACTTAGATATTTGAAATACATTTTAGGAGAGTATACTAAATTTTGAATCAAAAAGAAAAAAAATTAATCTGTATGTAAAATTCCAACTATCCATACATTGACCAATTGAAACCAAATACTTCAAAAAGTTGGAATTTGGCCAGTTGCATGTTGCATGCTCAAGAGTAAGAAATTGTAAGAATTTATTCTTTCCTGTTAAAAAGAAATTTTCTTAAAGAATATTTTTTACCATGAAGTTCTATAAAATTAAATTATTAAACCATAAAGTAGGCTTTTTGTCTTAAGTATTTTACCAAACAAATCAGCTTATTCATATTTCTGTATTGGTTTGCAAAATTGAATGAAACGTAGAGTTTATAAATCTCAACAAAAAGTTCTAGTAATAATTTCAACAATACTAAATACTGTGAGGACTTCAACATGTGTCAAAAAAAAATCTGATACTAATAACTGAGGTTCAGTGGTTTAATTCATATTGTTCAGCTGACATATGGCAGATCACTGGTGGTAACTAATTTATTGTAACTAGTAACAGTGTTGTATAAAAATGCGATCTTGGAAATATAATTCCTTATTTTCATATTCAATTCCACACTCTGCAACTAATTGAATTATGCCACTCTTTTTTGTAAACAGTGGCTTATGGAACCTTTAGTAAATTATTACTCCTCCTAATGTATAAACATCTTAAACATATAAATTTAAAAGCTCTGAATATATAACATGTCAGTATAATGATTAAAGCCTTGCAGTCATATCACATTGAAAAACTGGTTCTCATGCCATCTCTGTAGTTAAGCAAAATCGAGCCTAGTCAATACCTAGATGGGTGACTGCTTTGGAATACAAGATGGTGTAAGCTTGGATGTGCAGATGGTGTAATGGATAATGGCTCAGAATTGGAAATCAGATAGCCAAGTTCCAATTCCAGTCATATTCCTTATATTCACTTACAAATATTCATGGAAATAGTATTAATTCACCTATTCTCTCCACAGTTACAGTTTAACTAGTAGTCCTTGTATTAGTAATTTATGACTATCCCCCCCCCACCAAAAAAATCTTCACTCTAAAAAATATTTTCTGGCTTTAAATAATCTGCAAAAGGTTGATAAGCTGTAAAAAATAATCAGTCAATCAATACACAGTAATCAGCTGATAATTTTGATGATAAACCAGAATGCTCTTCTAAACTGAATTTAACAATTGAAACCAAAAGTCAGTGGCAGTTGTGCCCTAATGACCTTTGATAATATTAGATCATTGCAAAAGTTTGTGCCTGATGAGAAACAAAATTTAACATAGTCAAAAAAAAAAAAAAACATTTATTAGTCAAATACAGTGTCTCCATTGTTTATAACAACTGTCTTCAATTGTTCTACAAGCTTGTTACTGCCATTTTCATAGAAACTTTGTATTTATTCTTGGAAGAAGGTTGTGAGGTAGTTTTTGATTGACTGTACAGAGTCAAAGTTTTTGTCATTTAAATTGTTCTGTAGAGACCAGAACAAATGAAAATCTGAAGGAGTAAAGTCAGGAGAAAACAGTGGGGTGCTGGATTGACTTTCCATTTCAACTCTTTATGTTTCTGCAACGTCTGTTATGCAATATGTAGTGTTGTGTTGGAAAATGACAACTTTTCACTTTACCAAACCAGCTGTTTTTCTTGAACCTAAGTCTCTTCAAATGGTGAAAGGCAGTTGAGATGTTGATTTTCAAACTCTTAGCAATCTCTTCCATCAAAATCTTCAGTTTATTCATCAGAGAATCCACACTGATATAGGAAGGTTGCCTGGAACCTGGTTGATTTAGTTTAAAATCATCCTGACAAAATCTTCCAAACCACTTTTAGGCCATTTGAAGAACTGGAGCATAATCTATATAAACCTTCTAAATGTTTTCTGTTGCAGTTCCCACACTTACGCCTTTCTGAAATTCCTATATCATAATATGGTGAAAGTGCAATTTTTCATCCTCGATTTTTAAGGCATGCATTTGTAGAGAAAACGTCAATATTCAACAAAGTTTAACTTGAAAATGAACAATGCAAGGTTTTGATCTAGAACACGTTAGAAATCGGCATCAAAACAGATACCAGTATCAAGTTACAGTCATTTTATATTAATAATGACAATTGGGCACAAACTTTTGCAATATTCTGATACATACATTATGTACTCAGTGAATCTACCTTTTCTCCCCCTAGCTATGGGTTAATCAGCACTTGTATCTGTAAATGATTACTATTTTCAAAAAAAAAAACTTTGATAATATTAGCAACATACTAAATAAGTTTATCTTTCCTATTGTGTCATGCCAATGACAAGCAGATTGAAATGATTGTATTTCACTTAGTTTCCTTCTCATTGGTATTTCTTTCAATGTTTTGGTCTCTGCTCTCTCTAACTGCCTGTTGCATTTTTGACTGTTAAATCCCTTGCTTCCCTTTTCATCGGCATCACATCTAGTGCCAGTGTGTTTTACCCACCCCTTCTCTCAGAGCAAGGTTCAACATTTCAAAATAGAACAGACACCCAAAGAAGACTGAAGTGACCTGAATGTTATTAAAAAAAAAGAATGATGAAGAGATTAGTCCAAAGCAATCCAAATTTTATGATTAATAATGACAATTTCCAACAAGTTACTGAAATGACTTTCAGTGGGATTCTATGTGAAATTACTATCTTTATAGGATGTGTAGAAGCTTTCTTCCATAAAAGGTTGTATATTGTTTTATAATAGAACTTTTAAGATAGGAAACTGGAACACTTTAAAAAGTCAAGTAAGTTATATATATGAATATATTATTATTATATACAGATTTCTTAATACTATATACATTATATTTAGTATGTAAATGCCACCCCTACATTTTTTTTAACAATAAAATTAATGTCGACCAGTCTAGAGATTGAGAAGTTCTTCTAAGGAAAATATGACTCCTGACAGTAATTACACAAGTTTTCTGGATCACATATCACATTAAAAAACTGGTTCTCATATGATCACTGAAGTTAAGCAACCTCAAAAGGTCAGTAGCTAGATGGATTCAAATGTGGGATGTCCATTTATTAAATATGATAATTGATCCTTAGTTTGTCAGATGGTTTCCTGTTGTCTAATTGGTAAGGCACAGTTGGCTTAAAAATGGTTTCACTGATTGAAAAAAAAAATACAAGTTCAATTTCTGTCAGGAGACAATTTTTCTTTAGTAGCACTACTTGATCTCTACACTTGTAGACATTTATTTCACTTCTTGGTACTCTCATTTTTCTTGTTAAAGTCACAATGTATTGGCCAAGTTTTTTTTTGGTGGGGGCTTCTCCTGCCATGTATTAGAGATTCTTGGTAAAATCCTAAAGAATCTGCAATATTATCAGCCCTGATCTAGCATCTCAGTTTCAGTCACTTGCCCACTGCTGCAACATAGCTTCCCTGTACTTTTTCTATAAATATTTTCATAATCATTTTTCTGATGAGCTTTCCTCTTTAGTACATCAACTTTACAAATTTAAGCACAGTACTAGATTAGCAGCTAGGTCTCATCATTTTATTTGATATAACCATGAGTTCTATGTTAAAAATTTATTTTTTGGCACCTCTCACTTGTGGAACTTGCTTCTTGCTTTTCCAGTCAACTTTGATCCTCAAAAATGTAGATGCATTTCATTATCTTCCATTTTCTTAATACCTTTTATTATTCTTTCTTTTCAATGTTTTTCTTTTTATCATATTTTTTCACATTTGTTAACCCCTTTTGTCTTAGTGCTTTTATTGCCTTGCTTAGGAGAAATGATTTAAAGAAAAAGATGTCATATTCAGTAATATTCTTAGAATTGCAAACTAAACCCTTTATTCAATCTATGGAAGTAAAATCTTCTCATTCGTAATTCTTCCATTCTACATAACCAGAGATTGAACTTGCCACAAGATAAACTACAGCACTTAACTAATGCTTATATCTACTAATCCATTATACCAAGGACACAATAACAGAATAATTGATTAATATGAGATATCATATATACTTAGAGATTCTTGATAAAATCCAAAGAAGAATCTGCATTATTATTGGTCCTGACCTGGTATCCCATGTTCAGTCCATTTTCCACCACCATAATGTATCTTCTCTCTGGTTTTTCTATAAATACTTTCATGGTAATTGTTCTGATGAACTTTCCTCTATGGTTATTTTTATTCCTCACTACCACAGACAAATTGTACATATAGGAACTAGTTAGGACTACATAGAGACTCTGAGGTATTATGGTAGCTGTAGTAAGAATGGTGAGTAAGTATATGTTGTTTTGTTGTAAGAAATATTTTGGTATAAAATAAGACAGATTAAAAACCAGCCTTTCCCTATCACCACTTTTGGCCTTGCATCACATTTTTTTTATTATTCAAAATATTACTTTCCTCTATGGTACCTAGACTTTATGAATTTAAGCACAGTACTAGATTGGTGATAAGGTCTCATCATTTTACAGTAAAAATGGCTGCTAGATGTAACCATGTTCTATGCTAACAGTTTCTTTTTTTTCCTACTTCTCACCTTTGGAACTCTCTTCTTGCTTTTTAGCCAACTTTGATCTTTAAAAATTTAAATGAAATGTCAGTTGTTATCAACTGTCTTCTCAATTCTCCTTCTTTTATTGATCTCTCTTTTTTCCTATTCTTTCACACTCAGTGTCTTAGTGGCTTTATTGCCTTGCCTGGGGTGAAATGATTAAAAAAAATCTCCTGCATGGATGGAATGAGAATGTTTAACTCTGTATTATTCAATAATAAAGGGTTCCAAATACAACAGGCATCTGAAAAGGGCTGAAGTGTATAATAGCTATAACAACCAAGATGAGGATAACAGTTTAAAGAAAATCTAGCTATAGTTTCTCCACTTAAATTCAAACAGAATTTGTTTCCTTATTCTTGTACTGAATTAATATTCACCTCAGAGACTATGAGTTTCAAATATGGCCTGATCTACTGGTTCTTTTGTGTTCAATTAGGTACAACCAAAATTGACATGAGAAAACATTTGTGGAGCATATGGTGTAGAATAGGTTCACAATCAATGATTTGTGAGATAACTCCTTTAGTCTGGTATAGACAAAATAGCAGTGTACCAATTAAGGTTCAAAACTCTTGCCATAGATGTTTGCAAGCCATTGCTCTAGCACAAGTTCCTAACAAACATTTAGCCATCTTAGTGGCATTATCTACCCCTCAGTCATAGAACAATCATAATTTTGAATGAAATCAAAAAGGCAATAGTTCATCTTCCTTGCATATCTCCTGAAAATGAAATATACTTTGCTCAATTTGCACATTAGAACACGTGCAAACAGCTAAAGGATTTTTGATAAAAGGCCAGCATTCTTGGCCAAGTCATTGAATGTAACCAAGGCACAGGATCTGAATCAAGGAATACAAAAGTGAGGAGAGAGAGAGGGAAAGATAACGGGAGACTTAGGAATCATGCTTAACAAAGTGAGACTGAGAATGCAGTGTGCACATAATAACATTCACATTTCGTATATTATTTCATTGCATGCAGAAATAAAACTGGGAAATTACACACAAATTTTATATATATATATATATATATATATGAAAAAAAAGAGAAAATATTGTCCATGTATGCTTCTTACATAATGTAAGTATAGTATGTCGATAAGAGAAATTTGAAAAACGAATTATTAATTGCATATTAGGCCATTAGACAAAGCGGAATCTCAAGAAATAAGCCAAAATCAAAATTTTCAGACATGCTATTTTAACAAAAATAAGAATAAAACGTTTTCATTGAGAAAGGACACAGACATATCCAAAATTTCAGATTTTTAATATTCTTCTCATAATGCGTCACTTTTGTCTAATGTCCTTACTTATTATTTCTCATTGGCCTACTATACCTATATATAATAACGGACAAGAAGGTCAACACCGATTGACAACAGTCTGCTTTATGCTTTAATGCAATCCTCAGGCCATCATGATCTGAAGATTGCATAAAGCATGAAACAGACTGTCGCCACTCTCTCCCGGATATTGAGCACTTTTACCTATAAATATAGCATACCTTAAAACTATATTTTGTCATGTGTGTGTATGTGGACTCAGACTGGATACAATGAAGATTTAAATACAATCAAACCAAAACATGTGCAAGGATTTCAATTCATTCAAGAATAAACAACAAAACATTGTATATTCATAAAGAAAAGAAAAAAGAAAAAGAAAGGAAAAGGGTGAATAGATGAGAACACGATGGCAAGGGACATAACTGCTGCTTTTCTTAGTTTGTTTACCTCCCTTATTAATATTTATTTATTATATTAATTATAAATGTTTATCTAAATTTAAAGCTTTAATTAAGAAAGAACTAATATCTGTATCCATTTGTAAAAGTAATTAACCAGAACAATTATAATGCTAATGTCAACTTAACATAATTACTTAAACCCAGTTAATTAAAAGTTTATCTTTTTTTTTAAAATCCACCAGCCTCCTCAAAGTCTTAAATACTTAACTAATGTCAAACATAGAGAAAGAATAAGAGCAGAAGTATTTATAGAGAGTCACCCCCAAAAAGAATCCAATTGTTGCAATTGGTTGGCAGTGTCCTCTGCAGTCGCGTTCTTGCAGGGTTAGTAGTTAAGTGGCTGTTAATCTTGTTTTTTTTTTTGTTTTTTTTTTGGTCAGGATTAGTGTTGATAGTTACCTAAAGGCTCTCTGTTGCGGGTCCATGGCCAGCATTGAGGTGACCTGGCTGGAGGACTGAGAGTTGGTCACTGCAGCAGCTTGCCGATGTTTCAGTGTGGACGAATCACTAGAGTTTGATGAGGGCATGATCTGAAATGGCACCAACAACACCATAAATCCATGAAGGTTTCCTCTTTGGTTTGTTTTGTTTTTTTTTTTTTTGTTTTTTTTTGTTTACATTGGCTGCTTCTTATTTACTCTAGATCACAACCATAATGATGATTTTCTAAGTTTTTTGTCTGATTTTATATCTTTGACCATTGGACTAAGACACAAGAGAATTGCACAATTGGACTTGATTCTCTGACAAAGACAAACTCCTAATGTTCTATCCAAATACCATTATTGATATCCATCTTCTATTTCTTTGCTCTAAACTCAAGAAAACTGCCAATTGAATTTGGTAAGCTAAAGAAAAATCTAAAGTAACATTTTTAACTTTTAACCAAGTTTTGATTTCTAAGTGGTCGAGGTAGAAAAACTATCATATCTTATACAGGGTATCTCAAAAAATGTATACATAGTTTTACAGTGTATATAACTCAAGTCAACTTGCTTTCTTTTTATATTTAAGCATTAGTTTTTCTAATGTTATTCAGGTTTAGCTTTGAATAAAGTTCAACCTGAAATGCCACTAGAGGTACAAAAATGCATTTGAAGTTCAAAGGTGGTATCAAAGAGAGTTTCATTCAGATCCACCCACACAGCTCAAAATCTCATGAATTAGAGATAAGTTTAAAGCTGATGGTACTTTACTCAAGAATGATTCTGGAAGACCATGGATATCAACAAGCATGGAAAGTTTTCACAGAAGTCCAAGAAACCTCTTGAAATGTTGATTGCTGCTTGTAATTGCATTACAGTGCATTGTCGGCAATGTCTGGATCATGACAGACATCAGTTTGAAAGCATGTGATAACAAAATCTTCAAAGTGTGCATTTATACCATCTTCATATGCATAATTTAAATTAGATATAGTTGGTTCTAGTTGCTTGAATTTTTTTTTGAAAAACCTTCCAAATATGTATAGATGTTTTTTAGATACCCTGTATGTTAACCTTAATACTGAGTGAATAATGTACATTAGTGAAAGTGAAAGACTATTTTAATTGTAATGAGTAACACTCATTTTAAAGAAAAGAAAAAAATGGTTCTACCTTTACAGCTAATTAGTTTAGCCGTTATAAAGCTAATTATGAAATCTGTAACTTTGGAGTTAGAAAATTAGAATATTGAACTAGTATCTGAGAAAAGTAAATGATTCTATTTCAAATTGGTAAATAACAAAAAGCATTAGCTTAATAATAACAGCATTTAGTATGAGAAACTCACAAAATGCTTCAATAAACATAATAATTGCTTTTTCATAAGCTGATGCTGTTAGGTAGAGCCATAAGTAATTGTAATGATAAACATATCATCCTAATTGTTAACTAGATTGACTCTTGTAACCCTACCAAGTATTGAACTCACCATCATTGGTTAACAAATTTCTGAATATATTTGACTCCCACTCTTCAGCTTAATGGATATGTTCTAAGCTGTAGCAGTAGCAGGATTGTCACCCTTCCTGACAAAGTGAATTTAACCTTTAAGCATTCTCGGACTGAGGAATCAGAGAGCCGAGTTTGAATTCTGGTTGAATTCAATACATTCACTTACATGTGCTAATACCCTTGTGAAAGAGATGAATCCTCTTCTTCTCCCCCCAGCTTTGGGTAAATAGCAGGACAGACCGGCTTCTATAGTCTTGGATGGCAACTGGAATACCGCAGAAAGAAATGACAACTAACTGCAGGAAAATAATCTGCCTCGTCAGTCATGTATTGAAAGATACATGATTGCTTAAGCCTGTATCACGCATGGCACATAACTGACTGACTGACTGAAATTTCTACTAGGGGAATAGTTTTCTGTTGTTTGGTAAAGTGCTGTCACTCAGTTTATTGATCAAGATCCTGTTTTATTACTAACTGTTCCTTAAATATACCATAGCAGGTGATGAAAAGTAGGTTCAGTGAAGTGCCAAGGGTAAATCTCTACAACTGATCCTAAGAGCTGAGCTCTGTGGAAAATGGTAATGTAGTGGAATCATCAAAGTATTATTTGTTAATAATTCTTAAAATGAAGTGAAACACTAAATGTACATTTATACATGGCAGGGGTAATTTGGGGGTTCAGTCTAGTCTACCAGACCCATCATATTCACCTAAACTTCAACCTATTTCAACCATGCAAAATGCTTTGAAGTGCAATTTTTTTATAATGAAAAGCAGATTCAAGTTTTTGTCAAAAAAATTTTCATGTGAAAACCTGCATAATTTCATTCAAAAGTTTTGTGCTGGCAAGATGGAGAAGTATTGGGAAGAGGAAAAAAGTCAAACAGTTATTTCCTGACCCCAAAAAGAAGAGGTATTGAGCAAAATTTCATGGGAAAATTAGCTCAGGGGGAGGTGTTGTCATGGAATGTCTCACACTCCCTATTGCATATTTGGACTGACTATATCAGTAGATCCATATAGTGTGCACAGGATATACTTGGCAACTGGAATGTCTCACACTCCCTATTGCATATTTGGACTGACTATATCAGTAGACACATATAGTGTGCACATGATATACTTGGCAACTTGATTTGGGAATTACTTGCTTACTGACCAATTCCTTGTCTTTCAGTAGTGTATCCTCTTTTACAATAAATCTCTCTTTCATCTACGCCTTTCACTCGAGTACCACCTTTGTCGGTTTGTAACCTTCTTTAAGGATACAACAAAAGGTATCAAGGAACTGCTTGATATGTGGCAAGATGACATTGCAAATAATGGTGAAGATATGAGCAAAATTTTGTTGTCCTTTACTTTTTGCAGAATAAAGTCAAACAAAAATGGAAAGTATTTATGACCCAACCTAATATTTAGTGTTATTTCCTCCGAGCCTACAAAATTTGTTTTATAGGCACTCAATAAATTATAACATAAAAAAAGAGAAACTATCTCAAACTTTTAATGATGTTTCTTACTGTTTCAAGATTAACATCTCTGTGAATAACTAGTTTTCAACTTTAAATGTCTACCTTAAAGTACACAAAACATATCAGAGTTAATACTATTCTTGGCTCAGAGTAAAGAATACTCTCCTCATGACCAACCCTGGACCAAATTCTATGTTATCATTTCAAATGTAAAGATTGTCTGTGGCAGGGTGATGAAATTTATTACAAAACAGTTAATACCGTTCCTAATACTTTATTACAGCAGATTTCTGGTAAATTCCAATGATAAAAGTTAAAAATTTTGCCAGTCTTGTGTTAGAAACAACCACAAAATTAGATGGCAGGATGTGATTATAACAGAGAAAATCTACTGTTGTACTAATAATGGACACTCTCATAGTCTTTGGCATACAAGGGTCCAGTAGCTTAGTTCTTAGAACCAATCAGCCAAACTACCACTTGATTTGATTATAGTGGTGAAGGCTTCTGCAGAACCAATCACATTTTTCAGAACTGAATACACACATAATGTACCACAAGGTCTCCAAACAACCCTCCTCAGGTGTTGAATTCAGAGATTTCCATCTCTTAGACTGATTGCCAACCAAGGCTAAAGAGCCCAGTTTGTTGTATTATTTAACCCATAGTTAAAGGGAGATAAAGAGAAGGATTTATACATTTCACAAAGATATTTGCATATCTGAATGTAACAAAATCAACTAGTGTTCAAACTTGCCAGATTTCTCATTCTGAGCCGTTATCTATTACACAATCTGCACATCCATAATAATATTGTGTACTAAATATCAAGAAAGTCTAGACAATTATAGAATAATAACCAAATGGTTGAGAGTTCTGATATGAAGCCGTGAAGTATAGAGTTTAATATCTAGTTTGATGATTTGAGGATGTATGTCCATTATACTTTGCTTCAGGAGAAACAATGCAAGAAGGCTTAATGAATAGAACATTGGCAAATAAAGCTAACAAAATTATCTCATAATCATCAGCATTCTTTTGTTTGAAAAGCTCCTTGTAAAAAATGATAACTTTAACCTTTCATAAGCTTTACTTTGGGGTTTATGCTATTATTTTAACTTTCTAACCATAACTTTGATAACATTCATATGAATGGACAGTATTAAGGCGAAACTCTGATTTCAGACGAGTACAAAATTGTCTATTATTTGATATTAAGGGAAGGGGAAAATTATGATCAGTCTGGTATAAAATCTGCTCTAAACAATAATATTAAAAAAAAATCATATCCTAAATTTATTGTATGCTATTAATTCTATTTCACTCTTTAGGTTGGTGCCTTAATATGTCTATTAAGTTTCATTATGTTTTAATGAGCTAAAGAGAGATTGTTACCATTGCACCTCAATCTATGGATATCCTCTTAATGATCTATATTTCACAGCCTCTTCAAAAACAAAACTTTTGGTTCATAACTGGGGGTAGTGAGTTAAGCCAGTTGTTAATTTATCTAATCATAGTTTATTTCTTTGTTTTTTTCTTTTAAGCCACTTCATGATAAAAGCTGATTTTTTTTTTCAATTCAGCATGGAAGTAAATTTTATGCACAGATGCCACTTCTGTCCTGACCATTGATCTGATTTGATTTTTTTTTCTTCTTCAAGATGACTCCATTGAAATGGCCTTCCAATTCATAGCACAGTTCATTGACCAGCCATTTAACAAGAGAAGACAACACAAAAAAGATGTCAAATAACAAGAAAGGTTTCTTCCATCATCCCTGGCCTGTGGCTACCTAAAAAGCAAGGAGGCTGAGCATGCACATGGACCAACAAACACACAAACAACAACATTATGATGTGATCAGCCATCAACTGGACACAGAGACACAGACAAAATAACAAACAGATGGACAGACTGATACAGAATACATGTCTACAAATATAAAGACAGACTAATAGCTTCAAACGGATTACTTCCATTGACTAAGTGAGAAGATATTTACACTCACCCTCAACACTCACAGAGAGAAGAGAGAAAGTAAAAAGACTTTATGGTGACAAGTGACAGTTTTCAAGAAAGATCGACCTAACCTTTGCCTTATGTCAACAACATACAACAACAAACAATACAGTGCAAGGTTAGTCTTTTTTTTTCTATTTTCATCTCATTCTTTTACTGTAAAATCCTACTGAAAACATTAAAAAGAAAAAATAACAAGATCTTAAAAAAAAAAATATGCTCAAAGAGGTTTCAGAATAAAAGACCAACAGCCAAAAAAATGCTTGGTTTTAATATCAATTTGATATGGAATATTTCACAACTTGATTGTTTCATTATTTGTGCTGGGACTATTGTCATCATCTTTGTTATTGTTATCACAATGTTTCAGCCACTGTAACTTTGAGCAATCTTCTAGCTTAGTAGGCCCAGCATAAAGATAAATACAATATGAGAACTGTTAATAAATAAATAAATGAAGAGAAATGACAGCAAGGCTTCAACTGCAGCAGATAAGTTTGAGGCTCCAAATTCTACACTCAGGACTGTCCTAGTGGATTAAAGCATTGTATCATTAATATGGGGGATATAGTAATTGTAAGTTCAACCCTTGGTCCAGGAAGTGCAGTACTAAATAAAAATAAGATTTCTCTAAAAATGGACAGTGGAACAAGAACAATCTACTCTGTAGATTCTTTGAAGGTTACATGAACTTCTAAGAACCTGGAGAATACAACAGCTGAAACATTGTGATAACAACAACATTTATAAGGATAATAGTCAGGATAAGTAATGTAAATAATGATAACTCCGCATAGAAATTCAAATAGAAATTGATTGTTTTAGTATATTCATCACCATGAAGGATCTTGAAAACATTAATTCTCTTTAGAAGAGTTTTTTTATGGATTTTATAACAAACACAGTTGAACAGACCATAAACAAATCTCAAATTGCTCTAAGTTAACGAATTTGATTCACCACATCTTCCTATCCTTTGTTGTTGTTGTTAGCAATGTAGACAAGATGAAATGGTAACATGATTAACTTCTTCATGATTGGGTTTTATATATCTGTCTATATTTCTGAGATGAGGTACTGTAACTATTTACACTATTTACATTGTTTGGACTGTTGTCCTCATCTTTATTGCCATACTCACAACATTCCGGCCATTATACGCTCAGGCCTTTTTCAGGTAATATATGTTGGAATTTCAAACTGAACCTTTTATTTTGTCCACTAGAGTAGATTGTTCTAGTACCATGTTCCTTGTCTTTGGATTTCTCTGTTTTAGTTATTTACCTTTCGTAACTCAACTCTCCAAGTTTTTTTGTTTTTTTTAACCTACACTGTGATCAGGTATTGAACTTGCAACACTTTGGGTCAAATCACTGAATTACTTCAACCAATGCTTTTATCCACTGGGTCATGTGTCAAAGTTGGAGAGTTGAGTTACTAAGGGAAATAACTGAAACTGAAATATCCAAAAAAGGGTATGGCATGTGGAACTAGAACAAGCTAGGCCACTGGACTAAATAAAGAGTCTGGTTTGAAATTCCAACGTAAACCACCTTAAGAAGGCTGGAATGTACAACGGCCAAAACATTGTGAATATGACAATATGAGGACAACAGCCTGAATGATGTAAATAGTGTGTTTTATATAGCCTAAATATTTTTTTTATTAAGCTTAGTCTGACACAGAGCCACAACATTTGGGTGCCCAATGAGGATTGCTTGTAATGTTAATCATTATTCTGTGTCAAATCTAAGAAAATAGAGGATATTATTTAGTTACCTGATGGTTGGCTTCTAAACAAGAGTAATAATAAACTGCTTCTGTAGTATGTCCTTGATGGTCATGAAAAAATTGCAGCTTCATTTAAAAAGAAAGAAAGAATGTTTAGAATCATACTGGCATTGGTAATTTTCCTAATAGGAAAAGTCTTTAAATATCAAAACGATGCTAGGTCAAATTTTAAAATAATTTATGAAAATTAACTTTGGCCTTGTGACAGATTAAATTAGCAACAGAGGATCGAATACAGGAACAAAAGTATCTGCAGAATCTGCTTGCTCACTATTGTTCTAAGTTAATAAAAAAATTGGACCTAACTAAAAATATAAAGTGCTTTTAATAATAGGTTTCCTAATAGCATAACTTAGTCCTGATGATAAACTAAATCCAGCACTCTGATCAGGAGAGTGGAGATTTTGAGCAGCAAAGAACCACCTCTTAATTGCTGTTATTCCCAGGCCCAGCCTGAATATGTTAGGGTCCCAACTATGGGCAAATTAGTGAACTCCTAAACAAAACACTATGAAAGTATAAAAACAAATTTTTATAGAAAAGAAATGACCAACAATACATTTTATAGCAAAATGACCAATGACACATTTTATCTGTAGTTGAAGGCATACAATTGTATTCAAAATATATTTAGTTGAGGCCATAAAATTGTGTTCAAAATAATTAGATTTCACATTAAATAACCCATAGAGGTTGATATGGCACTAAACAAAATGAACGAATCAACCAAAATTAGTTATAACTAGACAATATGAATAAGTCATTTTGCCCTGACAACCTCTTGAATAAAAAGTAGGTAAGTCGCTACAGAGGAAGAATTGACCATTAAAGATTCTGTAATGATATACAGGTTTAATACCTGTCATGAAATAAAAATATGAAATAATGAAACTGCTTTCTAGAATTCCCCAAATAGTCATGAAACTACACAGATCTATTGAAGTGTAATAACTGCTAACTTGTATTTGTATATTAATATGGTACGTGGAATGAAATTTTAAAATTTGCACAATCCAAAAAACGTTTTGTTATCTATCCTGACCCAGCAATTTGTTTTCATAGTAATTGTTTTAATGAGTTCTCATTGGTACCTAGAGCACATGAATTTAAGTGTATTACTAGATTGGCAACTAGGTCTCATTGTTTTACTGTTGAAACAGCTAAATGGGACCATAAGTTCTATTATAATAGTTTCTTTTCTTGCACTTCTCACATGTGGAACTCTGTTCTGGTTTCTTGTTCCCCTGTAATCTAAGATCTTCAAAACTTTAAATGCAATATCAATTGAAATATTCTGTCTACCTGAAACCTGTTCTTTTAGTGTCCTTTCTCTGTGCTAATGTCTTCTTTCACTCTCAGTAACCCCTTGTATCTTAGTGACATTATTACCTTGCTTGAGGTGAAAAGATAAAATAAAATATGATCAAGTTGGTAGAAATACTAGTCAATATCTAAAGACTACACAAGATGCAGAAATAGAGTGAACGAGAGAAAAAGATATGTCAAATTTTATAAAGCAAGTCAGTGAATCATTATCAAAATTACCAGGATATATCATGTGAATTTCCACTTGTTTGTTTTTATCAAAAATATTTACAGTAACTTATTATAAAACTCAAGTGTTGTTCATCCTATTGTCAATAAACATAATAGTATATATTTAAATATCAAATATACAATCTCAAAAGAAAAACATGGTATTATAAAATTACTGAATAAGGGAAACACAATGTTAAAAATTGTGAAAATGTTGAACAGAAGTAAAACTTTTTTTTTCACAATGATGGCCCAAGAGCCACTCGAGGTAGGGGGTTATACAGTAAGAGGCCCAATTTATGCAGATAATGGCTAATCCTAGACTTGAACAAGATTGTAGTGAATGGAGAAGCATTCTCTTGGGATTCGATTCCACAAAACAGCAGTTCATATGAAGAAGCTGCTCAAATGGAACTTAACTCTCACCAGTAGAATACAAACGGAACAAGGTTGGCTTGCTACAATCTACATGGTATGGTGAGTCTTATTTAAGGAATGTAGTTTGTCTGAGTTATTAACCATGATTTGTCCTGGGATTGGGATTGATAGTGGAGTGGTTCCTGTTGCCTTCTCCACAGTGGTTTATGGAGACACTACCTCTAGTTTAGCTGGCTGTTGACTCAGCAAGAAAGGAAGGAAAGCCTGGAGAATCTGATACTCATGAGTCAAGTGGATGACAGAATGTGGTTTGGGGGAGGAAGCAGAGGGAAGGAACTTCTTGAGATCTGCAAGGGATAGAGGGAGGTGGAGAGCCATGATCGCCTATATTAAGACTGATGTTTGTTATGGCTATATTTTTCATTATATTTTTGAAATCAGTTTAATTTCTCTTAGATATATAAAAAAGGATCAGTATTTTGAAAAAGTTCTTTTAAGTTTGTTGTTTGCTAATATTTTAAGCAGATTAAATTAAAATTGCTGCAATTTATCAGCATGTATTTTATGGTGAATAGCTCTTGGCATGCCACACATACCGGAGGATCTTCCTTTTTTAGGATATACAAATGGGTTATGGTAGTTTGTCCAATATGGAGCCTGGACATAATCACTTCTTCTCTTCTAGTTTGGCATTTCTGATCCAATAGTTGGTTTAATTTTAAATAATTTATTGTTTGTGCAGGAGTTCTATAGGTTCTACCACTCCTCCCTAATGTATTTATTAATTGTTCATTTCAGGTTTGTATATGGGATTTTGGTATGTAAGGTGTCTGAAAGAGTCTTACTAATTAACCCATAGCTGAGGAGAAAGAGATAGATTTATACTTTTCCAAGGTTATTTGTGTGTAAGTGAATATAACGAACCCAATGGAAATTGGAACTCAGCTCTCCAATTAACAATTCTGAGCCATTATACATTACACTGTCAACACATCCAAGCTTACAGCACCTGATATTCCCAAGCAGTCACCCATCTAGGTACTGACCAGGCTCAGCATTGCTTAATTTCAGTGATTGTATGGGAATCTGCTTTTTCAACATAATATGGTTATAAGACTTTTTTTTAATCAATTCACCCTAAGAAAGGTGATAATGGCACTAAGATGCAAAGTGCTACTGGGAGTGAAAGAAAATGAGAAGACTTTAGAAGGAATTGAAAATCTAAAGAGGAAACAAGGAATAAACCTCTACTCCTGTTCAAAAGATAGGAGAGGGGTATGAACTGGACAATAAACAAACTGATTTACACCAATGTGTAATTTCGGTGAAGAAGTACAGGAAAACTGTTATGTCAATAGTATTTTTTAGTGATGAATGTAGAACTACATTGGATGGATCTAATGGCTGAGCAAGAGGTTGGGTTCTTTTATAGAAATAGTCAACCAAGACATGTTAATCCTTTAGCATTCAACCTACCCAAACTCTCCCCATAAATATCGGCTGTCAATGTTCAACCACTGTAAACTGCCTTATGTATATGACAGCATCATTGCAAATAGTGCAGGGATTCGTACAAACAGCGAAACTTTGACCACAAATGGTTAGACTTTGAGAGCCAATGCTTATGGGGCGGAGTTTGAATGTGAAAGTGTTGAAGAACAACAGAGTGGAGTTGAAGCTGGATTTGTATTGTAAGCATTAAAATTATAGTCCCCATTTTAGTTTGATGATTCAAGATAAATGCAGAGAATTGTTCTAAATTCTTAAAGATCTCTGGGAAAGCAATAAAAGTAATTTTTAAGCTAAAACAGCAGAAAAGTTAACAAAACTAACAAAGTCAATAATATGTAAAATAATAATTTATTCAGATATATGATATTACGTTAATCAAATATGTGTTTCTATGGCCTTTATCTTTTGGATTTATTTGTAAATGAAAAAAATTATGTTGCACACCTGCAAAACAAGTTACAATATTAGTAAAAATATTGATAAGTTGAAGCTCACATGATATAATATATTCTCAAAATCTTGGTTGGTTAACACTAATTTCATTGATTTGCATAACAAAATCTGACAATGTAGAAGTTGGCTAATATTTCTGTGAGGCTACATAGAGAAAGTAAAAAAATAAAAAAAAAAAAAAAGCTCAAATAAATGTGCTTAACATTGTGATTGTTGCTATTTTTATAGCATCTGAGAATTTAGAAAGATTTGGGAAAAGAAATAGGATATTTTTTCAACTTACATCTTTGAGGTTGGTGTGGACGTGCAGCACCTGTCGGTTGCTGAGGATGGCTTTTTGATAGACTTGGATCTTGCAGCTGATCATGTGCTGGGATCGGTCAAGTAGTTCCAAAGAGAAGGAACAATGAAGATTATTCTGGTTACCACTCCAAATGTGTCGGAAGGGAATTTCCTAGAAAGAAAACAAAAACAATCATGAAATACTTTTTTTTTTTAAATTGGTATCACCCCAAGCAAGACTGTAACCCCTTGCATATTAGTGGCCCTACTGAGTGTGAGGAAGAAAAACATTATGAACAGAAAGAGAAAAGAATAATCAGGAGGACAATAGATAGTGATTGACATTGCATTTAAATTTTTTCAGTTTAAAGTTGGCTGGAAAGCATGGAGCTGGAAGGGAGTTCCACAAGTGAGAAGTGTGAGAAAAAAAATCTCTTAGCATAGAATTTGCGGTAAGATCTAGCCAGCCTAACTGCAAATTGATGAAATCTAGATGCCAGTTTACTACTCTGCTTAAATTCATAAAGTCTAGCTACCATAGCAAAGAGCTCATCCGAACAATTACCATGAAAGTTGTTATGCCATAGTACCTATTCTATTGTAATGGACTCTCCCATAGATAATAAGTAGGAGTAGCAGTGGCAAGTCTGGCAGAATGGTGTTGAGCGTGTCAGTCGAGATTCGGGCATTTGAAGTACCAACCATCACAACTAGATTGCTGCGCCATTGACTCTTATTTTCCAAGTTCCTAATGTTTTGTACGTCGGACCTAATTTAGGACGACTTATTAGAAATACAAGCCTCCACTGTGAAAATACTCCACAACAAAAGTATTTATAAAAATGGCAGAGAGAGGCATCCTTATGGCGGTGGGCAAGTGACTGAAACTGAGCCACCATATCAGGACCAATAATATTGCAGATTCTTCTTTGGATCTTACATTTCTAATATTCAAAAGCTACTCTGATATTTTTAACAAATTTTATATTTCATTAGAAGAAACAGAATTGAATCCTTTTCTCAATATTTGATTGGTGGTAGACTTTCATTGCTAATTTGTTTTTATTTCAGAGTGACAAGTTAGCATCCCGCTATGAAGTGTCTTCAATCCTCATAGGGTGCTCCAAACTTTCAACTTGTGCCACAATAAACTACGCTTAGAAAATTATCCCCCAGTATGAAGTGTAGCAGTCCACGGTATAAGTGCAGTGTTCATAGATGCCATGCTTCAGTAAATGGTAAAAAGCTTAGAAATTTTAATTCCAAGCTGATGAGTACAGGACCTGTGGTAGCTACCCAGAGAAGTGGTTATTCTTCAGCATCCTGATTGGAAGAAAATGTGCAAAAGGTAGAATTCTAACACTGGACTGGAATTCTACCATTATACTGTTCAAAGTAAAACAGGTTTTATGAAAATCCACCAGATAAAGTTAATAACAATTCTAAATAGGGTTTTTTTCCCCACCCACCTTGTACACACACACACACACACACACTAGGTACAGCCTAAAAGCTTGTGGAATTTAAAACATAAGATGGCTTCTTCAAAGAAAGGAAAAAACTATGGAAAATGTCACTCTATACTTCATGGTGGATTGAACTTTAATTAAATATAAAAGATCTGACAAAATTCTGAAAACAATGACTAATTTGACAGATGTGTAAAGTAATTAATCTGTGCAAATGTTTATAAAGTATTAATGTAAGAAAACTCTCATGTTACAGTGAGTCCTCGTCAAGATCATTGATATTAATTATTTGATGAATGGGATTGTTCTTTTGTCTAATTGTGCAAATTACAATATGCGATAATCAGTTTCTGTTATTTGATAACTACTCCTTTGTTATAACTCAATCTTGCAAGCATAACTGAATGATATTGAAAAATTAATGTTTGGACAAGTCTCTAGTATAAAATCAAATACATTTTTCTCTCTTAAGGAAAGAAAAGACAAAGTAATTAACTTTTTTTTTTTAATGTGCTATTAAAAATGCACTAGTTTTGTTTTTATCAATGCAAGGCAGTAAAGCCACTAAGATACAAGGGATTAAAAGTTAGGGAAGAATTAGGAACAGAATTAGTTAGAGTTCCCATGAACCAAGCAGGACACTATAGAGTTTTCGGGAAAGTTTTAATGAAAGCCAAGATCAACGCTGTATGTTATATATAGATGACTGTCTACTAGAGCACTAGCTAATCCCTGTTGCTTGTTCAGCACCCACAGAGCCTACCTGTGGTTTATACTGCAACTATGCTGAGTGGACCTTATTTACAGTTTCTGGGAGAGAGTGCATTATCTAGTGTGATCAACAATCTGAATGAGGACAGCACGCTCAAATCCTCGGTCACATTGACTTGTGACTTCATGCTAGCACAACCATCAATGACTCCCAAATTTCACTCACCTGTGGTATTGTTTTCAGGCACATTCCAAATGTGCTGCAGACTGATAACATCAAGAGGTCACCTTCCTGACAAAGCGACCTTGGTGAGATTCAAACCCAGATCTCATGGTCAGAAAGCGAATGTTCTAATCACTCAACTACATACCCATGTGTGTGTGTAACAGTTTCTCACTTGTGAAACTCTCTTCCAACATCTTTCTTTCCAGCCAACTTTGACTTTAAATTTTTGAATGTCAAGTGTTACCTTTTGTATTAATTCCTATTCTTTTATTGTTCTCTCCCCTTAACAATGTTTTTTTTCTCATATTATTTCACACTCAATAACCCCTTTCAATGGCTTTTATTTATTTATTTATATATATATATATATATATATATATATACATACATATATCATAGCTGAGTGGTTAAACATTTTCTGACAATGAGGCTTGGGTTTGAATCTCACTATGGTTGAATTATCATTGACTGCACTACACAGTTGGAAAATACATGAAAAACATGCCACAGATTGACCCAAGCGTTGTGAGTGGAAAAGGATTGTTCATCAATGGTTGTACTAGCACAAAATCACAAGTCATCGTTACTGAGGGTTTCAGCATACTGATTTTATTGATCACACTGGTTGATGCACTCTCTTCCAGAAACTGTAACTAAGGTCCACTCAACATAGTTGCAATATAAACCACAGGTGGAAACTGTAGGCATTAAGCAAACACAAATGTACCTGAGCAGGCATCTGCAACAGGGACTGACTAGTTGTCTTAGCAGACAGGCATACTTGGATATGATATCAGCCAATATATATATATATATAAGGGAGGCACAGTGGATAGTGGCTTGGATTGAGGAATCAGATAGCCAAGTTTGAATTCCAGTCAAATCCACATTCAATTACATGCTACTACCCTTAGGAAAGGTATTAATCCTCCTCTTCTCCCTCCAGCTATGGGTAAAATAGCAGGACAGACTGGGCACATAGTGCACCAGGTCTCTGTATTTGGCCCTTTAAAATGTGTGGTTGTTTCTGAACAAAGCCTTCACTACTATAATCAAATCATATGTGCTGATGTCTGGCTGTCAATTCCTAGGAACTAAGCTGCTTGACCCTCATATGTCGAATACGATGGGCGAGTCCACCATCACATTATATATATATATAAATAATCACAGCTAGAAAAGAAAAGCAGCTGTTGAATTCAATAGTGATGGAGAAAAGGGGAAAATTTTTAGCTAATCTGAAATGAAAGTGACTGTAATTTTTTATTGGATGGAGATGAAAGGGAATTACTGAAGTGTACAATTTATGGCCAGAAAGAAATTGAAAAACCATACAACAATGACATCAACCCAACCAGTAACTGCCACTATATTAATTGATGTGTTGGTAGTGGAGAAAAACAGGATAAAGAATTGAATTTGTAATAAGAGCAGTAATATCAATGGCAGCCATAACTATAATAAAAATGTTGTCAAATGGTGTAAATACAGGAGTAGCACAAGGAATAATAATTACTGGAAATGTCTATTTCCTGAAGAAAATGAATGAATACTTTGAGTGATTACATATGTGCAGAGTGCGGCAGAAACACCTCCCACATAATGGTCTGACATTAAATAGATGAAGACATGAATGCCACTAATGGCTTACCAATATGTGAGAGGTATTTCTGCTGTACCCTGTGTGTGTGTGTGTACATACTCAAGCTTTGTGAGTGAGATTTGGTAGACAGAACACTTGGAGGTCATCGATAGCTGTGCTAGCACAAAGTCATGAGTCATCATGACCGAGGGTTTGATCATGCTAGATAACGCACTCTCTCCCAGAAACTGTAAATAATGTCCACTCAGCATAGCTGCAGTATAAAACCACAGGTAAGCTTTGATGAACAAACACAAAATGTGCCTGAGCGAGCGTCTGCAATAGGGATTGGCTAGCTACCCTAATAGATAGGTATCCTCAAATATAAGTGGCCAGCTATTATTTTATATATATATATACACACACATACACACTGTTTGACAGAAATACCTCCCACTTAATATTCTTTTTTCCAGATACAAGTCCTACTTTTTAACCAATATGGAGGAGTAATGGTATTTGCATGTAAGTGAATGTAACGACCCTGATTCCTGTATGGATATATCTAATCTCACCATTCCCATATCATGTTGCAAGATACTTTCAAATGCATTTTTTATAATTATCAAAGTATATGAAAGGATTTTAGGTTGGACCCATTTCCTAAAATCTGACCAAACATCAGAAGTTATGTTTTGGCAGTTCTTGGTTGGCTATCAACATTTTAGGAACATTGCATTGAAACCAAGCAATTTTTAGTTTCAAAGAAAATGGTTGCTGATTAAATAGATTGTTGACTTTGTTGCAGCAATAGAAAATAATCTTTATTTTCCCATTAAAAATAAATCTAGACATACTAATCAAATAGTATTCAGCAGTAATCATAAATTGTTTTGGTAATCTATATTATTGTTATGGTAATTTACCCATGCACGCATAGACTTTGCCAGCTATAAATAGGAGCAGGTACTGCCTTTTGGAGAGGGATGTTTCCAGCAGTTAGCTCTGACAGTTGGACTGAACATTCTTGCTGTAACATTCTCCTTTGTATATGTTTGTATTACTGTTTCTCTTAATATATTTGTTTAACTCAATTCCTCTCTTTTTCCTAACAAGGCCACAACAATTATAAAAGAAGAGCTGATCCTCTCTTTGTCACATAATGTCTGTGTATGACGTTTTTCTCTAATCATTTCACCCGAAATACACAGGGTTTTTACTGAGTGTGAGAGAATATAAGAAAAAAATCATTATTAAGGAGCAAGAACAGAAATTAAGAAAACAGAAGATAATGATTGACAATGCATTTAAATTTTTGAAAATCAAAATTGACTGGAAAGCAAGAAGACAGAAAAAAGTTCCACAAGCAAGAAGTACAAGAGAAGAAACTGTTAGCATAGAATTTACAGTTGCATCTAGATATTTCAATTGTAAAATGATGAGACGTTACTGTCAATCTAGTCAATTATGTGCCATGCCTGATACATGCTTAGGTAATCAGTATCTTTCGATGCATGACAGACGAGGCAGATTTTTTCTCTCAGTAGGTTGCCATTTCTTTCTGCAAGTAGACCAGATGCCATCCAATATCTCCTGCTATTCACCCATAGCTGGGGGGAGAAGAGGATTCATACTTTTCCCAAGGGTATTAGCCATTCTAGTACTGTGCTTAAATTTATAGTCTAGTTACTGTAGAGGAAAGTTCACCTAAACAGCTACCATGAAAGTATTTATAGAAAAGGCACAGGGAATCTATGTTATGGCAGTAGGAAAGTGACTGAAGCCGAGATGCAAAGTCAGGATCAATAACATTGCAGGTTCTTTGGATTTTATCAAGAATCTCTAAATATATACCAAGTGCAATATTCATGGATGAATGATAAACTTATATATATGTAAGATAGACTCAGGTAAGAAAAATTATCTAGCATGACATAGTAAATCAATTTTTGCACGTATAGGTCTGTGTTGCGTATAAGTGATTACATTTAATTTAAATGCATATGCACAGTTTGACTAATTGTGAAATAAGTGATTAGAATAATGCATTCTACTTCAATTCAGTCTGGATAACCCCTATCCTGGGTTGACCAATAATATGAAGTTGGAGACAAGAATATTAATAAAAAAAGAAGGAATGAAAAGCTTAAGTTTCATGTCAAACTGCCTCTTTACTTTAATGTATTTATGGCTGTGAAATAAAAAAAAAAAATCAGTTTTTCTTTCTCATACCTACAGTGTGAAATCCTTAGTAATGTTGATGAGAGATATCACAACATGCTGTGTTAAAGACTTAAAAAATAATCTACTGGCTGTCCCCTATTGCACCCCTGCCAAAAAATATGCACTTGAGTCAACCCTACACAGAGAACACCATTGCTTCCCTTCTGACTTTATTTACCTTAATTTTTATTACTTATATAATAGAGGGTTGGGGTTGTATAAAAAAAAAAGTAAATGAAAAGAGGAAAAATTGTTATTTTAAGCAGTAACAAAATGAATGCAAATCTGACAATTCATAGCTGAAGAACTATCCAGTTCACTCTCCTCCCCAGTCCTTTTGAACAGGAGTAGATGTTTATCCCTGGCTTCCAGTTTAGGATTGGCTTTCTGGTTCTTTCTGTTTTCCTTCTCTTTTACTTCCAATTGCCCTTTGCATCTTAGTAATGTTATTGCTTTGCTTGGAGTGAATTGATTAAAAAAAAAATCTCATCAATAATTATTTATGGCTCTTTGAAGTCATTTTTATGACTGCTTCTCTGTTTAAACTGAATGTTTTCTAATAAGTATCATATTTTAAATAGACAAACAATTTAGCTTAAAATCTGGTTATCTTTTGAAATAATGAGTACTGAATTAATATTGACATAACAGATATAGTAATATTTAATAAAATGCAATCAGCAAGCTCTCATTGAATTCCAGCCAAGTTGAGTATCCTTCACACTAATGCCCTGGAGGAAAGCATGAATCTATTTCTTCTCCCTCCCTAGAGGCAGGTTAAACTGGGTTTATTAATCTTGCTTGATAGCCAGTTTAGGGGAAGAAAAAACCTATGAATTCAAAACTATGGAGAAGGTAACAGGAAACTACTTCACTATCTTTCCTAAGAAGTAATAGCAACTCATAAATAATAAAGAATAGGAATCTATGAAGATTTAGGTCCTGAATGGAGAAAGATTATTCTGAGTTCAAAACTGTGGAGAAGGCAACAGGAAACCACTCATTTATCTTTCCACAAAAGTCATAGAAATTCATAGATGATAAAGAAAACAAATCTTTAGAAAGTCTGCATTTCATGTCCTGAAGGGATTTGGCATTTAAAAAAAAATATTTAATAATATACTAGACAGCTGTATTTTCAAAATATAAATTTGTTTGAAACTAATATGGATGCAATCTAAAACTGACGCAGTATAATAATAAAAATAAACTTGCCTAATGAATTTTCTGTGATTTACATGATAAAAGTTAGGGACTGAAATATGATATTTGCATACAGACCTTTACACGGGGGTGTTGATAAATTTAGAGTCATTTTCTCTAAATTTATTAAGACATCAGGGAGTGAAATAATAGTAATATCCTTTTGAGATATTAATGTTTCTCTAACCAAAATAGGATACATATTTTTTAGGAAGTGGGGTTTCTTAATCAAATACACACACACACACACACACACACACACACACACATATATATATATAAATACAAATATAGATAACTATACTCGTTTCGAAAAACCCTTGAATTTTTGATTTGCCAATAATCAAATCAATCTCGAGGGGAAAAAAAGGTATTAAAAAAAGAAAGAGCTATAAATGTGAAAGTCTGTCGAAAAAAAAATCGCACAGATACAGGTCTGAAGCCCAAAGAAAAAACCCTGATACGAGTAAATAACTAACAAAAGAGCTCAATACAACCGTAGAGCAGACCTAGGTAAACCTAGTGAGCCAGACAAACCTACCTAAACGGATCATCAGGGAAGGCTTCCCCTGACGATCCGTTTAGGTGAAACCTAGGTAGGTTTGTCTGGCTCACTAGGTTTATCTAATATATAGGTAGCATCTCTTCATTCAAACAGGTTTCATTGAATAATAAAAACATTTTGTGTTTACTTATTTTATACTGATGCTTTTCAGTTGTCTAATCAGTTTCTTGATGTTAAGATGGAATTCAATAAGGGAGGGCCATAGATTTTTTTTTTAAACCCAAATACTTTCAATCTTTTCCTAGATCATCTTCAGGGGTAAATGTATTATGAATATAGCAACAACATATTAAAGTGCATATAACAAGCATTTAATGCCATTTTACATTTCTACTAATTACCAGTCAGCTCCATTATAAACGCAACATGTTAGTGCATGTTTTTAAAAATCACCATCACAACAGAATGCATATTTTATCGCAGTTATAATATGTTTGTCATTGTAATTTACCTCTGAAGATGATCGTGGAAAAGATTGAAAGTACTTAGGTTAGAAAAACTACAATGCTTTCATTGATGTATTTCTTGTGAACAGCAAGAAACTGATTAGAAACCTGGAAAGGATCAGTAAAAGATACAATATGCTATATTATTCAATCAAAATTGTTTGAGTATATATATATTTTAAATCAATTCACCTCAAGCAAGGTGATAATGCTAAGATGTAAGGGCTTACTAGGTGTGAAAGAGAATGAAAAGACTTTAGGAGGAACTTAAACAGGAAACAAGGTAAAACTCTACTCTTGTTCAAAAAGGGCTGAGAGGAGATGAATCAATAGGCAAACCTTATATATATATATATATATACATATAAGGTTTGCCTATTGCCCAGTTCACACTCTTCATATATATATATATATATATATATATATATATATATATATATATATATCCAAAGATATATATATATATATATATATATATATATATATATATCTCCAAGCAAGACGTGAAGAGAAAGATTTTAAAATTAGAATTTTTAACACTCCTCATTTCCTCATGCTTAAATTTAGGAAAAGGACTATAAATATATAATATATATTCCATTAATCTTATTGCCAATTTTGTTATCATTTTGTTGTCTTTTTATTCCCTAAATTTCATTAACAGACTTATTAAATCTACATATATAAATATAAAAGTGGACATTGAAGTTAACAGCCAGAGCCAACAGTCTGTTTCATGCTAAACACAGTCATCTGACATGGCCTGACGATTGTTTTTAGCATGAAACACGCTGTTGCCTCTGAGTGCTGACTTCAATGTCCACTTTTATATTTACATAAGCTCTAGTCCTGATAATGAGCACTTTAACCCATAAATATAACATACCTTAAAGTAGATTTTATCATATATATATATAGCTTTAATGATAATACTTGTACAAGATAAAAGTAAATACTCATTGCAATATAATTACTGTAGCTGTAATACAAAAAATAATTTATTGTAGTACTGACTGCTAATGAAAATATAAGTTCATTTAAAACCTCTTGGAGAATTGTGTTGATCCTTTTATAGGTGTGTGAAATTTAATAATGTTTTCACACTACATGATCAAAGGTAACTCTTTCAAAAATGGTTCTGGTTGCTTGGTAGCAGGGACAATGGAGAAAGGTTGGCTGAGAATTCTAGATGATTTTTTTTTTGTTTGTTTTTTTTACTTTTCATTAAAAATATCTCTTGTACTTTGCAATGCATAATTTTTTTTCTTTCTTATTTCTACATCTCTCTCTCAGTTGGGGGCAAGGAAAAAGATAAAAAAAAAGAGAGAAATAGCTCAAACTTTCATGGCAAGGACACACCCTGTCACTTACATAGTAGCAAACCACCAATGTTTCCTCTGTATTCCACATGAAACACTGCTTCCCATGAAACACTGCTCTGTGGAACCAACTCCCAAGAGGATGTTTAAACTCTGCCCCCATCCCAATCACTACAATCTTAACCTGTTCAAATCTGCACAAATTGTCTCTTCATGTAACCTTCTACCTCAAGTGGCCCTCAGGCCTTGTAAAGGGTGAATCTTACTTTAAAAAAAAAAATTGTTAAAAAATAGCTCTCCACAACTTGCTCTCCAAGGACAGGAAGTTGTGGAGAGCAGTGATTGACCACATCCTGTATAGACATGACACATAGAAGATTAAATAAGAAAATATAAGTATACTAACAAGTCTTCCCTCTCAATTCAATCAGTCTATAGCTTTCTATTTGATATTTCCTCTACTGGAGATCAAATAAAATTGTTTAACAAAAGTGTCTGGATAATTACAAAAGGTATATTAACCTGAGCATTGACAAGTAACCTTGCTAGATATTATATATTCTCTTTTATTTATTTTTTTAAATGTTTTTTTTCTTCTTTTCTCCAGCTGATTTTAAATTTAATACCATCAAAACTAGTTGTGGGGTCAGCCTCTATCCAAGCTGGCTTGCTGGGCTAGTCGTGCTTCAATGGGCATCAACAATTGTAGTTTATATAGGGCTGCCACAAATTGTAATTATCAGGATCTTGACACATTGTATGACAAACAGGTCCCCTTGAGAGAGAGAGAGAGAGAGAAAATGGGGGGAGGAGAGAAAAAGAAAAATATTTAGAAATATACCAGTAAAAGTACTAGCTGGCTAAGGGGTCTGACATTCTATTTCAAGTGCAGGATCAGTGACACTCATTACTCAACCTCCACTAACCAAAAAAAAGAAAAAAGAGCACTTTTGAACAAAGGTAAAGGACTTTTCAATTATAAAATACTTATGTTCAGCTAGGAAAAGAAAAATAATTCAGAAACAGGATTCTTTCTTATTGTATCTTAATGCAATTAGTCTTGTATTTATAAAACTGTGGTGTCTACCTAAAATAAACATATTACATATGTGACCTAATGGTTAAATTACAAAAACTAAGAGCTGTGTAGTTTTCAACACAAAGATATTACTAAATACAGAGCCAGTGCAACAGTCTTGTACACCCACTGAATCTATGATACACACCCCCCCTACATTATTTCAATTTTCATAAGATAGTATTCATATAAAATAGAAATTTTATTGTAACCTAATTTAATTTACATTTGCCTGGAGCTATGTTCTTAACCTTTATAACTCTGTATGTGATTTCAATTGCTGTACAAAAAGTTTATCCTACCATTGAAGGTGACTCTTATCCCTGAACAATAGTGAGTTTGAATTTCATAGTTGTGCTGTCATATCCTGCTATGGCAACAGAAAACAACTTTGAGTGAAATTAGCAATAAGGATACTGCAGTTAAGAATCCTTGAAAAAGAATGTAGGGGAAAGGGAAGTAATATTAATAATGCAGAGGGCTAAAGGTTAAATAACCTTGTTAGATTGAGACTTTCATATGGATGTCATGTATGACAGAGCATCTACTCAAATACATGTATCCACAAAAAATAGTGATTAATGTAATAAAAAGTATATAGAATTAAAAAATAAATTCTGTTTATATATATATATATATATATATATATATATATATATATATTGTATAGCATGAAGACTGGTAAAAAAAAAAAATGCTATAAATACAATATTAACCTGAAAACTGAAGTCCTGATCTTAAATAGCCTCATCAAATTGAGACTTTCATATGGATATCATGCATACAAAGGCTTTGAGTGAGTAAAGCTTGCAGTTCTTGCAAAGATCATCCTTTTTTTCTTTTTTTTTTTTTTGTACATTGAGGACTGGCGCGACAGAATCACAAACAACTGTACCAAATAACAGAAACCACATTATCTGAGGACTACCAACAACAACTTAAATGGATTTTATTGTAAACCTAATTATGGCCAATAATGGATCATGTGCAATATCGGTGAGCAATTCAACTAGAAAAAATTGAAAATAAATCCAATGTATGTAAATACAAATTAGAGACATGTCATTATAGATCATTCCATCTTAAGTAAATCAACAATGGTTTGTGGCAATTTTTAAAATTAACTTTTTAAAAAGTTTTTCTTGTTAAAAAGTTTAATAATTTTAACACATCCAACATTATAGATAAAAGATAGTAAATTTTATATAGTGTTTTTTTTTTTTACACTTATGAGCAAAACAAATCCATGAATTTTGACAAAAAAAAAACAAAAAAAAAACAATGTTGTCAAAATCCACAAAAGCTTTTCATCCTTTAATAGTCAGTTGTACTTAGTTTAATTTGTAAAGTAGAAAAATAGCAAATAGTGAGGATCACAATGCACTACCCCAGGCTCCCTGCTCCCCGGTTGGGTGGGGACTATGAACCCGCCTTGATTACATATCAACCTAAACTAAAACAAACAACATTTTATTTTTATTATGCATTTGTAAAATCTGTAATACTCACAAGATGTTAACAACAAAGAATAACGTTAGTATGTCATCTTCTGAATTCTCAAAATATAAATATAGATGTAGTATGGCTGGCTGTTCATATTTAAGAATACCTGTCTGCTAATATGGTGAAGTGATCCCTGTTGCAGACGCCTGCTCAGGCACATTTATATTTCTTCAGCACCCACACAGGCAACCTGTTGTTTATACTGCAACTATGCTGAGTGGACATTAGTTATAGGTTTTTGGAAAGAACATATAAACTACCATGATCAACAAGGCTAGTATGATAAAACCCTAGGTCACGATGGCTTCATGCTAACACAATGGGTAGTTTCCAAAGAGTTCCATCTAGCCAATTTCGATAGACCTGTGCTGCATGCTAGGATCATCTCACCAAGCTGATATTATCAAGAAATCACCTTCTTGACAAGCATGTTGAGATCCGAACCTGAGTTTCAAGGTTAGAATGCTAACATTCTCTACCACTCAGCCACTTACTAATCCAAATACGTATTCAAAAACTAGCAGACAAGGAGAAAAAGACATCCCTCAACACATTTGTCTCTTCTGTTCAGTCATTGTGTGATGTATAGATCTGACTACAACTTCAAGTGCTTTTTATTCTTCAACACTGTTGGATTTATTGACATGGCTTTATCAATGCTGCAAAGAGGCTTCTCTTAGCCAGCCGGCCTGGCCACAGTTTCCTTCCTCAGTCACAATATAGATTTTAGCTGACCCTAAGTGAGTTTCTATATCTCTTCCAGATAGTATTGTTTTTTTGTTGTTGTTTTTTTAGAAGTTCCAAGTCTGCGGCTTCTCATCTTTGTGACTCCAGTCAAGCACTTATAACAAAAAAAAAAAAAAAAACAATCTATTCTCACTCTGAGTAATCATAAACACATCCTTTGCAAAGATAGCAAAATTTGGAGGAATAAAAAGAATAAAAAAACTCAATGCAGCCAAGATAGAATGATTTTTCTTCATTTCAAACAAAAAATAATCCTTTTCTTTTCTTCTGTTAAAACATGAACAGTTGATAAGATAATGCGTTAAAAGTGAAATTCACATTTTGAAAAGGCTAATCTTCAGTTTTTAAATGGAATGATAAATTAAACAATGTATGAGATTATGTGTTCCAGCTTGTAGAAACTTTTATCTATAAGACAATTGTTTTATATTCTTCCCAAATGGTGTGGCATGCCTAATAGGTGTGGCTGAAGAAGATAGCAGGTGATGTAGAATGATAGAAAGACAATCAAAGATTTACAGTTTGGAAAAATTAATATACCAAAAATAAATATGATTTAAAAATTTTAAATATTATTATAGATTACTTGTAATTACATACATGAGTCCCAGTGTAAATAGTTATAAATAATTATTGACCAATTTTATCAGTGACATTTCTGCATTATATCAAGTATTAAGAACACAGTAACTAGGCTCCGCAAATTGGTGGAGAATTATCAATGATAATGTTCTGACTTTGAATCCGCAGTTACCTCCCTTTAACCCCCGCTCTCATTTTTTTTAATTTTTAAATGTAATTTTTATCACATAAAATTTGGTGAGGTGCAAGCAAATTTTAATTCTAAAAATAGAATCCAGAGAAAAAAAAACTTTGGGAACCACAGCTCTAAATTAATATTCTAATATTTCCTGCAAAACATACTATTTTTCATGTGGCTAAATTTTATCATTTGGAAGCACATTGGAGTATTCAATAGCAGCTCAGATTAAGTAATCAGATAGAGGAGTTCAAATTCCAGTCAAGTTCGTTATATTCACTTATGTGCAAATAACCTTGGGAAAGGTATAAATCCATTTTTTCTCCCCCGCCCCAAGTATAGGTGAAATAGGGCAACAGACTTGGTTCTATAGCTTTGGGTGGCAATCAGCCTAGGGGAAAGACACCTTAGAATTCAAAGCTTCCAAGTATGGATTGAATAACCTCACAAACCCATAATTAGCCAAGTGTGGTAAGTATGTCTAAATCTCATCTTCAATCAGGAAGTGGTTCCTCCAACAAGCATGAGAAGGCCCTAGATTTTAAAATTTTATTTGGATAATGGTAAAATTATAAATATAATAATTCTATTCTATTAATAAAGCTTGCATCAATTCTTGACCAATGACAATCCTTTTTGCCTAATTTTTTTTTTTTTTTTACATTGCTTCAGAAAAACTGAGACAAAGTGAAAAAGCATATATATATATGGAGGTGCAGGTGATGTAATGAATAGAGTCTCAGAATGAGAAATCAGAGAGCTGAGTTCAAATTCCAGTCAAGTTCATTACATACAATTATGCATAAATACCCTTAGGAAAGGTATGAATCCATCCCTTCTGTCCAAAGCTATGGGTTAAATTGTAGCGTAAACTTGGCTCTTTGTCCTTGTCCTTGGTTACTAACTATTCCAGTTTCTGCTAGATTGAATTTAAAAGAGATTTGTTTGGAGACCTTGTGGCACACCAGTTCTCTGAATTCACTTCTTATGAAAAGTGTTGTTCAGCACAAGCTTTCACCACTATAACCAAAACAAATGGCCACACTATCTGCTCTAGTATGGCCATTAGTTCCTGCTGCATCCTCACATCTAAAAGGCAATGTGAGGGTCATATATATATATATATATATATATATATATATATATATATATATATATATATATATATAGTTTATGAAAACTAGGTAATCCGTATGGGTAGACCCAAGGAGGATAAAGTCCAGAGAGCTCAATGTAAATCCAGAGCAAATAATTTAAATAAAAACAGACCACTTTAAGGTTCCATGTAATAAATTATTTCACCACAGCCCTTTTAAAGGACTGCGGGTCATCAGACTTTACTTCCAAAGGTTGAAACAAAATATGAAAAAAATTTTACACATTTTTGACGGGCCGTAATGGGTAGGGATTATTCCAAAGAGGACTTTTAGTCCATATGAGAGCTCAATGTATGATACAGAGCAAATTATAATAATAATTAGGAAAAAACCTTAAGAATTCATATTCAGTAATAAACTCATACCTATATTCATTGAAGTAAATTTATTGCTGAATATGGATTTTTTAAGTTTTTTTCCTAATTATCATATATATATATATATATATATATATATATGAGAGAGAGAGAGAGAGATGTGTACATGTGGGTGATATAAGGTTTAAAAAAAAAAAAAAACAGCAATCTACTACAAGAAAATCTTCTGTCTAGTCAGTCATGAATCGAAAGAGATATTATCGCCCAAGTGTATATCGCATATGATATTTGACTAACTGATATTTATTAGTAAAAGTGCTCAATATCAAGGATAGAGCATATGTAAATATAAAAGTGGACACTGAGGTCAACATCGAGTGGCAACAGTTTGTTTCCTGCTTGAGTGAAATCTTCAGCCCATAAAGTTGCACTTAAGCATGAAACAGAATGCGTGTGTGTATGTGTACATTTCCTGATGCATACGCATATAGAGAAAACTATAAAAGAATGAGTATACAGAAATATGGACAGTTGTCTTAATCTTTTGTTGGTATTTCTCCAAGAGAGTCACCACTTTTCCCAGAGAAGAATTTATTTACTAATACACTAGGTTTCTTATATTTGAGGATTGTTTCTACAAACAACAATCTGTATTTTTGACAGCCTTTATGCTGGTTTGCTCATGTTTAATCACGAACATCCCAGTCAGGAGCAGGGGGTGTGGGGGCTGTAAATATACTTCACCGCAAAAGGATTAATGTGGTTTCTTCTAACAATAGTAGTTATGCATCAGTTTGGTGATCATATCTTTTGCTGCATTTTTGACGTCAATATCACCCCCCCCCTTTCCTTACACCCACTTTGTTTCTCCATAGTCTCCCATGTCATTTATATTTGTTACCTGATGAGCAATGTAATTGACGAATTTGAATGGAAGAACTTTCAGAGAATAATTTTTTTAAATTGATTTCATAACAACCCCCTCCCCGGCTTAAAAAAAAAACCATCAATCAGATAATGTATCAGTTGTAAAATGAACATATCTACATGGCTGTTTTTTTTTTTTTTTTGTTTTTTTATGAACTGTCATGATTTCTGTTATAAAATATTCTTTCATTGGTAATTTTTTTTTTTTTTTTATTTGTCTCATATCTACAAACTGTTTATTTTTTTTTAAGTTTTCCAGCATGATGCTGCAGAAAAGAGCATGTACTGACAATTTCTCTAATAAGTGTCAAAAAAAAAAATAAAAAAAAAGGAAGGAATTTTGACTATTTAAAGCAGTAGTAAATGGTCTAATTGTTAAAAAACAAAACAAAAGAACCACCCAGTATTTTCTTGGTTATTTTTAAAAAGTGTTTTTTTTTTTTTTATCTAAAGCAAGGCAAAAAATGTTTGGAGATCCAAGCTGAGTTTTCTTTAAAAAAACAGACTAATTTTTTTGTGTGCCAACATTATTAGATTATCATTGTTGTCATCATCGGTTTGAGATATTAAGCATTAGGGAAATATTCCTGCTATTCTCTCTGACCATTGATGCTGTCACAAAACATTAGCACCACATTCCAAATGTTTGGTTCTGCTTGGGTGCCACTAACATGATGTCTGTTTAGAATTTTAGTTCAGGATCTAATTGCCTTATTTTGCCACATACAAGAAAAAAAAAAACAAAGTCATTCCTGTAACAGTCCTTTTTTTTTTTTAAAAGATATTTTCTTTTTCTTATTTTCTAATTTCTTTCTTCTCATTATTTCAATGTCCCTCCTTTCATTTCTCTTTCTTCTTACCATATCAGTCTCTCTCTTTTCTTTTCTCTTTCTTCTTACCATATCAGTCTCTCTCCTTTCTTTTCTCTTTCTTCTTACCATATCAGTCTCTCTCCTTTCTTTTCTCTTTCTTCTTACCATATCAGTCTCTCTCTTTTCTTTTCTCTTTCTTCTTACCATATCAGTCTCTCTCCTTTCTTTTCTCTTTCTTCTTACCATATCTGTCTCTCTCTTTTCTTTTCTCTTTCTTCTTACCATATCTGTCTCTCTTTTCTTTTCTCTTTCTTCTTACCATATCAGTCTCTCTCCTTTTTCACTTTTTTTTTTTCATCATTTCAGTCTCTTTTCTTTCTTTTCTCTTTATTCTTATAATGTTTAGTTTCACTGGCCATTGGTAATGTGTAATGAATTCACTCTTCACCTGACACTCTCCACTTGTGGCCCTGTGTAAGTTACAGCTAAGCCTAGCTTATATAAAAATCAGACAGAAATACACACATAAGAAAATTCTGTTATTGAACCAAATGACCAGATTCCCCTTTTTCTGTATCTCTTCTAATTCATCCTAAAAACTTTTCAAAACTCCTTTATATATAATGAGAGAGGGGCACCTTAAGGTGGTGTAATGGTTAGCAAGCTTGTCTCACTAGAACAATTACAAATGAGTAGTGAGTTTGATCCTCACTGTGTGCCCCATACTTTCAGCTATGTGCCACATCTAAGCTATACTTGGAAAATCACTATATATAATGAGAGAGTGAAGATGTATTTAGAAAGCAATTTCTAATTTATACACATTTTGTTAAAGAGCAAAAAAAAATCCTTGTTCTATTTTTTATTTAATTTTTCTGTAGAGTTCAAGAACCACTCAATGTCATTGAAAGTGTGTGATATGAATGTAATAGGAGATAGCAGAAGTTTAAGATTATGAGGATAAGGAGGATTAACTCTAGACTTGAAGGGCTTAAGGATGAATGTTTAGAGAAGCATCCCTGAAGGAGTCAGTTCCACAAAGTAGCAGTTCTTGGGTTGGAACTTTCTCCTTAGAATATAGGGGAAATGAGAGTGATTTGATTTTGTGGATGTAGCATGGAAAGTCTTTGCTGTAAATGTCATGGAACTAGTATTAGGTTTGTGATGTATCCGTGGGAAAGAGGCAGCAAAGTGAAAAATAATTGGATATAAATTGTCCAATGTGAAGATACAATACTCAAGAACTGGCAAAGAAACAATTCAGACTTCAAAACACATCCTTATTAATCTGCAAAAATATTCTTTGATAATAACTTATAAAAGCTGAAAATGCTCAGAAGACATTGGACAGTTTATGTTCAAATGCTACCTGGAAACAAAGAAAATGGTCCAAACAAAATAAAAAATGTAAATAAACAATCTAAAAAATTCATTGATGTTTAACTAGTATTGTATCCAAAGACCCTTTCTTTTTTTTTTTATATGACTGGCATGAAACAACATTTCCCTACATTTGTTATTATTTCCTATCAGCCAGATCATATCATGTTACTAATATATAATATAAAAATAAAAAATAAAAAACTTAGTGAGGGAGATCCAACAGAATTTTTCTTTATGCTTTCTCCTTCTTTCCCTTTACTTAAATTGACTTTTCATTCAGTAGATACGGAAACTGAAAAATTATGCAGACATCCTAAATTCTCATTTCCCTATTGGCGTTTACCTGCTCCTCTCTCACACGTACATTGCCAATGAATAAATAAAAAATACTCTAAATAAAAATAATAACAGTTATAATCCACACAACAAAAATAGTAATACAACAAACTTATATTATTATAACCAGATTGCATCTTCATTATAAACAGGATGAGATAGCTGTCAAGTTCTTTGGTATAATATTCTTATCAGCTGTCAACCCCAATAAACACATCCAATTATCTACTATAAAAAAAATAAAAACACTACATCTTATCATCTCTAATTCCTAAAATTATAACACCTCTAAACCAAAACTGTTTTCATTTAGTCATCACACAGAACCTTTTCTGTCTGCCATTTGTATGTCTGATGCTAACCTCCAGGAAGGTGCTTTTTCTTCGTGCTTTTTTGGGCTCACTTTTTCTTTTCTTAGTGCTTTTTTGGGCTCACGTTTATCAACTCTTTGCAGGTTATTTAAAGCCAGGGAAAAAAATTTGGATTGTAAGAAATTTTTTTTGGGGATATACTATTGATTTGATGATAAAAGGCTTACTATTTAACCCATAGAGATGTTGGGGAGAAGTGGATTCATACCTTTCCCAAAGGTATTTGTGCATAAGTGAATATAACGAACCCTATCAGTAGGAACTTGACTTTCCAATTTGCATTTCTGTGCTGTTATCCTTTACACCACCCATATATCCAAGCTTATAGCACTTGGTATTCTCAAGCAGTCACATATCTAGGTACTGACCAGGATTGATGTTGCTTAACTTTGGTGATTGTACAGGAACCAGTGTTTCAACATGATATGGCCATAAGCCATGTAATAAAGAGGGATTACTGACCAAAGTGTTGATTAATTGATTGTTTTTTACAGAGTCACAAAAAAGGGGAGATAATAAGGATTTACTGACACAAGTTTTACTATTTAATCAATAGCTGCTGGGGGAGAAGAGATGGATTCATGCCTTTCCCAAGCATATTTGTGCATAAATTAATATAACAAACCCAACTGGAACTTTACTCTCTGATTAACAATTCCAATCCATTATCCATTTCACCCGCCACACATCCAACTACAACTGGTACAAGAATTTGTTTTTTTTTTTATTTATTGATTGATTTGTTTTCTATGGCTCATCAACCCACTGCATGTTATTTAAAAGTCAGAAAATATTTTTAGATTGTAAGAATTTTTTTTTTTTTTTGTTTTTGGCGATAATAGTGGTTTAGTGATACAAGTCATACTAATTAACATAAAGGTGTGGTGGGGGAAAAGGTGGATTCATATCTAATCAGAAATTATACTGTGGATATAAAGCGGGGGATCAATTTTATATTACAATCAATATGTAAAGTGACACCCCACTTTGAGGCCACTGTAGTTTCTATACATATATATTTCAGAGAATGTAAATAAATCTAAGAGACATGTCTGTGTAGCTAATCAGTATTTGATGGATGGATTGATTGATTGATTTTTTACAGCTTATCAACCTTTGCAGGGAATAATAATGGTTTAATGATACAAGACTTACCAATTAACCTATAATTGGAGGGAAAAGAGGTATATTCATACCTTTCTTGTGTAAGTGAATATAATGAACCCAACGAGAATTGGAACTCTGCTCTCTGAGTTCCAAGTTATTATCAATTATACCATCCACACATCCAACCTAATATTCCCAAACTGTCACCTATCTAGGTACTGACCAATGTTGCTTAACTTTGGTGATTTGTATGGGAGACAATATTTCAACATGATATGGACATAAGCTTTGCACTAAAGAGGGATTACTGCCAAAATATAGTGACAGACAAAGTGGGAGATAGGCTGGATTATGTATTTATGAATGATTGCAGGTTATTGTATGTTCAATAATTGTGTTAAAAAGTCTATGTGAATTACTGCCAAATGCATTAAAAACTTTCTTTTTCTCTTATTTTCACACATCATTATTTTTTTTTTTATTTTCAATATGCCCTTTTCTTCTCCCACCACCAGTTCAATAAACACCCTAACAACTTCTACCTCAGCCACACCCTGTTATCCATCAATATACAGTTCATGTGTATGTTTTCGTGGCAGTGTAAATATCAGCCTGATGCCAAACATTGTGTGAACCATCTGCATCACCTTTTTTTTTTTTTTTTCTCTGTTTCCCTTTGGCTTTCTTTTACTCTCTCTCTCTTTTATTCTGATACTACTATCATTCCCTTTCTCAGCTTCATTCACTCTTTCTTTTTCAGTCTAACTTCTCTCTATTTACTAATCTATTTTCCTGTTCTTACATTCAACTATCTCTCCTGTACATTGCTCATTTTACTTTCTATCAATCTCTCTCTTTTTCTTCTCTTCAGTTTTTCACACTCTCTGTATTGTCCCACCCTGCCCTTGAGGGTGGAAAAAAAAAAAAAAGGCCACAAATAAGAGGTGCTACCTCAATTAATCCAGCAGGCAGCTAGTATTTTTCAAGTGCATCTTTGTGTCAGCATCACACTCTGTTATGATGTGCACAGACACATCATTTAAACTCACGCCAGCAGCATACCAGTCCATGACTAAATCACTCTTTAGAATTGTTGTGGTTGTATTAGTAGTAGCCTTGCCTGTTGTCAGGGTATAGGGTTATACACTTTTTGTAGAGGGAAGTTGAGTTTGAAAGTATATGCAAAACTCTTTGTGTGTGTGAGAGAGAAAGAGAGCAATGTATCATCAAAACATATAACAATTATCAATGTGTATTTATTTATTTCCTGTATATTTATTTATATATTTCCTGTCCTGTTTGTAGTGGGAAGGGTCATAAATCAACTTAAGTTAGTAAATTTATAAATGATTACTTCCTTTAGTCACTTTAATAACTAAATAAAATATAACTGCATTCAGACAAAATTAATTCCTGAGCAAAATGAACCATTTAATTAATCAGTTCTTTTCTCCTTTTTCTTAGATTGCAGTATTATTTGTTCAATCCTTTCATGTGAGACACTCAGATACCTTTGTCTTTTTAGTGATCATCTTGCTTCAACTTGGTCTTGAAATTGGCTTTGCCATCACAGTCTTTTTTGTTATGTTGCTAATCTTTTTCTTCTGAGAGATATTTTCATTTATTTTATATTAAACATAAAATGTTTAGCATGAAAAGATATTGAGCAAAAAGTGATTAATATAATACCAAAAGTAATCAATGACTCATAGATACCATTGAATGTCTATAAAATATAATGGGTTAATTAATTAAATGCTTCATTTTTAGCTGTGAATTCTTTATCTTTGTTTTATTGAATCTCAATACATTGTTTCAAGACTTTTGTTTCACTGCATCTCACTATTAAAAATTTTTAATAATTGCTGTTTATTTTTGATGGCATGGGTACACTAGTATGTATATATTTATGGCAAATATTATTAAAGTGACAGATATTTTGTGTTGATTAATTTTAATAATTGACTTTTCCAAGTTACAAATAATCCTGCTCAGACAAGGATGATGACTAAAGAAAGTCAAAACCTTACAATATATTTCCTGAAATGAACTTTGGACAATTTCTGATAGAATTTCCTCCTTGTCTTCAGAAGGATTAATCATAACTTGGAAAAGTCAATCAACAAAATTGATCATCACAAAATGTCTTTTGTTTTTAACAGTATTTGCCTTAAAGAACATTTACTGCCTAAATGCACAATATATATATATATATACTAATTACATATGTTTTATAAATGCTTGCTTAATTTTGGTATGGGGATAAATACATAGGTGATGTGTGTGTGTGTATGTATATATATATATATATATATATATATTACAGACACATACATATAAATACACATTAATACCTTACAAATGTGCATGTGTTAAAAAAATTCAGATATAACTAAAATATATCTTTAAACAGACAATATGAATCCTTTTGTCTTTACATACACACACACACACACATATATATATATAAAGCTAGAGAGACACAAATTTATGTATAGATGGATGTACAATATTAAAAAAGAATAATAATTTGTGTGTGTGTATATATATATATATATATATATATATATATATATATATATATATATACACACACATTAATTTGTGAGTGCATATATGGATATATATGCACACATACATTGATTGTAAATAAATTAATGGTTGGTTGGTTGTTTTATGGCATATCAACCTCAGTGGGTCATTTAATGCCAACAGATTTTTTTAAATAGATTCATAGCAATAGTTTGAAAAAAAAGGTGTGTATGTATACATATATATTTGAACCATTTTTCAATTACCCATATTTTTGAGTACAATCCAACTTCTTAAGAATGTATAGCTGTTTGTATTGCTGGTATTTTTTTCCCTTCAAAAATTATTGCTAGTAATAATTTTTTTTTCTTATTACAAAGTATTCCTGGTATTAAAATCTATTTTTACACAAGTTTGGGTGTTAACTATTTGCCCATAGCTGGGACCCTAACAGGTGCTACCACCCCAGGTTAGAGTGGACCTGGGAACACCAGCAATTAAGAGGTGGTTCCACTCTCCTCAAAATCTCCTGATCAGAGGCCTTGCTTTTGGACGTGTAAATACATTAAACACACCTAAATATTTACAAAGTGTATCCAAGCATTATGATCCGAGTGTAGAGACCCAATAAAATTTCTCTTTTATTTACTGTATTAGTCTGGCACATGGTTAGAAATGTGAAGTTCTTTGTCAAGATCGAATTCACTATAATAGTAATTGGTAATGACAGAAACAGCTAACCAATTTGTTTATCCTTTTTCTTTGCTATTTTTTCTATCTTATTGATCCTGGTAGATATTTATACTTACATGTTCCTATGGAAAGAAAACCAAGCATTTTATTCTGGGTTGGGAATTTTGCCACAAAACATTTCCAAGCAGGTGTCCAATATGTTTACCCATGCACTATGAGGACAACATTTGAGCCCTTTAAATAAGAATGGAAATTGGCAAATATCTGTTGGAAAACTAATCAATGGAAAAGTCCTCAGCAGACCTTGTCTCTCATTTTCAGTTTGTGTGTACACAAACTGAATATATGAAGAAATATAATTTTAAGGTGTGCTATGTTTATTAGGATGTTGTGCTCAATATCAAAGATTGTTTTTTCCTAATTTGCGCCTAAATATAAACATGAAACAGACTGTCAACACTGAGTGTTGACAGGCTGTTTTTTATATTTACATTTAATCGCCTTCTCTGCAAATGTTGTTTTTTATCCCATTTAAATATAGCACACCTTACAACTATATTTCTTCATGTGTGTGTGGGTATATATATATATAAATATATATATATATATATATATATATACGCACACACATATATATGTGGTGTATTTAAGTAGTAAGAATTCATTTAAACAAGTTTTGTTAATACCCAAAAAATCAGAATTATCTGTTTTATTTTTTAATTAAATTCACCCCATGCAAGGCAGTAAATCCACCAAGACACAAGGTGTTACTGAGTGTGAAAGAGTGAACAGAAACATTATTCTTTTATTGTTCTTGCTCTTTGGTAATCAGGAAGATAGTAGATAACTATTGACATTCCATTTGAATTTTTGACGATGAAAGTTGGTCAGAAAGCATAGAACCATGAAAGAGTTTCATGTATGAGAAAAGAAACCATTAGCATCAAAATTATGGTTGCATCTCGCTAATTCAACTCTAAATTGATGAAACCTTGTTGATAATCTAGTAGTGTGCTTAAATTTATAAAGTTGAAGTATCATAGTGAAGAGTTCATCTGAACAACTACCACGGAAGTATTTATAGAGAAAAGCAAAGGGAAGCAAGTTTATAGCAATGGAAAAGTGACTGAAGCTGAGAAACCAGGACCAATAATATTGCTGATTTTTCTTTGGATTTTATCAAGAATCTCTAAATGTATAGCACGTGCACCAGACAATATGCGCCGGCAACATTCAATTGATTATAGTGTTGAAAACCAAACTTTTCAGAAGAATTTAATACAGTGCACTGGTACACATGATGTCATACAAGGTCCCTAAACAGGATTTGAGTTGCCAACTAAGAATAAAGAACCCAATCTTTCCTAATATTTAACCCATGGCTGAAGGGAGAAGTGATGTATTTATACCTTTTTCAAGGGTATTTGCATGTAAGTGAATATAATGAACATAAGTAGAGTTTGAAATCTGCTCTCTGATTTCTCATTAAAAGCCACTATCCTGTACACCACCCATTTATCCACATATATATATGTGTGTATATATATATATATATATATATATAAATATAAATGACAATAGGAAAACTGTAGTTATTGCTGATGTGTTTTGTTCAATGTGGACATTCTCAAAGCAAAAAACGAAATGAATTTAATTAAAGAAAGTAACTAATAATAGCAAAAAAACAGAATGTTCTTAGCAATTGAAGGAATGTCCACATTGGATGAAACACATCAGCAATAACTACAGTTTTCCTATTCTCATTTATATTTATAAATATTGTCTTTTCTACAGGTTAGGTTTGAGAAATTATCATATATATATATATATATATATATATATATATATATATATATATATATATGATTTGTTTGTAGGTCTTGAAGATTGAGAGATGCTTTTTAAGAGTTCTCATGAAATAAAAATTATTACCTATTGGATTTTAATTGATAATAATTTTGTTCTGTCTTTTGACACAGACCTCTCTTTGGATCTATATCCCCTGGAAATTCCATATGGATTACCATATTGTAACAATATATATATATATATATATATATATATATATCCAAAATTTAAAAAATTAATCAGTTTGTCTGAGGATTGAAAATAGTGTGAAATCCAGGGTCACAAACTCACATCAATCCAACTAAATATGTTAGCTCTGCCACTGATATTGAGCTTTCAAGTAAGTGCAGACATATATTATATATAAAAAAAATTGCATATATATATATATATATATATATATATATATATATATATATATATATATATATATTAATTAATGTTTTAATTTTATATTATTTTTTATTATATTACTATGAATATTACATTTATTGGATAATAACTAAATGGTGTAATTAATACACACTGGACAAGAGACTAAGAAATCTTATGAAAGAAAAACATGGGCTCTTTTCTGCAATAAGATTTCTCAAATATTCAGGCCAGGTTGACGAAAATAAATAAATATGCTGTTTAATAAATAAACAGAGCATCTACTCAAATATGAGTATCCATTAAAAATAACATTTTGAGTGATAAAATCTACCAGATTAATAAATGAAAGTCGATCACTTCTTATTTTTATATATATGTACAGAAGAAGAATATTGAAGCTACTGTTACACGATCACTTTATATTTATAAGCTCCTCCTCCAGTCACATTCCCCCTCTTTCCCTTTTCTGCTGCCACTGTCCACACATTCCCCACACTCCCCAATCCATGAGAATCTGACAATGGATTTTTTAATTAATCCCAAACATTCATGTCAACAAAATGACAAATTCCACTCACTGTCTTGACTCCACCATATTGTGCAAAGGTTTTAATGTCTTCATTATATCCGAGCCTGGAATACTTCCTGGAACGACTCCCTTCACAAACCACTTTGTTTCTTACTTTCACTTTCATTTTCACATTCCTCTCCATCCTAGCCATGCTTTTTTTTTCCCTATATTTATTATTTTCAGATTGATTTTCTTTTGTTTTATATTGTTCATATTGTGAATACAAGTTAGTTAAAAACATTTTAAGAGTGTTATCAAATTTTATGAATTTCTTAGTTTCTCTAAAAATATTTTATTTAAATGTGTACTGAGAAGAAAAAAATTAAAAAGCCCCCTTGAACTTTGCATAGAAAAGCTGTAATCTTACTCTTAGCTCTAGATTTTAAAGTACCATATGAACAAACAGATTTTCAAATTTATGCTCTGATGTGAACATTTATGACAGAGAATCAAGCTAGCTAACTGTGAATTTTACATATTTTTGCTCTTACTATAATAGATGCAGCAGCATGCCTTGACAACAGAAGATCATGGTTGTACACATGGTCAAATGAGAGCAATGCACATAATTTATAAAATATAAAGAACCAACTATCCACAGTGGTTTAATATTAGCATAAGCAGGAACAGCAGAAAGGTTATATTAAAATAATCTTAAATCAGAGGAGGGGGGCAGATGTTGTAATGTTTAGTAAGTCAGGAGAAATTGGCAAGTAGAGTTTGAATTCCAATTGAGTTTGTTACTTCTTTTTTTTTCACAAATATCCTTGTGGAAGGGGTTGAATTCATTTCTTCTCCTACCCACCCCCATGTTATAAGTTTAATATTAGGGTAGACTGAGCTTTCTATCTAGCTATGGTTGGCAATCAGTCTAAGTGAAGGACAATTCAAAACACAGCCACCTGAAACTGTATAAAGAAGGTTAGACATGAAGTGTAGATACTGTTATGTCTCTTAAAAAAAAAAAAAAAAGAACATAATAGATTTCAGAAACCATGGATGATCTCACTGGAGAGGGATTTTTTTTTCATTTCACACCAAGCAAGACAATAAAGCCACTAAGATGCAAGAGATTACTGAATCTAGGTATTTTAACTATTTACATTGCTTGAACTGTTTTTTCTCATCTTTATTGTCATATTCACATTTCTTCAAATCATATATGTTGGAATTTCGAACTGAACCCTTTATTTTGTCCACTGGGGTAGATTCTTCTAGTTACACATGCACTGCATTTTCGGGATATCTCAGTTTCAGAAATTGCAATATCTGGACGGATTAGAATTCATGCAAAAAAATTCATGGATTGCACTATACACAAAGTTGGCTTATATACAAATATATATTGACAACACAATTATCCTACACCAAGAAAACAACAAATTTAGACTACAGATACTAGAAGCAATTTATATTCAAATATTAAAGCTAGCACAAAACAGAATCAACTATGAATACTGCAGTAATTTTCTGAAATGCCTGTAATTATGACATTAAAACATGAAAAAAAATCCATAATGGATAATTTTTTTCATGTTCTAATGAATACTCAGCACATTGTCAACCATTTTGCATTTAAAAGCATAAAGAAAAAATTACAGTAATGCACAATTTTGTATAAATACTTATAGTATTAAACATAGAGTTTGTACTACTTGCACCCCTGAAGATGATCTTGGAAGAAGATCAAAAGTACTTTGGAAATTAAAATAAGAGAAATTTAAACAGCTATAGCACATTTCTTCTCCTTTAACATCAGTACATGGAAAGTTATTTGTGAGTATGAACAGATTTCATTAAAAATTAGCAGTAACTTATATAACTTATTCAATCAGACATGCCTAAAAGAATATATATATTAGGGTGGACTGGTAATGTCTTGAGAATGTCTGATGACAGGATACCCAAGATCTTAATGTACAGCCAGTTAGATCAGGGCTACAAGAATGTAGGATGCCCATGGCTAAGATACAAAGACAAGCTGAAAAGCAACTTGTCAGCAGTTAATATACCACATAACACCCTTGAGCGCTTAGCCTTGGGGTGGGTAGAATGGAGATCAACGTGTTTTAGTGGACTCAGCAGTTTTCAATCTGCTTGTCTAAATCATCTTCAAGAAGCGAGAGCAAGAACTAAAAGGTCAGCCAATCTAACAGTGGTCTCATCTCACAATCCTCACTCTTGCTCTAAATGTGGCCTCCTTTGTAAATCACTAGCGGGTCTTGAGTGCCACTTAAGATTATTGCACAAAATTTCATAACTGAATCAATTAAGTTGTCAGATCCTCATACGTCGAAACCGACGGGAGAGTCCATTATTATATATATATATATATATACACACACACACAGTAAATTACACTTGATCCTCTTCTTTGTGCACATATCTTGCCTCCATCTATGCATAAAGGTAGTTGAAATTTTGGGGACACATAATGAAAGAAAAGAATTCCTGGAAAATTTAACACTCACAAGACATATTGAAGGCAAGTGAGACACAGGTAAACAGCAAGTAATCTACTTAACAATCTTGTGTAAATGGATTACAGAAATGGAAGAAGGAAGAACAGGAAGCTGTGGAGAGTTAAGATAATCCATATTTTGAAGAGAAATGTCACATAAAAGAAGAAAAAAAAAGAAGCTCTTTTCAAAAGGTTGTTTTTTTGTTTTTTTTTTCCCAGGTATTTTGTTTTTGCTTGGTGATTTGAATACCTGTAAGGCATGCACAATTCTTTTGCGCAATCTGCTCAGCAGATGAACAAGAAGGTGTGTCTACTCTGAATAAATAAAAAGGTAGATACGAATAGCAGAAAGGTAAACAAGTCAAATAAGCTTGAAATGTTGCTGTGTAGCATCAGCATTTTGAGGATTTGTAAACAATTTAAAAATAACATAGAGACATAAATCAATTTATATCTGTTGAAAGCCAAGCTTACCATCTGAATTGATGGAAGAATGTCTAAATGTTCTAAACTTTGATCAATCATATCAAAATTGGGAACTTCAGAAGAAAATATGATTCTGAAGACATTGAGTTCTTCCAATCTTGGAAAAAAATAAAATTTAATAATTAAAATTATAATCTGATTAAAGATCATCAAGATCTTTAATAAGATTATAATTTTAATTATTAAAATTTTTTTTTTGCCAAGAATTGAAGAATTCTGTTTTTAGATAAAACACACACACACTTCCCATTTATCTCAACTTTGCAACCATTATTCCATTCCCACTATTTCACCACCACAATTACCATTGCTACATTAGTCTACAATTATACTCCCCCTCCCAGCAAAATTAATACCACTGCATAAATACCAATAAGTATTATAAATTAGAATTTTTACCATAACGTACTGTGTTTGGAAATTAAAACATGTCTATAACACTAAAAATATACACACAATGCACACACCCAATTAAATTGGAAAAAATAAAATCATCTTTGATAATGGCTAAAAGTAAAGCCAAAAGTGCTCAGAATTACAGGACATTTGGACAGTTTCTACACACACTATGTTCAAAAAAGAAAACCCTTGTATGAACCCAAGAAAAATTAAATAAGCTTAATCATAGTAGTATCGTGACTGTCATTGTTAATGAAACATGCATAAATGAAGGATTGCTGCCTAAATACACACACTCATATTTATTATTTTAAACATTACCCTTAGTGGATACTAGTATTTGAGTAGATGCTCTATAAATGTATTAAACGGCATATTTAATTCTAAGTAAGTTAAATATAAGTTTGTAAATACATTTTCCACTTATTAATATAAAGGAATCAGTTTATTACTTAATAACAATATAACATTAAGCCCCCACTTTATGTTCAGTAGGGCTTATGGCCATATTACATGAAATACTGGCTCCCATACAATCACCGAAGTTAAGCAACATCAAGACTGGTCAGTACCCAGATTAGTGACTGCTTGGGAATACAAAGTACTGTAAGCTTAGATATGGAGTTAGTGTAGTGGGTAACAGATTGGAATTTCAGTTCCCATTGGGCTTGTTATATTCACTTGTGCAAATACCCTTGTGAAAGTATGAATCAACTACTTCTCCCCCTTCTATGGGTTAATTAGTAGGACTTGCATCATTAAAAATCATTATTATCTCCCCAAAATTCTTACAATCTAGAACTAATTTTGGGCTTTAAATATCCTGCAAAAGCTTAATAAGCCATAAAATAAACAAATGAATCAATTTATGTTCAGTAGAATTTTATATAAATACTAGTTTACCAAATCATTAAAAACTACATCCTATTTTGTTCTGTCCTTACTATTATTATTAAAGATGAGCACCTAGAAATAAAATTAATATATTTAAGTGGATAATTTATTAATAACAATAAAAAGCCAATCCCCACTTTATAGCCAGTAGATGTTATATTAATATTACTTTAGCTATGCTATAAAAAAAAAAAAAAATAATTCCATATTTTGTTAAGCCTTTATTATTATAAGTTTTTTTTTTTTCATATAAGGGTCTTAAACATCTTTTATCTTTCATTCCTCAGTTTCATAATGATCATGGAAATGTCATTGTTTTAAAAACGACTTTTCTGTTGCAAGGGAGATAACTGAAGTAAAACAAAAAGTTACAGACAAAAATCTTAGAAAAACACTTATATATAAAATTCATTGTTTCAATCATTTCTTTTTTCCTTTTGGGAGATCAGTGATTTTAGGTCAAGTTTGAAAATCTTTTGCTGCTATCGGCATATAGAATTAAATGAAAAGTCAACCAAAATTCTGTAGCTTATACACAGAGACACTTGCTACTGAGTGCTTCAAGTTAATGCTACCCCCAAATCTATAGATAACATATAGCTACATTCTCTTTTTCTACTTCTTTTATATATATATATATTATTATTATTAGACATGAGCCATCATTTATATAATGTTGCATGAAAGCAAACATGTCTAATGCAAGAAAACAATTTATATAAACCTAAAAGACAGAATATAAGAGCATTAGAATATATCTAAATAGATAAGCAAGCCTTACCCTCCCCACTTTTTACATTAATCAAATTCTGTTTTCTCAGTTAAGTTCTCGGTGCATAAGGATTAAAGTGGCTGTAGATCATCGCAGTGACGTTTTTGCTCTCAAGTGAAGAAAAAAAATATAGGGAGTTAAACCATAAAAAAGGAATAAAACATTATTCTCTTTATTAAGAGAATTGGAGGAAATTCCAGGGATGTTGATAACGAATATTTATATACATATTTTTCACAATAACTAACAGAATTTGACCATTATATGCATATTAAATATAAATTTTTGTATAGAAACTAAACAGGTTAGAAGTAAAGAAAGAGAGTGGAGAGATATTATCAAAGAAAGAAAGAGTGAGGAAATGTAATCAAAGAAAGAAAGAATAAAAAGATATATAACTAAAGAAAGAGAGGGAAGATGTTAAAAGAAAACTGGTGAGATATTGTCAATGAAAGTGAAGATGGAAAAAAAGAAAAAGTGTGGGGAGGTATTATCAAAGAAAAGGAAAAATAGAAAGAAAGGGAATATGGAAAGAGTGGGGAGGTATTATCAAAGAAGGAAAGAGTGGGAAGTTTAAAAAAAATAAAGAAAGTTCAGAAAGAAAGAAAAGGAAGATGCTAAAAGAAAAAAGTGTAGAGTGATATTAAAGAAAGAAAGAATGGGGAGACATTACCAAAGAAAGAAAAAGTGGGGAGACATCACCAAAGAAAGAAAGAATGGGGAGATATTAAGAAGAGAGGAGAAAAAGAAAGAAAGCCATGAAAGAAAGAAAAAATGGAAAGCTATATGAGATTGCTGTGGCATCATTTAAGCAACACTTATCAAGCCCATTACTGTTTGCAAATCATATGAATCGAATGAATAATATTAGAATATTTTAGAAAAAACCTTGACTAAATTTGGAAATGCTGTTCAATAAATACATCGTTTCATCACATCACTTTTTTTTCTTTATCCAATCTTATGATTATCTTCTTTTTATGAAGAAGGTCATCAATAAAATTCTTTCTTTTATTTGTTCAGATTATGAAATATAAACTGTATATAGTTTGACTTGATCTTCTGAAAATTTATAGGCCTTTGAACTGGTATCTCACAAAGGTTTTCCAGGGAAAAAGGGATGTGAGTTCAAATCTTACTAGAGAATTATCTGTTCCATGCTTGTTGTTAATGGCCACAGAAGGATAGTATGAGAGGTTGTGATAAAAAGGAACTAAAATTAAGTTGAAAGAAATACTAGTTAAAAAGTTAAATTTAACCATATATACTCTACATTCTTATGGATGGGAGTGGCAATAAAAAGCAAGAGAAATGAAGATGAAAGAAATACTAGTGAAAAATGAATAATAATTGACAATGCTTCAAAAGAAGGCTAACCAAAGGAGTCATTCAAATTTAGCCATATACTATATTCTCTACTTCTACTTCTTATGGATGGGAGTTGCAATAAAAAGCAAGAGAAATGAAGATGAAAGAAATACTAGTGAAAAATGAATAATAATTGACAATGCTTCATCTAAGAAGGCTAACCAGCAGGAGTCATTCAAATTTAGCCATATAGCTATATTCTCTACTTGTACTTCTTATGGATGGGAGTTGCAATAAAAAGCAAGAGAAATGAAGATGAAAGAAAACTAGTGAAAATGAATAAAATTGACAATGCTTCATCTAAGAAGGCTAACCAGCAGGAGTCATTCAAATTTAGCCATATAGCTATATTCTCTCTTAATGGAAGGCAATAAAAACAAAGAAATGAAGGAGAAATACTAGTGAAAATGAATAATAATTGACAATGCTTCATCTTAACCAGCAGGAGTCATTCAAATTTAGCCATATAGCTATTCTCTACTTCTACTTCTTATGGATAGGAGTTGCAATAAAAAGCAAGAGAAATGAAGATGAAAGAAATACTAGTGAAAAATGAATAATAATTGACAATGCTTCATCTAAGAAGGCTAACCAGAAGGAGTCATTCAAATTTAGCCATATAGCTATATTCTCTACTTCTACTTCTTATGGATGGCAGTTGCAATAAAAAGCAAGAGAAATGAAGATGAAAGAAATACTAGTGAAAAATGAATAATAATTGACAATGCTTCATCTTAGAAGGCTAACCAGCAGGAATCATTCAAATTTAGCCATATAGCTATATTCTACTTCTTATGGATGGGAGTTGCAATAAAAAGCAAGAGAAATGAAGATGAAAGAAATGCCAGGTTAACTAGAAGTAATTCAAATATAGCCATATAGCTATATTTTCTACTTCTGATGGATGGGAGTTGCAAGAGAAATAGGATGAAAGAAATACTAGTCAAAAATTAATAAATAGCAATTTTTAATTTAATAAGAAAATCTATATTATTAACCAAAAATAACTTCAGTTACTGATTAACAAGACATGACATTGATGAAACATTTAATAATAAAACGGTATGTAAAATGACTATTTCATTTCTGATTATATCATATCATATAACATTTAGAACTTTGAAGATTTCATTTGTAAAAATAAAATGTCAGTTAATTCAAAACTTATACTAATTGTGATATTGTATTAATGAAATTTTATAATAAGCATCATTTCACACTATCAGCCTGTTGCTATCATAATCTAAAACTCTGTTGCTCTGACCAACCAATCTCATTTTCCCTTCATCTTTATAGTTGGTCGAAGTAGCAGCTTAAATAGCTCTATTTTATAAATTCAGTTGATTTGTTTATCTTACACTAGTAAAATAATCTAAGATCACATTTGAATTATATAAAATAAGTCACACAGACAAAGCATTGTTAGCTTCTCAATACTTTATCACTATTACTATGAGAGATGTTCAGACGAGTTACGTCCCTTAGTTCCACCAGCTCAGATCTTTACTTGCTTGCCAAGGAAAGATAAATTTCAAACTAACACAGATATAATTTTTAAAGAAATATTTTCTTAAAAAAAGCAAAAAACATTGGCGACTTAATTTCCAAACAAATAAGCAAACAATATTTGGCAAATGTTAGAAAAGATTTTAACTTGCACTCACTCAAATAGAATGTGGCTTCAGACTATTTCTCATGTGTATCAGTCGATGTTTGATACACAAGACATAAATAGAAAACTTGATTAAAAAATAATCAGAGTCAATCTATAAAATTTTATCAAATAACCTATTTATCTTGCTTATGGTTGTTTTTATATAAACTTAAGTATTCCTCATTTCCAATCTATTCTGCTTAAGTCCTCACTGTCCAGCTTTGACAGAGTTCAAAAGTGATTACACAGCCTTGTGGGTGATGAATGATTCTCCACCCTGCAACCGTTATCCCACAGACAAAACACTGCTAGCTTCTCACTATTCTATCACTATTACTATGGCAGATAGTCAAATGAGTTACGTCCCTTAGTTCTACCAGTTAAAACCTTTAAAGTTAGAACCAGCCATTCCATGTTTTTGGTAACAAATCATCTCCATTCCCTTTATGTTCTTTTGATAAGGAGTAAATTCCACTCAGACAGCTCTTTCCCCAGAAAACAAATTCCCAAGAGGATGCTTCCATGACAACTACAATCTTGGTCTCTTTAAGTCCAGGGTCAACTGATATATATCATAGACATCCTCATCTTCCATCCCCATTCTCTTTTACAGCAATCTCACTCAGCAACCATCTACTTTGAGTGGCTCTTGATTGGGTGATCTTTAATAACAAATGTTCCAACAAGCTTCATTCTTTAGTGTCTTTACAGTCAAGATCCGCATTGCTAAATACAGAAGGTTGAATCTTCCCCAATTCTCTACATATTTCTTTGGTAAAAAGAGCATTTTACTCCAAACCTGTTTTCCGAAGAAGTGCTGCTTTGTGGAACAGATTCCCACCTGGATGCTTCCCAGAACACTACAACCTTAACCACTTCAAGCCTAGAGTCAATCGTTATCTATCCTCTAGATCTTCATAATCTTCACTTCCTACTCACTTCTCTTACATTCATATCACACACCTCATTCAGTAACCATCTACCTTGAGTGCCTCTTGATTGCGTGAACTATAAAAAAAGACATACAAATGTTCCAACAAAATTCATTCCTTAGTACCACCAGCTCAAAACCTTTACAGTTAGGACACGCCTTGCCATGTTCTCGGTGACAAATCATCTCCATTCTCATTAGGTTCCTTCAATAAGGAGTAAGTTCCACTCAGCTTCTTCCCCAGAACTGTTACTTTGTGGAACAGGCTCCTAGAAGAATGCTTCCCAAACCATTACAATCTTAACCTCTTCAAATCTAGATCAACAAACATTTATCCTATATATCCTTATAATTATGCACCTCTTCCTCTTTCCTTAGAACAATCTCATTCGGTAACACTCTACCTTGGGTGGCTCCTGAGCTTTATATTAGGTAATTCCAGGTTTACCATCTTTTGAAACCAGTAAATAACTGACTGAATTGGGTATTTCCAAAATCTATATCTAATCCTTAGCTCTTATATAAATTAAATAAATAAAATGGATTTTATAAGTACATGAATTTACTGATTGTACAAAATGAAAAACTGGCCAGCTAGTTTCCCACTTCTATTATCCTATAAATTCTTCCTTCCCTAAGCATCTAGCTCGTAATTGTTTACAGAGAAATGAGAGCATGTAAGGTGCATACTTTGTTCTAGGGTTCCGTAATCGGTAATAGAAAGATAAAGAAAAGTTTGAATTTAAGGATTCTCGCCTAGTGTTGAGGGTTTTTTTTTTTTTTTTTTTTTTTTAATCAGTAAGAGGAAAGGTCATAAGGTTATTATTGCAGAAAGAAACAACAATGGAACCTACAAGACTGCCTATTCTGGGTAACTCGAAACGCTTGCCACACAATCCACCAAAAGTCAAAAGGGCTTCATTGGATCAAGTTATTTTTTTTTGTTTTATATGCATGCTAAAGTCCAGCAAAAGGTAGGGGTTGGCTAACAAGAATTTAAAGGAAGCCTACCAAAGCCAGGTAACAAATTTGAAAGCGTAAACACTGCAGGCTTTCTATCTCAGCACTCTGCCAAGTTTTCCTCAATTTCTTTCTGTCTTTTTCTTCATCATAGACACTTAACATTTCTCAGTACAGCAGAGGGAAAAAAAGAGTAGAGTACAACATCTGGATAAGCTTTCCACAAAAATAGACACTATCAGCCAATCAGTGTTCACAGAGAACAAAAAAAAATAGTCAATACTGCTATATCCCTTTTTCTGTTTGTCCTGTTTTTACTAATAGCATTTTCCTCAATGGTTAAGGAAACCTTAAGAGATATTCTGACATTTTATTGAACATTACTGGGTGGGGAAAAAATGAAAGCAAATATCTCTTTCTATGTAACTAAATTTCTCCAAAAGACTACCAGAATCTATAAAAAAATATCTTTGCTATTATATAAGTAATAGAAAGAAAAAGAAAATCAATAAGTCAGTAAACTAATAACAAAAAAAAAAAGGCATTTATTTTATATATTTTCAATCTATATACTAATAAAACTCTAATCTTGAATATATGTATGTGTGTTCCAGAGATACAGTTTAAACAATATGTAATATCTCAATCAATTTAGAAGCATATTGTACCTTGAACCCCTATCAAGTGCAATAACAAATTTCATTAGAATTAGACAAGGGGTTCCTGAGCTACAGTCATTTTTCTGTTTCTAACACATTTTTAATTCAGAAAATTCAGCATTTGTTTTTGATAGGCATTTTTATATCAACCTCCATGTATAAACAAACACTTGCATATTATATTCCAACTATAAGGTGTGGGGAAAAATAATAAAACATTATAATAACATTGTTAAATAAATTTGAATATGTATAATGCAACATATACAATTCATTCCACTACATTAGAACTTTTTTTATAAACAATTACCATATTTCACGGCATATACAATTACAATTAAAATTTTATTCATTTTCAAGTCCATAAAATTCATCGTCTTTAGTATCAAAACTCTGATATTCATTTTCAATACTACTATCATCGTCATTAAATAATGCATCATCTTCTGTTCCATTGAGAGCATTGCTAATGCTACACTTTTTAAAAGATTTCACAACAATTTCTGGTCTAATATTATTCCAAGCTTGCTTGACCCATTCACAGACTTGTGCAATGCTGATGTTTTTATTCATCTTGTAATGTAAGGTTGTGATCAAGCATTGCCATCCATGTGTTCCAGTACTCCTTCATGTTTAAGTCTACACTAATAGGAGTTGCCAGGTAGCTAATTTCGGCCAATTATTACAAATTTTAAACCTATATATGGCATACAAGATGCAGGGGAATTTTAAAAGATATTTTTACTAAAAAAGAAGTGTGCCTTATATACTGTCAAAATACAGTACTTGAAAGGTGAAGCGGCTATATGTGTCACATGACTTGATGATAAATAAATAAATAAATAGATACATGCTGATTTGTTGCCATTACGTATTTTGAAATAAATTCAAGGATGAAACAAGTATGTATAATAATCTATAGATATAAAATAATTTATATGAAATGTTTGGGTTTATATAGTCATTCTACAGAAGAATACTAAAAATACCATAGACAGTGCATGTGAGCAATCAGAAAGTTTTAAGGGAAATGGAAACAGAAAGGAAACACATAATAAGGAAAGAAAGCTTGGAGAATTTGACACTCTTATAACATACTCAAGATATAAACAAAACATCTAGTAACGTATCTAATGAACTTGTGTAAAGGAATGGTAGAATAGGGAATGGAAGGGATAGTAAAAAAAAATAAATATTTCTATGATAGGAAATTGTGGAGAGCCATGATTGCCCACTTCCTGAAGGGAGATGGCACATAAAAGAAGAAGACAATAGTGATACCTAATCTGAATATAACGTTTGATGACTACAGGTTTCCTGAATAAAGAATGTTTTCTTCCTTACCTGATAGTTGGCTGCTAGTTTGCTCCTCCACCCTTGTGAGAGTTCTTCAATGGTAAGACACAAATTATTCCCACCGTCTTGGAATGGAATCTGTTTGGGTTTATCAAGCAGACAACCACCAAGTTTCCTTTCCACTTGGATTACACCCTGGCAAAAGGCACAGACAAAGAATTAAGATGGCATTCAAATAAAAACATTGAAATTCTAATACAATTTCATTTAGAGTCCAGTAGAACATTTTTCTTGCACTTTTAGCCAAAGTCCCATAGGCTCCCCGTGAAGAGCTTGAAATCAGTCAGTAATTGAATGAGGTGAAAACCAGGTACCATAAGCAAACTTCTTACAATCCAAAACATGACCAACAAAAAGTTGATAAGCAGTAAAAAAAAACAAATCAATTAATCAGTCCCCTGAAGAGAAGAGGGTGGGGGTCACAGCTCTCAACACATTAGGCACAGCTGTTGTGGTTTCTGTTACATATAGGATTTGTAACCTCATGCCCAACCTGTTTTGAATTCAGAGTCTACTGGTTATAAGACCGTGTTCAATTGGTAAAAGACAGATGTGGCACTAACAATCCTATTTGAATCAAGAACTCCTAAAGTGCAGTTCTATGAACTCTTGAGACTGACTGATGCTACGGAAACAGGCTTTTTTTTTTTTTTTTTTTTATCATTTCACTCCAAGGTGATAATGAAGGGGTTACAAGGAAGGGAAAGTGAAAGAAAAGCCTGAGAATGGCAAGGATTGAAGAAATAACAAAAAAGAAACTGTGTTCAAGACAGAACATAGTGATTGAAAAGTAACTTGCTATTTTATGTATGAGTGGCAAGCCAAGAGTTCTGACTTAATACCCTGTGTCTTTTTTCTTTAGGGGTTGGTCAAAAGAGCAAATCTACTATACCAAGCCAAGACTTTGGGGGGACGTGAAGGGCGAATACAAAAACTTATGTCTTCCATATCACAAGAGTTCCTGGTAAAATCAGTTGACACGATTCCTGGGTGACTCAAGAAATCTGGTGCCCATATCGAATTTTAAATAAAACCTCTTTCTAAACACTTTCCTCTCATATCCATTTCTTGTAAAAATTATAGTTAATAAATAAATTTATGAGTATTTTAAATTGGGGAGTTATTTTTCAATCACCCTGTAGTTATCAGGGAAGCAAGAAATTGGAAGTGAGTTCCACAGGTGGGAAGTGCGAAAGAAACAGTTAAAGTAGAAGTGATTGTTGCATCTAGTGAGTTCAACAGTAAAATGGTAAGACCTTCCTACCTCTGTCCCATAAAAGATGTTACATTTAGTATATGAAATGTGTTGCCGAAGGTAATAACTATTTGGGGACAGAGGCAGTAAGAAAACCAAAAATGTTTAAGTAACATTTATGTATAAAATATTTTTTTTTTTTAGACCCGAACCTTTGTCCTATAATAGATGTTACATTTAGTATATGAAATGTGTAGATAAATGTAACAATAGTTATGGGACAGAGAGAGTAGTTTTTTAAGGCAAATATAAACTATTTTTTTTAGCCTTAAGGAATAAAAATCACACATTCGATAAAAATTTTACATGTATCAAGATAGAAACGAAAATGTTGTACTACTCACCTCGAGTGCATCTTGTGTATCTTCCACAACGTAGACTCGAATGCTGTAATCCATGGAAGGTGGCATAGCAGGGGCAAAAGCCACAAGTCGCAGTATCTTGATTGCTCTGCCCCCGGGTACTGACTCCCCAATGAGTGTGTAACGTTGAAGCTGTTCTGTCATGATGTGGCAGTGGTTCGGATCAAGTTGTGTGTAGATTGGTGTGTTGATTGTTTCTTGGCCAAGAGTCACCGTTTTCTGGTGAAAAAAAAACGAAAAAGCAATATAATTATTTGATTGGATAATTTGGTCAAATTATGTGATTTACTAAAATGCTGACAAGTGTATACCAATAAATGGTATTATCATCTTTTTAACAAATAAAGAAAAATTACAGAAAGGCTTCAATGATGACAGTAGGAAGAGAGAAGTAGTAGTAAATCAGATCAAGCAGCAGGCAGGCAAGGAGAACTTAAAGAGTCAGCAGCAGGCAGGCAAAAAGAAAATAGTTCTATTTTTATGTGCCATCTCTCTGCAGGACGAGGGTGATCATGGCTCTCCACAATTTCCTATCTCTTATAGATCATAGAAATATTTTCTTCTTTTGCTAATCCTTCCATTCCTTATTTTGCTATTCATTTACACAAGCTCATTAGATTGGTTACTTGCTGTTTTCCTCATGTTTTCAATACACCCTGACAGTATCAAATTCTCCAAGCCTTCTTTCCCTAGGTGTATAACTGTCCTTTCTGTTTCCCTTTCCCTTAAAAATTCCTCTTTGCTCAGGTGCTCCATCTACAGTATTCTCAGCATTTTCTGTAGAATGAGTACATTCTTTAATATATATATATATACATACCCTAACATTTCATATTCTTATAGATTATATTCTGAATTGATTATTTTTTATTACTTTAAACATTATATTTAATAGATACACATCTTTGAGTGAGCATCCTTGTTTTTTGTTTTGTTTTTTAAACAGTGTAAATTTATGTCTACTGGGTTGCGGCATATGGGTCTTAATGTAAAGTTATATTGTTTAAAAGAAACACAAAACAACAAGGGTGCCTACTCATGCATGTCTATCCTTCTGATGAAAATTTATGGCTTAAGTTCTCATTTCCAATCCAGAATTTATCCATTGTTTTATCCTCAATACCGGCTGCTTTTTATTCTATTGCAGCGATAATTCACATTGTTATTGAATTATTTAGCTAAACATTATCATATGAATATGTGCTAAAAAGTTTTCAGTGTAGTCCACTTCCCAAAATCGGATCAATGACCAAAATATCAATATTTTCCTTTATTTTTCGGACAGGCCAAAAAATTGGGCAAAGAAATTTTTTTTAGTAGATTCTCATATATCAAGCAGTTATAAAATCTACCTCTTTGAAAAAAATAAAAATCTATCAAATAAATTCAGGAGCCATTTTCTTTTGTAAATATATTTTCTAAAGATTTTTCAAAGAGTCATTATCATTCCAGAGTTATTCAAACAATGGAACTTATTCTTTATGCGATTTAATGTTGCCCAGACAATCTCAACTGATCTTTTGGGTACTTCAGTATACTGTAATAGTGATTTTCTAAGCGTAGCTCAGATGTGGCACAATGCCAAAAGCATCCAGTTAGGATCAAACTCTCTACTCAGTCATAAGTGATCTAGCAAGATAGAGTCAAAGTGCTAAAAGTATTTTCTAAGCATAGCTTAGATGTGGCACAAGGCTGAAAGTGTGGGGCATGCTGTGCAGATCAAACTCACTACTAAGTTATAATTGCTCTGGGGAGACAAGCTTGCAAACCATTACAACATATCAAGGCACCTGAAATGATTTTCTAAGCATAGCTTAGATGTGGCACAAGGGCAAAAGTGTGAAGCACTCAGTGTGGATGAAACTCACTACTCAGTTGTATAGAGACAAGCCTGTTAACCATTATACCATATTGAAGTGCCCCGTCAGTGTAGTGTAATGACTATCAAACTGGTCTCACTAGATCTGTTACAACTGAATCGTGAATTAAAGCCTTATGCTAGTCTAAGCTACACTAAGTCAATCACTATTTCAGCAGATCTACTCTATGGCCTTCATTTCATTGTTAGTATGGACCTGATTTGATTACTATAGTTACTGTTATCAGAGTTTCCTGTAGCTTCAAACTTTTGGATGACATTAAGAGAACTTCTCTTTACAAATACTTTCATGGTAACTGCTCCGATGAGCTGCTTTCGCTGGTTCCCAGACTTCATGAATTTAAGCGTTCAGCTAGGCTGGCATCTCGCTCTCACTGTCAAAACTGTTAAATGTAGATGTCTCTTCTACTTCAATAGCTTCATGTCTTGCACCTCTCGCCTGTGGAACTCCCTCACCTTTTCTTGTTTCCCTGATAGCTATAATCTGCAACTATTCAAATGTACTGTCAATCGACATCTCCAGATGCCCTGATCTATCCCCTATCCTTCTCTTCATCCTTTCCTCTATCACTCCTCTTTTCTCTCACTTCCAACTCTCTGTAACCCCTTGCATGCTAGTGGCTTCCCGCCATGCTTGGGGTGAAACAATTAAAAAAAAAAAATAAAAAAAATAAAACACCCCCAAAAATGTAAAATGGATCAACTAAAATATAATCATATACTAAGAACATAAATCACAGGAATGTACTAAAAAATACTGGAATCAGTATAAATAAACAAAATTAAAAAAAAGTTATTCAGTTGTCTAAAATATTTTTGGAAACATCAGAACTTAATTATAATATTGATTTGTTTTCTATGGCTTATCAAGCCTTTGCAGGTCATTTAAAGCCAGTAAATATTTTTTAATTGCACGAATTTTTGAAAGGGAGATAAATGAAATGTCTTTGAAATACAGGTTTCCCCAGTCTCTCTGAAAGTAAAGAATTTCAGGGAGATGTCCCGTAAGCTAAAATGCCATCAGGCTAAGCAGCAATTGACATCAATTTGTATGGGAAAAAATTTCTTAGCATTTCCTGAACCCCTAAATTTTCACTATGGCTGATAAGTGCCAAGATAGCTGTAGGTAGTATAACATTAATTTTGAAAGGGCATATAGACTTAGGGCAGGTTTGCAGGATGTTTTCAGTCTCTACAAAGAATTAAATGATAAAAATACCATGAGATGAAGCACTGTTTTTTGTTTTTTTTTTGTGTGTGTGTGTGTGTGTAGGGGGGGGGTAATAACAGTTTAGTGATTCAAGTCTTACTGTACAGTGATCCCTCACTAATTTGCAGTTCTACTATTGCGGATTCACGACTTCACGGATTTTTAAAATATATATATGGAAAATATATTGAGAAGTTTCTGGAAAATTCTAGAAAAATCGGGATATATGAACGCCTAAAATTTTCCATTAAACTTATTAAAATATTAATAATAAATATTATTTCCTGGTCTAGGAACAACAAAACAAGCGTAAAATAGCAATAGAAAGGGCACTGCCGTCTGAAGAGACATAAAATACAATTATCGGCTGCACAGTAGAAGTCATCATCAGCTTCATCATCATCATTTCTACTGCGCAGCAAATTCATCATCATCATCGTCGTCATTCAAATTCTACTTCAACTTCTTTCATGTTGAATACAGTAACAATCTTTTTTTTTTTTTTTTTAATTCTAAAGTGTTATTGCTTAACAGTTGTCCTTGTTATTAATAGAGCACTGTAATGGGTGGGTTGTTAACAGTACAGGGAGGGTTTTAAAAGTCCAAATACACGTTAAATAAATACTGTAAATATGGCGTCCCTACTTTGCGGAAATTCAGTTATCGCGGCCGGTCTTGGAACCGATCTACTGCAATAAACGTGGGTTAGAGGTGGGTTCATGACTTTCCCAGAGGTATTTGTATGTAAGTGAATAAAATGAACCCAATGAGAACTGGAACATGACTCTTTAACAATTCCAAGCCATTATCCATTACACCGGCCATACATCCAAACTTACAGCATCTGCGATTTCCCAGTGGTCATGCATTTAGGTACTGACCAGCCTTAATGTTGCTTAACTTTGGTGATTGTACAGGAACCTGTGTTTCAACATGATGTGACCATAACCCTGGAACCAATCTGTAAATCAGAACAAAATTTAAAAAACCCGGAAAAGATGTAGTGACTTACTGTCCAATAAGAAGCTTCCTCAATTGGTGTATCGCAATTATAGACGGACAGTATCCAAGCACCTTGCCTCATATTAGCACAATGTTGAAATGATATCACAACAGGTTTCTTCAACATGACTGATGCAGGTCCGCACAGTATTACAGGGCTGAGAATAGTTTGTTTGTCTGAAAGGAAAAAAAGAGTAAATTTCGAAATTAGACTCTGATGATTGAAGAGAAATATATGAGAAAAATTAATACTCAATGGCATGAATTTTGTCAAGTTATTGGCAATTTCCAGAATTTTGAATTCACCATGTGTAAAATTTGTAGTGATACTAAAATAAGTCTTAACTCATAACTCATTTACATATGAGTACATTGAGCTCTCTCTCGAGAGAGAAAGTAGATTTTAGAAACAATAGCTCCTACTGCTATTAATGCATTACTCTTCAAATACGAATTGAATTCTCCAGGCTGCTGGCATATTTTGTATAGAAAAAACATTAAAATTTGCCTTCTTCTCTGCTGTGCAATGATGGTGTAGTAGTAGGATATCTGACTGATGTCAAATTGGTCAAGTTTCCATCCTGACTTGAAGCAATCGAACATCTAGCCACACTGAAGAGCTGTGAAATAGTCTGTCTGTGGATGACTATATATATATATATACACACACACACACATGTGTGTGTGTGTATTTAGGTAGCAAATTCTCTTTTAGGCACGAAAGAAGTTGAAGTAGAAATAAATTACAAACATTATGTCTGCTTATTTTTAGCATAATCCATTCATATGCATGGATATTTTTCTGTGTGTTAAAATCAAATGATGCAAGAAATGCACTGCAACAGACAAAATCACTTTTATTTCCCAAGTAATTTCTGTCTCTTTAATAAAACCAGACATAACGTTTGTAATTTATTTAACCAGACATTATATATATATATATATATATATATAAAAATGTTAAAGATAGCCTAGGGGTAGGATCTCTGACTGATGTCAACTTGGTTGGGTTACAATCCCAGCTTGAAGCTTGGATGTCAAGCCACACTGAAGAGCTGTGAAACAGTCTCTCTCTGGATGACAATATATATAAATGCTGTTCCAGCATTCGTGGCCTGACAATTGCATATAACATGAAACAGACTGTCGTCTCTAAGTGTTGACTTCTATGTTCACTTTTATATTTCCATACACTCTATCTCTGATATTGAGCACTTTATCCCATAAATATAGCACATCTTAAGACTATATTTCTTCATATATATATATATATATATATATATATATATATATATATATAAATTTAAATTATGTAATGGTCCAGCATTTGAATATTGCGTTTTGCATGAAACTTCTAAATGTACATTTATATTAGTCTATAATGTATAGATCTGTTATTCTACATCAAGCAACTTTATTATAGACACCAGCTCTCAAAGTGTGATACATACAATCCCTGATATTGAGCACTTTTAACCACAAATATAGCATACCTACTAATTATTTAAGCACACCTGTCTGCTTGAACTATGCCAGTATACTCAAATCCTCAGTCACGATGACTTGTGACTTTGTGCAAGCACAACCATCAAAGGATTCTAAACAGTTCTATTTAGCCAATTCACAATGCTTGGGTCAACCTGTCGTATAAATTACAGACATTTTCTTATAGATCCTCACATGTTGGTATTGTCTCCCCAGGCTGATAAAAATCAAAACGTCATCTTTTGAACAATTGACCATGGCAAGATTCCAACCCCATTCTTTTGGTTGGAATACTAACATTCTAGCTCCTTGCCCACATGCCCACAGAGAGAAGGGAATTGAAAGAAAGTTTGTATCCTCTTATAAAATCTTTCTCAGGTACTCTGATCCCCATAATACACTGTTCGTCAAATATCAGGTATCTTTCAAAATCCATTTCTCAGTTTCAGGTTGTCTTTTGCCAAGATAGATACAAGCATTTCTCTTTCGATTATCTTACTATTTATCTCACCTGTTAATTTAGGTCTGTCTTTGTCATCTCGGCATACTGCAAGGAAGACATCTTCATTTTGTCCTTTCCGAATGGCACCTTCAGGAATTGTCAGGCTTACACCTGCAAATTGAAAGAAAAAAAAAAAATATATATATATATATATATATATATATATATCAGAGCTTGTTTCCCATACAAAGCTTTTTAATATATTATAAATATTTATACTATTATTAATATTATTATATTTGTTAGTATATAAAACTGTTGTGTGTTTTTCTACTAAGGATCAAAGTGTAGTATGTGTTGAATCCCTTGCCACTTCTGAGCTGGAATTAGGCTGATTGAGAAATGTAAATAATATTATTAAGTGTGAATGAATTATGAAAAGTGAGGTAAAGTAAAAAAAAATTGGGGCGTGAAAGAGGAAAGGTGGCAAGCAAGAAAGCTAGGGAAAAATGAAAAGAAAAGGGGGAAAATTCTTTGTTAAGACGAATTGAGTTCTTTGGTCACTGGTGTGTTTGTCTAAAAATAAATACGTCTAAATTCACATTCATCTCTGTTGTGTGCCAATGGCTTAGGGGTAAAATCTCTGACTGATACCAAATCAGCTGGGTTTCGATCACAGCTTGAGGCAGTCAGATGTCTAGCCACACTGATGAGCTGTGAAACAGCGAAAAAGCCTGTCTGTGGATGAATATATATACATACATGCTCCTGAAAAAATTATTTCAGTTGAGCTCTTCAGGGAGAAAAGTGAATTTGTAAACAGTGACTATTACTGCTGCTGATGCAAGACTCTTTGTTAAGACAAATCAAGTTCTCCAGTCATGGGTGTATTTGTCTAAAAATAAATACATCTAAATTCACCTTCATCCTTGGGGTAAAATCTCCGACTGATACCAAATCAGTCGGGTTTCAATCCCGGCTTGAGGCAATTGGATGACCAGCCACATTGATGAGCTGTGAAACAGCAAAACAGTCTCTCTGTGGATATATATATATATATATATATATATATATATATATATATATATATTCATGAATTATTCACACAAAAAACAAATGCAAAAGGTTAATGATTTAATTGGCGAAAATCCATCGTCGTAAACAATTCAAATAATATACAAAAACCTCCGAATCCGTTATGAATGAAAAGATCCTTGTTTCTACAAACAAGAACAACATCTATTCCATACCTGAAGATGTCTGTAGGAACAGACGAAAACTTGTAGTAAAAAATAAGAACTAATGCGGCAGAAATTTATAGAAACAAGGATCTTTTCATTCATAACGGATTCGGAGGTTTTTGTATATTATTTGAATTGTTTTGTATTTATGGATTTCTCGCTAATTAAATCATTAACCTTTGCATTTGTTTTTGTGTGAATAATTCATGAATTTGTAAATTGATTGCACGTTTATCGAAATATATATATATATATATATATATATATATATATATATAGAGAGAGAGAGAGAGAGGAAGAGGGAGGAGGAAGGCGATAGAGGCAAGCTTGATAGCTGGATATCAAGAGAAATGAATAAAATATTGAAAGGTAGATAGGGAAAAATCATAAAAATATTGCATTCTTTGTAAGGATTTTTAATGGGTTGCAATAAGAAAGGCTGAATGCAACATCTGTGTTTTCCTTATTCCTATATCACATGTGAAAGAAATTCATGTTTATATTAAAACATGGATGCGCAATAAGTGTTCCAAAGAATACAGGAGATAATGAGAAGATACTGACAAATAATAAATGAAGAAAATAACGAGATAAAGTATTCTTAGTTATCAATGATTTTAATGGTGTTGTAACCTAGAAAGTGTTACTGAATGAGGAATAATCAAAATGGAGGTTGGAAATGAAATGTAAATCTTTATAACATCAACAAAATACAATACTCGCCAGCGGCGTGAAGTAGGTAAACCACTGCTAGTGTTGGACTACTTAGACAGCATATTACCTCCATTTACAGTAGTGTCCAGCATATTTATGAGGATTAGGACATATCTGTGTTCATAGGTACAGTATATAACAGTATTATTTCATAATTTGTCTTGCTTCCTGGTGTTTTTGTGGGCCTAGCGTTTCTCTCTCATTTTTTATCACCCACTCCTTTTACTTGTTTCAATCTATTCATCAATTAATCTGATCTCAGTTGTGTAGTTTCTTTTCCCCTACAAATACCTGAAATGAATCTCTCTATGCACATTACTGTAACAGCATATACGATGTTGACTTTTTCTTGTTACTAGAATGCCATGATAATTTACTAGAATGCCATCAAAATGTTTATCAAAGATTTTACTATTACAAATAGATTAATAAGATTATCATTGATTTACTTTTGGTAATAAAACTAAATTTATTAAAAGATTTGCTGCTATATTGGAATCTTTATATAATGTCATCTATGTTAGTGTCGTAACTTAGAAAGGGTTACTGAATGGGGAAGAACCAAAATAAAGGTTGGAAATGAAATGGTAATCTTTATAACATCCACAAAATATAATACTTGCCAGTGGCATGAAGTAGGTAAACCATTGCTAGTGGTGGACTATTTAGACAGCATATCACCCCCACTTACAATAGTGACCAACGTATTTATGAGGATTGGGACATACCCATTAGAGATCATAGGTACAGTATATAACAAATGGGTTCAGTTAATTTTAATTATAATTTGATTAATATAATTACTATTATTGAAACCTTACCCAAAGGAAACAACTTGTTTGATTTTTTTTTTTTTGCTAAAACAAGAAAACAAAAATGGAAAGTCCCATAACTCATTATAGTCATTGTGGTAGCTGTGGTGTGTTTTTGGGCCAGGTGCCAACCAAGGCTATAGGATCTAGTTTGTTCTGCCTTTTATCCATAATTGGGAGTAGAGATGGATTTATACCTTTCCCAAGTTTGTTTTCATGTAAGTGAATGTAACTAACTCAACTGGAATTTGAATATGGCTCTTGTACTTCTCAATCTGAGTTGCTAACCATTACTTCACCGTGCCTCCAAAAATGGAATCAGAAAACACAAATTCCTATCCCTGATTTTCCTGGAAATAGAACTGACAGACAAGTTTGAAATTTCTTACAAAATACTGATGCAGTCTCATTGCCTTAAGTTAGTACAAGCAATAAGTAAAGGTTCTGTTATTAAAAAAATTTTTTCTTGAAATATTTTCTTTGTGAAGCCAAACAGGAAATATTTGTAATGCAGATTTAATCAAATTTTAAAGAAATATTTCCTTTTTTTTTTTTTTGCAAAGAAATACAAATCCACTTTCTGAAAGTTATTTCAAAGTACTACATCCCTTGTGAATATTAAGCAAGGCTTCCTTCAGATTCAAGGATCAGGAATACATTTCATTACACAACATTAGCCTTTGGCATAAAGATGTTTATTTCTAGTTTTGAATCAATTGGACGAGAAAAAATTTATAGAAAACAAAACATAAAGGAGAAATGTAACAAAAGACTAGAACTAATTTACATGAGAAAATAAAAATAAACTGACAGAATTCATTTGGTTCCATTTCCTATCAAAGAAAATAGTCAAAGAAAGACCACTTGTGGCATTAGTAGAATAGGCAAAGATGCACTTAGAAATTCTTCATAAGTGCAGGTTGGCCTCTGGGAAAAGATTCCTGCAAAACTTGACATTTTTGACATTCAGTTTAGAATCTTGTTTCAGGCAATATATGATTCTTTCAATGTCATAAGTAAAAAAAATTAATTTCACAAGAAAGATAAATCCCATGCATATGTGCATGTAGATATGAATTAGAATATATATATATATATATATATATATATATATATATATATATATACACACACACACACTGCAATATATGAATCTGTGTATTGAAAATCAATTCCATACATTTAGTAAAATTCCATCATCAGACCCTATAAACTGGTGCCAGTGGAATTGAAAAGGCTATTTCTTGAAAAAGCACTTTTAAATAAAGGATTTTGTTACATACCTACAGACAATAATGGGTATGTCCCTATTCACATAAATGCAATAGTAAATACTGTATGTTGGTTTAGAGTTGGAGATTCATTGTGGAATTCACTTGATTCACTTCTAGCAGTTGACTACTTCTTCTATGCACTTGCTAGTGAATCTTATATGTATGTTGTTTTTGTCCTAAGTGTTATCGTTCATTGCCAACCTTCATGTGATTATTCTATTCAGTAACCTTCCCTAGGTTACAACAGATTTCAAAAGGCTATTTCTTGAAAAAGCACTTCTAAGTAAAGGACTTTTATGAATTTCAGCCAGCAGTAACACTAACTCTGTATAGAAACAGATAATTTTCTTACCATGTTCATAAAATTATGCAATATTGTTTATAAATTAAAAACAAAAATAGTTCTAAATTTTAAATAACAATCCTTCATTGGACCTGAGAGATTCATGCTACAAAATCCCACTCAAAGAACTTTACATTATCAAATGGGAAAATATTGATATAATGAAGATGATAGTTTTCTACACAACCAAGAACAAAAGGTTTGGTTGGCAACATCCATCAGTCTTAGAAAGTGATAAAACTGGATTTGAAAAGTCTATTTCCTGAAAATCAATTTTATATTTTAAACAACAATCCTTCATGAGACCCTAAACTCAGGCTCTAAAATAGTAGCAATCAATTCTATAAAAAAAAAAACAAACTTAGTATTTACTATTGACAATGTAAAATTGTTCACTGGGAAAAAAGAAGGAAAGTGACTTACCTGATTCAGTCAGACACAGACGACCACCTGTATGTGTGAAGGTACCCCACGTTACGGCCTCAATGTCGATGTTACATGGCAAGAGACCAGACATGAGGGAAAGGCGATTTGAAGATTGCATGTCTCCGTTTGATGTCGGTCGAGAGCTACTCATGCTTGTACTCATTGTCATGGCATTTTTATTGCTTTTAATGGTGAGTTTCTCAATGGAGCTGTTCAAAGGTGGATCGGGCAGTTTGCTGTTGCTTTTGGTCAGTGTCTGGGCTAGTTGCTGAGATTTGTTGGTCATCACGGCTGTTTTATCTACTGGTGTTTCAACATTGTTGTTTGGGGAGTCAACACTGGCAGTACGTACTGTCACGACTGTCTGTGTCAGGTCTGGTTGGACTGAAACCATATCTAAAGGGAAAAGAAGAAAAGTACTTAAGACAACAAATTACAAAACAGGAAAAATTCAAAAATATAACATTACTAATTATTATTCATGTTTGACTAATATTTCTTTCATCTTCATTTCTCTTGCTTTTTAAATTCCTAGGAAAATTAGAAAAATACTCCTGCTGGTAAGCCTTCTTAGATGAAGCATTGTCAATTATTATTCATTTTTCACTAGTATTTCTTTTCATCTTCATTTCTCTTGCTTTTTATTGCAACTGCCATCCATAAGAAGTAGAAGTAGAGAATATAGCTATATGGCTAAATTTGAATGACTCCTGCTGGTTAGCCTTCTTAGATGAAACATTGTCAATTATTATTCATTTTTCACTAGTATTTCTTTCATCTTCCTTTCTCTTGCTTTTTATTGCAACTCCCATCCATAAGAAGTAGAAGTAGAGAATATAGCTATATGGCTAAATTTGAATGACTCCTGCTGGTTAGCCTTCTTAGATGAAGCATTGTCAATTATTATTCATTTTCACTAGTATTTCTTTCATCTTCATTTCTCTTGCATTGCAACTGCCATCCATAAGAAGTAGAAGTAGAGAATATAGCTATATGGCTAAATTTGAATTTCTGGTTAGCCTTCTTAGATGAAGCATTTCAATTATTATTCATTTTTCACTAGTATTTCTTTCATCTTCCTTTTCTTGCTTTTTATTGCATCCATAAGAAGTAGAAGTAGAGAATATTATATGGCTAAATTTGAATGACTCCTGCTGGTTAGCCTTCTTAGATGAAGCATTGTCAATTATTATTCATTTTTTCATTAGTATTTCTTTCATCTTCATTTCTCTTGCTTTTATTGCAACTGCCATCCATAAGAAGTAGAAGTAGAGAATATAGCTATATGGCTAAATTTGAATGACTCCTGCTGGTTAGCCTTCTTAGATGAAGCATTGTCAATTAGTATTCATTTTTCACTAGTATTTCTTTCATCTTCATTTCTCTTGCTTTTTATTGCAATTCCTATTGAAGTTTTTATTGCTAAATTTGAATGACTCCTGCTGGTTAGCCTTCTTAGATGAAGCATTGTCAATTATTATTCATTTTTCACTAGTATTTCTTTTCATCTTCATTTCTCTTGCTTTTTTTATTGCAATTCCTATTAAGAAGTAGAATAGAGAATATAGCTATATGGCTAAATTTGAATGACTCCTGCTGGTTAGCCTTCTTAGATGAAGCATTGTCAATTATTATTCATTTTTCACTAGTATTTCTTTCATCTTCATTTCTCTTGCTTTTTATTGCAACTGCCATCCATAAGAAGTAGAAGTAGAGAATATAGCTATATGGCTAAATTTGAATGACTCCTGCTGGTTAGCCTTCTTAAGATGAAGCATTGTCAATTAGTATTCATTTTTCACTAGTATTTCTTTCATCTTCATTTTCTTGCTTTTTTTATTGCAATTCTATCCGTAAGAAGTAGAAGTAGAGAATATAGCTATATGGCTAAATATGAATGACTCCTGCTGATTAGCCTTCTTAGATGAAGCATTGTCAATTATTATTCATTTTTCACTAGTATTTCTTTCATCTTCATTTCTCTTGCTTTTTATTGCAACTCCCATCCATAAGAAGTAGAAGTAGAGAATATAGCTATATGGCTAAATTTGAATGACTCCTGCTGGTTAGCCTTCTAAGATGAAGCATTGTCAATTATTATTCATTTTTCATTAGTATTTCTTTCATCTTCATTTCTCTTGCTTTTTATTGCAACTCCCATCCATAAGAAGTAGAAGTAGAGAATATAGCTATATGGCTAAATTTGAATGACTCCTGCTGGTTAGCCTTCTTAGATGAAGCATTGTCAATTATTATTCATTTTTCACTAGTATTTCTTTCATCTTCATTTCTCTTGCTTTTTATTGCAACTCCCATTCATAAGAAGTAGAGAATATAGCTATATGGCTAAATTTGAATGACTCCTGCTGGTTAGCCTTCTTAGATGAAGCATTGTCAATTATTATTCATTTTTCACTAGTATATCTTTCATCTTCATTTCTCTTGCTTTTTAATGCAACTCCCATCCATAAGAAGTAGAAGTAGAGAATATAGCTATATGGCTAAATTTGAATGAATCCTGAAAATTTGAAATAGACTGATGGAAAGATATATCTCGGCAGATAAATTGATGAACAAGAAGAGACCAAGATGTGTATGTAAAAACAGATTAAGAAAAATAGAATGAGACATATATAAAGAGAGATAGAAATGAACAGATGACATGTATATAAGTTTACAGACAGATATAGACAGAAAGAGATCGATAGACAAAAGAGAAATTAATGATAAAGAAAAAAAAAAACAAAAGTTAGAGTTGTGCAAATTATTTCCATGTATGAGGAAGAGTGAAAACCAGATTACAGTTGTGGGGGTGTCCACTGCAGTGGGGTTGAAGGGGTGACACTGGGGGAGATGCACAGACAGCCATAAACTACAGAAAGGGCAGGAATGCAGAGTGCGCAGGCCAGAGTAGTGTTAGAATGGGCGACGAGATGCAGATACTAAAAATAACCCCCAGGGGGTGGTGTCTGACAGAAAAAGGAAGGTTCAGGAAAATTGGGAAGATGAAGATAGGAACAGTGTGCCTTGTTTAATAACAGCGATTGATAGTTAGGGGAGGGTAAAAATGGGGTATAGAAAGTGGGGAAAAAGAAGAAGAAAAAAAAAAGGGGAAAATTGGTGGTCGGGAAGAGGTTGAAGATGAGGGAAACGTAGTACCTTAATGGAAATGACAGGGGGCACCACTACCACGACCACCACCACCATCAGGGCTGGACAGTATCAACATTGTTGTTTTTGTTGTTTATGTTATTATTTATTGTTGTTTTTAAATAATCAATTTCTAGTTTAGTTTTCTCTTTTTTTTGTTGTTGTTGTTTCTTGTCGTGTTTGGCTTACAACATACAAAATCTGTTGGCTGCATCTTCCCCAAATGAGGAACAATTGTAAGAGAGGTTTCTTTTAATTATTTATACTTGGATAAGAGAAAGATTTGGGCACATACAAATGTGTGTGTGGGGGTCTGTACGCATGAACATACAAATGTACAGAGATGGCCTTGCAGTGTGTGTGTGTGTGTGACCATGTAGGCACACACTGTCGATCTCAAACTATAATATCCAAATGCATATGTGTGCAGATTTGATGTATTCTAGTAAGTGGCTATAGAATTGAAAATATGCAAATGCATGCGTTAGATATTTGTGTTTTGAGGCATGATAAAAAAAATTGTACTAATTTCTTAATGCACATGTATGAGGTGCCTGCCTTTAAGCAATAGATCATGGTAGCTAGTGGGTTCAATCCTCATTGGAAGCTCCTTGACTGAGGGCAGGATCAAGTCTTAACAAAGTGTTACAAATATCTGAATGAACAAGTACATAGAATATATATATATATATATATATATATATATATATATATATATATATATATATATATATAAATATATATATAAAAGAAATATGTTGTAGTGGTTCCAACGAGAGAAAAGTATGTATATTAAAAAGAAGAGAAGAGAGGTGCCATAAACGTTTTTGGTTGTAATGTGGATTTATTTAGAAAAAAATATTATGCTTTATTTTACATAATATATATAATAATATATATATATATATACACACACAATGCCAAAGTTTTGTGCCACCTTCTGGATTTCTAAGAATCACCTAAAAACTGGAAGTTGCCAACCTTTTTCAAAATTAATTTACTAACTCACTTCATCCCAGGGGGATTTATCTTGAAGGGTTTTATCATATATAGTATAATAATAATGGAATTAATCCATTACTGCATAAAGTTTTCTTAAAATTTTACCCTTTTTATCAAACCCACCTTGATAACTAATTCTTACTTTGCTCTCTAAAAAAATTAGAAGTCATGCATTAACATGTTACTTTCAGCTTCCTAGTTTAGTAGGAATTTATTAAACCAAACAAGGCATGAATCTTACTAAAAATCCAGTTTTGTGGCCTATATATATATATATATATATATATATATATATATATGTTATAATTTTGATTGTTCCTTTGTTAGTAAGTTAGTGTGTGTTATGCTCTCCTATTACCTCAAACAAATAATAAACTATTCTGTGTTGTCTTTAAGGAAAGGTGGAAGAAAAATATATCAGACAGTTTAGTATAGTGATAAAAAATTGCATATATAATAATAATAATAATAATAATAAAAATAATAATAATAATAATAATACTAAAAATAATAATAATAAAAATAAAAATAATACTACTAAAAATAATAATAATAAAAATAATAATAATAATAATAATAAAAAGAAAAAAATCTTCAGCTGATGGAAAGGAACAGAATATTTTTTCCTGAATTAAAACCATTCCTTTCCCCTGTATGATTGTGTTTGCACATAAAACTGGCAATCACAAGAGAATCTATGAAGTCATGTAAAGTTCATCTTTTTATATGGTGTGTGTGTGTGTATATGTATATATATATATATATATATATATATATATATATATAAAAACTTACAAAATATGCGAAAATTGCAAGAATTTCACATGTTTTTACAGGCTAGCAAAAACTCAGTAAATAACTAAACCAGAGATTGTCTATATTTCTGAGATGAGGTATTATGTACAGTATTTACATTAGTCGGACTATTGTCCTCATCTTTATTTATTTGTCACAACGGTCAAACGCTAGACAAATACATATGACAAAGATGAGGACAATAGTCCGACTAATGTAAATACTATAACTAAACCAATTTAAATAAATTAATAAAGGTATCTCATTATCAGACATCTGGTCCTGATGAGCATCTTGATACACTTCAGTCAGCTAACCAGGTAAGTCACTCAAATTATTTTGATTTACTGAATATATATATATATGTGTGTGTGTGTGTGTGTGAAAATATATAGAAAATAAGAAAGAACTCGTTAGGTAAATAATCCAATGTTCTTTAGTATTTTTGTTATTATTTTTTAAAAACAGTGCTCAATACAAAAGTAGAGCCTAAATATAATTATATATATGGTTTCTAAAATGGCAAAACGTATTCTTTTAAAAGGAACTTTTTCATCCAACACTTCTTCAGAAAGAGTAATATAAATTTAAAAAAAAAACAAAAAAAACATACAAATCAGTAATGTTTGTTTTTTTTTTTTAGTAATAAATTTATTTTAGTCATGGCTCTTTAATTACTCCCAAAACTAAAAAAGGTAGACACAGGGGGTCAATAAGGAACCATGAGTTTTCAGTTTCAGTCGGCAAATTATATTAATGCTCTGACATTAACTATAGCACCAAGCTCCTTTTCTCCAATATGACTTCGTAGCAGACTCCCTTAGGATTTGTTTACTTTGTATATTTACTGAAATATATATATCTATATATCCAAACAAGTTTGAACTTACAGCCATATCATGTTGAAACATCAGTTCTTCCAAGATCAATGGTTGAGCCTGGTCAGTAGCTATAACTGTTTTGGAATACCAGCTGCTGTAAACTTGGATGTGCAGATGGTGTAATGGATCATGGCTCAAAATTGGAAATCAGAGTGCTGTGTTCCAATTCCAGTAGGGTTCTTTATATTGAATAATGCACAACTATCCTTGGTAAAGGTAGAAATCCACCTCTTTCTCTAGGTTAATTAATAGGGATTGTATCAGTAAATCATTATCTCCCCCAAAGTATTACAATCTAAAAAAATATTTAAGGGTTTAAATAACCTGTAAAATATAAATCAATAAATCAACCAAACGAGTTTGATTAAAAATAACAGATGAGGTCTGCCTGCTTAATTTTTTTATTGTACTTTTACAATTTTCAAATCAGTGTTTGAATATTGTGGTCAAAATTGTAGATAAACTGTCCAAAGTTCCTATTGTGTTATTCAAACTCGTTTGACCATCTCAGTCATTTTCAAGAACCAATATGGTGTCTTTGTGGCAATCAAACTTGTTTGCATGAATACTTGCTGCCTAAACATACCTTATATATATATATATATATATATATATATATATATATATAACCTTTTTGTCTCCAAACCCCTTCATGTTGACAAACCTTGCAAGGTCAATTCTTGCAGAAAGAAATACCTATTCAAATAGGGTATCTTTGAATTTCATTCATTTGTACTTTATTTATATATGCTCTGTAATAAATACATTGAGCTCTCTTTGTGGATTAGTTTTAATATTTTATATTATTAGGATCCACGTGGATTTTTACCTTTTTATATATATATATTGTGCACAGGCACAAACACACACATGAACATAAAAAATATGGAAAAAACTCACACCAATGATAAATGAATAGAAAGGAAAAAAAAAAAAAAAAATATAAGCAGTAAATTGCTGATACCCATAGAAGAGAAAATTCGGGAGTCGGAGTAAATTGCTAATACCCACTGAAGAGTGGATGGACATGTCTGCCTATAAAACTCTGGAGTCAGGATGCTGAAGGTAACATCAATCAGCTAAGTGACAAACTTTTACTCCTATTAATGTTATATATCATACATATATGATGATTGCAAAAGCAGGAGACCCAGGGTCACAAACTCATATCCATACAAGTAAATATTATATATAGAGAGAAAGATTGATAGACAGTCATATACAAAGAAATCGTGCTGGTATATTTATCTATATATAATGTAAGTCTACATATATTTATTATTGAATGTGTGTCCAGTGTTCATTCTCTTCTATCCATTATTATTCCTCACTAGTCTAAAATCTTTTTCTAACCTTGGGACCTTCCAGGCAGTTAACTTTATCAACATTATGTTTGTCTCTTTTCCCTGTTCAAACCAACAGCATGGGCCACCCAACCAACTGTCCACAGCCCTCAAATAAAAAAAGGAAAAAAAAAAAAGAAAATAATTCCTGATTGCGGCAACTCAGATACACAACGCAATGATGATTTTCAGATGATTGTGTTGACCACACCCAAACAATGATGAGACTCGTAGTCTGATTAATGTTGTGAATGAAGACATGGCTTCATTTCACAAATATTAACCAAGAACAGTTCCCAACAGCTTCTGCATTCCCTAAAGAAACATAAAGTGAGGGATCAGTGTGTTGCTTTTCTAACAACAAAATTGATACCCCATTTTATGTCCATGGAAAAGAGCGTTGTTGATTATTAACCTATTGAAAAGTATGGATGCTTAGAAGATGTATATTTTCTTACGGATTCATTCTAATATACAAGACATACTATTATATTTATATCTATCAAATATATTTTTAATTTTTTTCAAGCAAGGTGATAAAGCCACTAAGATTCAAGAGGGTCACTAAAAGTGAAAGAATCTGAGAAAAATCATTATTAAGAAGAGAGAACAACAAAAGAATAGGATTCAAGGAAACAGAAGATGATGATTGATACTGCATTTAAATTTTTGAAGATCAGAGAAGACAGGAAAGCAAGAAGCGACAAAAGAGTTTCACAAGTGAGAAGTGTGAAGGAAGAAACTACTAGCATAGAACTTACAGTTATATCTAGCTATCTCAAAATGATGAGACCTAACTGCCAATCTAGTACTGTCCTTAATTTTATGAAGATGAGGTACAAAAAATAAAGCTCATAGCAACAATTACCTTGAAAATATATCTAAAAAATGAACAAGGAAGCTATGTTATGGCAATGTAAAAGTGATTGAAGCTGATATGCCAGGTAAGGACTTATAGCATTGCAGATTCTTTGAATTTTATCAAGACTCTCTAGATATATAACAGAAGCACTAAACCAGAAGATATTCTTTTGTTTTGTTTTTGTTTCATATATATGGATGAATGTTTTTTTTAGGTGTGGGTTATTAAAAATAGTTATAGCTTTTGTTATATTTAATGTTAGATGTAGGGAATATATGATCTTCATCATACTAAATACTTCAAATACCTCAGGGTATAGATCAGCTATAACAAATTAAATATAGGATAAAAAGAAATTTGACCTAGAATAGATTGTACCAGAGATAGTTTCACACAACACCACAAATTGCTACAAAACCAAAATATCAACCTAAAAACTTGAATCATGTTCTTAAATAGTCTTGTCAGATTGAGACTTTCATTTTTAATGCATGGTGACGAACCTGTTTAGAAACATTTAAACTATCAGCTTTATAAAAATGCCTTCTAAGATCAATGGTAAAAAAATGTCTTTGAGTGAGTAAAGTCTGAGGGTCTTGGCAAAGATCATGCTGATTTGAAGATTGTGGAATGGCAATGCAGAATCACAATAAGAGAAAACCACATCACTAAAGGACTACCAACAGCAGCAACAACTAAAATGGATAGCATATATAAATTGAAAAGATAATAATGATAGATAATCAAGATGCTGATATTCCACACCACTTCAAATAAAAGGTTAGGAAGGAAACCTCCATCAATACTAAAAGAACTGATAGAGCAATCAAACTTGAGGAAACTGTTTTTCCCAAAAAGAAGTGTTTTAAGAGAAAGATTTTATAAATATCAACCCAAAACAGTACTGACTGCTTGCTCAATGAATGCCAACTGTTTTTTTTATAAGGAAACAGCTAATACCATAGTATGGAAAAAAAAATGTTCTTATTTTATGATCTCATCGAGTACATATACTGGAATCCAGAGACCAGTGACCAATCCTTTAACTTGGCCTGGTTTGCTGATAAACATATTTACTTTCAAATGTGATTGAAATCTATCTCTTTCTTCATATTTTTGGTGATGTCTATCAATAGATATCCATAAATCTGTGACTTAAAACCCATAAACAAAAACAGCTTTAAGTATGTTACAAAAGAGATTAAACCATGTAATAATTTTATTTATTTTTTAAAATAAATTCACTCCACTGACATGCAAGCTGTGGTGGGGATAAATTTTTAGGGTCCAGAGGCATGAACAGATATGGGGGTCTTTTTGCAACAAGGATCCTAGTGCCAAAAATATAGGATATGAATAGATTCAGGCAAGCTCAAAGAGCACATACAGCCAGAGTAACCAATTGAATCATGGATACCAGTGACTGTCTAAAAAATACAATATAATTTTAATATTATTTACTATAATTTACTATTATTTTACCAGAAAGTAAATTTTAATATTATTTACCATAATAGTAAAGTGCAGTGTGCTCCATCTGTGAATGTAATCTTCAGGCCATGTGTATCATGTAGTCATTTGACTATTTATGCTGGTCAATTAAACATTATGGGTAGTAAGATCAGCCACCACAACACACATGGTCTGATAATTGAATTCAAGCATGAAACAGTATCTACTTTTATATTTTTATTTATATATGTTCTTTCTCTGATATTAATTACTTTACTTATAAATATAGTATACCCTATATATATATATATATATATATATATATATAAAAAACTTGTAGAAATTCAAGAAAAATTGAATAAAAAGCTTAATCTCAGAACCATGTGTGTGTTTGCATGCATATATATTTATGTGTACAGACATAAATATTTTTGTTGAAAAGCATTTTATCTATTGCATGTTTCAATTTATTTTTTATTTTTTTCAGTACATGCAAATTTTACTTTTTTTTTATTATTTAGCAGATCATTTTAAAATTAGGTTTTATCTTATTATTTCCAAGTTTTTTTTTGTTTATTTTTTACAAATTTATTTTCTCTTTGTTTTATTTTTTTCATTTTTATTAATTATCCTAAAATTAGTTTTTTGCTTATTTATTTTATTTTTTCAAAGTGTCATTTTTTTTTGTTATATGCTTCATTCCCATTTATTTTTTTTTTAAGCCATTATATATGAATTATTTCAAATTTTCTTTATTTTTTACTTTCTTAGCTTTTTTTATTTCTGTATTATTATATTTCCCCCTATTTTTTTTTCACATTCATTTGTTTCTTTCTTATGATCAGAGATGGGCTAAATTCAAAGAGTGCTTTTTCCCCTTAGACACAGCCTTCACAAAAAACAAATATAGCAATGAATAACTCATTTAACATCTAAATTTTATTATTCCACCCTCATTAAATTCTCAATTATAATACAATTTAGAACTCCCTTCCTTGTTTCAACATCCTTAACACCAAGAGAGAAAAAAAGTAAGGTAATGAATAAAAAGAATAAAAACTAAACTCAATTTCAAAAATAAATAAAATGTGTCAAATTAGAAAAATAACTGCTTATCAAGCATTTAACACAATCTTCTTCTTGTGTTGGATCAAGTTTTTTTTTTCTTCAGGAAGAAAAGACTGCATTGAAAAGAGCTTTTTGATTGGTTGGTTTTCTTCCCTTGTTGAGGAGCAGGATGAGGAGAAATAGAGGGGACCAAATAATAAAAAGGAAGAAAATAATAAGGATGGAGGGGGAGTAATTAAAATGAATGAAGGGTGGGGGACTTGAAAAGCTTAAAACTGACAAAAATAATAGCTGTAAATAGAAATTATTTCAAGACAATAGAATTATCTCAATGTATGTACATTGCCTACATGCCCTGAATATAGAAGCAGTTACCAGAAACAAAGTAGGGTTGAACCCATGGCCCAAAACAAGCAAAAGAAAGCAGCTTCTTCTTTAGATGGAATGTGTGTGTGTGTGTGTGTGTGTGTAAAAATTCAGGACTAAATATATATTTCTAAAATAGGAGAAAAGGACTATGAATAAAGGTAAAAGGAAATCTTATATTAGCCGACTTATTCCATCCTCTGGTGGACTCTATCAAGGCAAATTTAAGGATTATATTTTGCAATAAGTATTAATAAAGTAAAAATATTCTTAGTTTTTCAGAATTTTTTTAATTAAATTAAGGTAAATTAGGGAGAAGATTAAGTGATGTAATTTAATGTCTAATAAACAAAATTGAGCAAAAGTTGATTTTTTTTTTTTATAATGTAATTATTATTTTAGTTTGGGATTAATTTATATATTTTAAATAATACAAGGTTTGGAGTTTAACCATTTTCTTTTAATTTAAATATTCTGAAAAACTAACTTTACTTCTGTTTATGAGTACTTATTACAAAATAAATTCTTTACATTTGCCATGCTACAGTTCATTAGAGGACAAAAGACTGTTTGATATTGACCTCAGTGTCTATATATATATATATATATATATATATGAATGTATGTGAGAGATTCATAGAAGATTGAAGCTCAAATACAGTAAATTCAACCGTGCTAACTGAACGCTCCTCTGTGGCCAAATTGGTAAAAGGCACGTCAAGCTAAATGACAGTTCCATATAGGATACAGGTTTGAATTCTGTCAGAGGACAAATATTTTCTGTGAAAATTTCTCGGACATTCAGGCCAGTAAATGTTGTTTAATACTGTTTATTATAAACAGAGCATTTACTTAAATATTTGTATCTATAAAAATAATGTATAAACATAAAAATGTCTTAATATATATATATGCACACACACTACAATTCAAAAGTTTGAAGCCACTCTTGGTAATTTTTCTAATTGGCTCAAAAAGTAGTTGTTTTGTACTTTAAATAAGAGAAAATTATGATACATGTTTAAAAAAATATTGAAACATGATTTTTTTGTTAGAAATTTTATTATGTCAAAAAAAAAAAAAAAAAAAAAGGGTTTTTTTGATTAAATTTTGCTCTTGTCAAAATATCCTCCTTTAGCCTTGATCAAATTTTTGGCATTCGTTGCAAAAATTGGTTCTATTCTTTTTTTCAATCACTCTAGGAGTTCTTTTTCATTTTTTCACTTTTCTATCAAGTTCATTCCATGCTAATTCTGGGGGTGCTACAAAATTTTTGAACTGTAGCATATATATATGGGTTAGGGGTGCCAGGGATGAAAACTCATTAGATAGATCTCCAGAGCAGCTTACTCACTCCTTGGAGGAACCTCTTCTTGATTAATCATGTCTTTAGGGGTTTTGCCATACTCACCACGCTTGGCCAAATGCAAGTTGGTGTCTATTTAACCCACAGTTGGGAGTTTTTTGAATTCAGGGATGTCCTTCTCTTAGACCATTTGCTACTCAAGGACCCAGTCTATCCTTTTTTCTTTACATATATATATATATATATATATATATATATATATATATATATATATGCATGTATATGTGTATATATATATATATATATATATATATATATATATATATATATATATATAGGTAACTATACTAGTTTCGAAAAAACCTTTTCAATTTTTGATTTGCCAATAATCAAATCAATCTCAAGGAAAAAAGGTTTTAAAAAAGAAAGAGCTAGAAACATGAAAGTCTGTCGAAAAAATCGCACAGATACAGGTTTAAAGCCCAAAGACAAAAACCCGACACGAGTAAACAACTAACTAACAAAAGAGCTCAATACAACCGTATCTTTTACCCCCCCCGGTGTTCTTGTGTTGTTTTACTTTTTCTTTTGTCACGTGGTATGATTTCGATTATCGCCTATATATATGCTGTTTCTCTTTTGCCTCTTTTTTTAGCCAGCTTTCCTGATGATCTGCTTAGGTGAAACCTGTAGGTTTGTCTGGCTCACTAGGTTTATATATATATATATATATATATATATATATATATATATATATATATATATGTATATATATATATATTTAAGGATGCAAGCTGTTAAATTATAATGAGTTTTATTTACTGACATGTGTTTTTGCTGTATGAGTATTGCTTGATGGATCATAACTCTGTTTTTACTATTTGATTTTACAAGTATTTTGGTATTGTTTATGAGCAGCAATTTGGTGTTACTATGATCCTTATATTGCTTATTAATGTGTTAACAAATCCAGGATATTATTCTGGCTTTAGATTTAAATACATCTTTTCAATTTATTAAAAAATTTAATTTACTCTTAAAATTGCAGATGATGATAATATTCTGACCTTTGGGTTTTGTATCCGGAAAAACTATATTAAACAATATAGCAACAGGATAATAAGAATGTGTTATTTATAACAAATCAAAATTTAAATGAGCCATAGAACATTAAACAAATATCTAATGTAGTAAAGGAAGTTGGGTGTGCTGAAAATATTTGTGCCTGAACCAACTTTCAAAATTTGAATAAATGCATGAATATCAGAAAATATTTTGGTAGCTTTTCTTGTTAAGGATAAGAATGTTTCAGCACTCATTCTGTAGGTAGGCAGCTAGGGATAGGTGTGCAGATAGATAGATATGAACAGTGAGATAGATAAATAGTAAATAGATAGATATGAACAGTCTGAGATAGATAGATAGATATGAACAGACTGAAATAGATAGGTAGATATGAACAGACTCATATTGATAGATAGATAGGTAGATATGAACAGGCTGAGATAGATAGATATGAATAGATTGAGATAGATAGATAGATATGAAGAGACTGAGATAGGTAGATATGAAAAGACTGAGATAGGTAGATAGATATGAAGAGACTGAGATAGATAGGTAGATATGAACAGACTGAGATAGATAGATAGATATGAACAGACTGAGATAGATAGATAGATATGAACAGACTGAGATAGATAGATAGATAGATATGAACAGACTGAGATAGATAGATAGATAGATATGAACAGACTGAGATAGATAGATAGATAGATAGATATGAACAGACTGAGATAGATAGATAGATAGATAGATATGAAAAGAATGTGATAAATCTGGCCATCCCAAGAGAGTTCTTAAGGAATAGAAAGAATTGGGCAGTTCTGAACAGACTCAGTGAGATAAATAAATAATCAGATTTTGTGTGGAGATAAATTGAAAATAGCTAAAACCAAAACAGAAAGCAAGGATCAACTTTGATAAACAGACCAAGACTTTACGGCTTGGCTCATTGCATAAATAAACAGAGACTAAAATTGGATGACTTTTACCGAGATAAACAAACTGACATAAGGCAAAGAAAGTTAACCAAAGTCAACTGTGTTAGTTGGGGAGGGGGGGGAGAGAAGAAAGGTAAATATCTAGATAAGTATGAATGTAAGCAACAGGAAGTAAATAATTTACATAATTTAGGTCAAGTCTGTTGATTGAGAAAAATTTCAATAAAGTATTTTTGTGACTATGACACAAAAATACAATTATTACTTTCATGAAAAGCATTTTAAAGACTTATGATCAGATATAGTCAATAAATTTAAATTTAACACATCATTTTATGATGGAAAAATAGTTACAATAAGAAAGGTTTGTGTTTGACTTGCAGTTTTGGTAGACGACTTAATCAACGGTGGTTCTGATTCTGTTTTCTCATATAAATAATTGTGTTGAGAATGAAATTCTGTATTATGCCAAGCAGAAATTTAGCAGTTACAGCAAACCTTCCTGTCATATCAATCAACCTATATGGTAGTGAATGCTGGACAATTTCCTCACAGATGAAGAGACTTGAGATGATGAGAATTCTATGGACAAATGATTTAAGCAACAAAAAGTTTTAAGAAAAATGGAAAGGAAAAAAATGACACTTTTTGATCAGAGTCCATCTTGCACATTTACAAAATCGACCCTTCATCTGTGTATTGAATACTGCTGCTATGATATGGCCTGGTGCTCCTGCTATTCATCTCAAGGTACTTGACAAAATCCAAAGAAGGATCTGCAATGTAATCAGTCCTGACTTGGCATCTCGACTTCAGTCACTTTCTCACTGACATAATCTGGCTTCCCTCTGTCTTTTCTACAAATACTTTCATGGCAACTGTTCTGATGAGCTTTTTTTTCCTGGTGCCCCAACTGCAGGAATTTAAGCATGTCACTAGATTGGAATCTACTTCCCATTTGTTTATTGTTAAAATAGTTAAATGTAACCACCACTTCTACTCCAACAGTTTCTTTTCTTGCACTTCCCAACCGTGGAACTCCCTTCCATTTACCTGCTTTTCTGATAAATACAATCTTCAAAAATTTAAATGCACTGCCAATCATCATCTTCTCTCTTATTGAATCCCATTCATATGTCCTCCATGTATTCATATTCCCTATATACGCTCACTTTTACTCCCTGTAACCTCCTGTATACTAGTAGCATTCCTAGCTTGCTTGGAATGAAAAAGATTTTAAAAAAAAAAAAAAGGAGAAAGACACTGAGAACCAAAAAGTGGCAATGGAAATTTCTAGTATATATCATGAAGAAATAGTTCACAAGACATATTGAAAGCAAGAGGAAGAAAAATAGTAAATAGCCAACATAAAAGAATTGTGCAAATTGATGATAGAATAAGATTTGGTTTGGTTTGTTTTACAGCATATCAACCTCAATGAGTTATTAAGGCCAAGAGATTTTTTATTGCTGGTAATATTTTTTTTTGAAAAATGTATTGCTGCTAATATTTTTTTTCCACAAATGTATAACAATTTTTCATAATGTGTCTTATTGCCTTACTTGGAGTGAAATGATATATATATATATATATATATATATATATATATATATATATATATATATATATATATATATATACATACACACATATATATATATATATCATATCATAATTTTCTTAGGGGTACAGAACTTTATTATGGAAATAAAAAAGGCAAGACAAGCTTTACTGTTCATGATTAAAAAGAAAAAAAAAAAACAGCCAACAGGTTTCACCCTCACTCAACAGAGCATGAATCGAGGAAATAAATGTTACAATATAAAATACATGTAATGTATTGGAATCATAATCATGATTGAATTCATCAAACCTACATATTTTCTGTTTTCTTTTTGTATTTGTAGGCCTGATGAATTGGATCATGATTACGAATCCAATGTAATAAATTATAACCATGGAATATTAGGGTTTTAGCCTTTTACATTGTATTCTTGCTCTGTCTTGGACATTAAGCTCTACCTGGATTCTATCCTCTTGGAAATTATATATATACCATTAATATTATATATATATATATATATATATATATATATATATATATATAGACCACTAATATTATATATATATTAAATACAGGATATTGATTTTTTTTTTAATACAGTGCTGAGTATCCTGAGGACAGAGCTACATATATAGTATAAATGTTATATATTGTTTTAAAATCTTATTAAAATGTGACAAACATTTGTGTAACTAAACATTTTATGGTCATCAAGCTCATAATATAATCAATTTGAGCTTCAACTGAATTAATCATCAGACATATTTATGCCCATGAAACTCTGACATGTTTTAATAAGATCTAAAAAAAATGTAACATTAAACTATATATATATGTATGTCTGTGTGTGAAGATTTATATACATGCAAGCACAAGGTGTGTCCAAATGTGAATGTAGTTGTTACACATTAATTAGCAAAATGATTTAATAATGTCAATTTAGCAAAATGTAAATTCAGAGAAAAACACACATAAAAACATCAAATAAAGTCGACACATAATTTTGCTTTAGGTACACAAATATATCTTATGATTACAAGCTCAAAATCCTAACCACTAAGCTATCACCTATTGGTTAGAAAAAAAAATCAAACATCTCAAGTGTTTATTATAGAGAAATTACATACATGGATAAAAAGCCTTATGTGGAAAGGAACATGAAAAAAGAATCGATAAAAAGCAACACGGTCCATAATTAAATCTTTGAAAAATAAAGCAAAATTTACCTTGGCAATTTTTCGATGCTTTTTTCTCGTCACTGTCAAGTGGAGGTAAATTCCCATCTGCAAAAACAAACAAGAGAACGATAAAGGTTACTAAATGTCTTCTTCTGGATTTTACGAGGACTTTTTTATTTTTTATTTTTATTACTTCCACCCTGATCTTTTAAAATAATATAGAATATTATACAAGCATTGCTTACTTATTGATAACAAAAACAAGTATAATGAGAAAGACGAAAGATATCGACATCATATACACCCAACTCTTAACTAAAAGCATAGAAAGATAACAAACAAATGAATTGGCTTAAAAAGAAAACACTCGCTGTTATACTGTAAATCTTGCAGAAGTTGTGCCTGAATGCAAAAGCCTGTTGGCAAGGAATATGAACCGTTTGCAAAAATATTGATATAGGTAAATATTACTTAAAGTGTGAAACGTAAGATTTCATTGGGTGGCCTGCAGATGATTTTTTAATTGTAATGTTTATGTTTATATCGAGAAAACCCAAACATACGTTGGGAAATTTTATTCTGAAGTTAGTCTAACGATATCAAGATATGCTATATAGATTTCAAAGTCAAATAACTTTCAAAGTGAAGGTACAAGACTGATCGCTGGCATCTGTGGTTAAAAAGAAACAAAAACAAAATTGCCTTTTTTTTGTTTTTGTTATTTATATCTTTTTGGACCAACTCAGTTCAACTCAAAATAGAAATTTTATTTATTTGCATCTATTTTCTTGCATAAAACCAAAAAAATATCATAGAGAGTGATATTTGACGAACTTGTCATGTAGGCTACAATGAGTAAAGATTGTACATTTTTAATAAATACTTTTACTGCCGCATTGTTCCCTGGCTGTGCTGGCCCATTTTGGGAAAAATAGGAAATAGCTATTCACTGGAAATATATGACTATATATAGTTATTTCTCATAGGTGCCACCATTTTGGTTTCAGTTAATAACTCTGTGGTGTAAATGAAGCTAAATGACACCACAACACACAATATAATAAAAATGAGTAACAAAACAGGACTTAGTGTACAGTATTACACGTCTATGTTCATTTGGAAGTATTGCAAAGCACAAGTTAGTTTATAACAAATCCTCCGGATGTTTTGAAAGTGTATATATATGTCAACAGCAGGCAATGTATTACAATGTATAAGTATGTCTACAGCAGCTGAAGTTTTAAGTGTTCTTTGGTGCAGCAATTGCCATAGTTACATTTTGAATCTACTGTGGTTAATTTGTAGATCTGCCATGAGAGGGGGGGGAGAAAAAAAAGAAGATAAAAACAATAATTATTAACAAACAATCATATTCTCACAGAGGCTTTCCAACCACCAACATGAATTTAAAAAAAAAAAAAAATGAAAGGAATTTAGATTATTTTAAAAATAAAAGCAAAAATAACAAATAATCAAAAAGAACTGAGAAAAAAAAATATTTTGGAAAAAAAAAAGAAAAAACACAAAAGAATTATCTTGTGATATGTGCCGTGAAGCTTACCATAATCTTGTTCAGTGTTTCCCTAACGTGGGCATTAGTAATTTTTCTTGCTATTTTTGTTGGCAAATTCTTCAATGGCATTGTTAAAAAATATTTCACTTGTCAATTGTTACTCTATAGACAGTAGATAAAAAGATATATGCCATAGTTTAAGTTACTTGATATCAAAAAAATCCTTAAACTGTGAGTAATGTCCCCAATATTAAAACCATTTTTATTTCAATACAGCCTATACAGGCACAAGAGTGTCTCCACCATTTTATGGCGGAAACACTCTTGTCATTCCAAGCTATTCACTGGTTCCTTATACCACTCTAGTAAGTAAATGATTGCTGCTGTTATACTCTATCTCCATGTTTACCAATGTGGGCATTAGTGCCCCATTGTGGGCTCTGTTATGTTGAAAGGAGGCACTGGGAGGTTTTACTTAATTGGGCAGGCAGTGAACATACTCAAGGATGGTGGGCGTTTATCCATTTTTTTTTTTTTTCAAATTTTAAAAAATTATTCAATATTGGCTACAAAAGGAAATTTCTGAAAGGTATCTAAAGCTGTGGCAAGCTATCAAACTTTTCTTCATTGCTTTTCCAACTTCCTATATAGCTGAATGTTGTTTCAACACAGTTACATGGCTTCTTACTAAACAAAGAAAACACCTGCAAATTACAAAATGAGGTGATCTACAATTACTTCTAAGCAATATGGAACCTAGAGTAAGAGCCTTAGCCAGTAAGCACTAAAGTTAACTATCGCATTGAAATATTGAGATAAGCTATCAAATTAAAGATTTTTTTTTTTTTTTTTAGCATTTTAATGGTTTGGTTTGTTTTATGGCATATCAACCTCAATGGGTTATTTAATACCGACAAAATTTTTATTGCTGCTAATATTTTTTTCAAAAATGTATATGCTGGTAATATTTTTTTCCTTCAAAACTCTATTTCTGGTAATATTTTTTCTTCAAAAATGTATCACTGGTAATTTTCTTTTTCAAAAAATGTATTGCTGGTAATATTTTTTTTTTAAAATGTATTGCTGGTAATAATTTTTTTACAAAGTATTTCTAGTATAAAAAACTTATTTTTACACTTTCATTGTGTTTTGAACCCAGTTTAGGGGTTAACTATTTGTCTATTGCTGGGACCCTAACAGGTGCTACCACACCGGGTCAGGGTGGACCTGGGAACATGAGCAATTAAGAGGTGGTTCCATGCTCGTCAAACCTTCTGAACTGAGGCCTTGCTGTTGGATGTAGTTTATCATCATACCCAGGATTTTAATCATTGGCATTTCTGATAGAAATGAAAACAATTTTAAAATTATTTTTGCACTAATACCAAAGTGCTATCTCTTGATATGAAAGATGAATTTAGTATAATATAGAAATTTATTTTGACTGGTTTGGAGTGGGGTGGGGGTATTGTTGACAAAAACGTTTGTGCCCAAAGGGATTGCTGGTTGAAAAAGGTTGGAAAACAAGGACCTAAATAGCAACAAAGAAAACGAAACCAATTATACAGTATGGAAGATTTGCGTACAATTTAGTCAAGCACAAGTCCAGAAATATAAAAGAATGAATTCACTATATTGTAGTTGTAATGTTTTGCAAGATGATTTCCCTGACCATTACTCAAGGGCAAGATGCTCAAATGTCTTCCTATAAAATGATGGTGTCTCCGTTTTTCTCTAATTGCAGATGGGAAATAATATTTGAGAGAAATGCATCAACAAATTTGGGTTGATAACTGGTTTTGATTTCTGGGGTTGGATTGAGTAGCTTACTTCCTGGCAAGCTATCCATTGTTGTTATAATAAAAGGTTTGCTAAAGTGATTTTGGCCAGATGGTAGGTAAATGAGGATTCTCTAAAAAAAAAAAAAAAAAAAAAAAAAAATAATGGGATTATTGTTTTTTTTCTTTGGTGGGGAAGGAGAAAATAAAGAAAGTTCAAAGAAAGAAGAGGGTTCCTCATATTTTTACAGGGCAATACAATGCTTTAAAAGAACCTCACTCAAACTGACTGAGGGGTGGGAATTCTATTTGTCTCAGAAAAGTTGAAATATTATGTGTAGTTGCTGGATATAGTTATTTGCCTTGTGTGGTACAAGGTCAAAATAGTGGAGCCTCTGTGAGAACTGAACTCACAACTGTGATTAATAGATGAAAATCGTTGGAAGAAGAGAGGTAACCTTAAGTTCTGGTTACGGTATATTGTGAACAATAAAGATTTGTTGACCCCAAAATATATAACAGTATAAGAAAGATGAAATCCAAAGAAGAATCTGCAATATTATTGGTCCTAACCTGGCATCTCAGCTTCAATCACTTTCCCATTGCCGTAATGTACCTTCCCTGTGCCTTTTCTATAAATACTTTCATGGTAACTGTTCAGATGAATTCTTCACTATGGCACCTAGACTTTATGAATGCAGTATTAGATTAGGGACAAGAGTTGTTGAGTTGGCTAGATGTAACCATAAGTTTTATGCTAACAGTTTCTTTTCTCATACTTCTTGCTTGTGGAACTCTCTTCTGGATTCATGCTTTCCATTCAATATAATTTTCTTGTCTGTTTTTTATAAATAATTTCATGGTAATTGTTCTGATGAACTTTCCTCTATGGTACCTAGACTTTATGAATTTAAGCGCAGTATTAGATTGGCTGTAAGGTCTCATCATTTTGCAGCTGAATTGGCTAGATGTTACCGTAAGTTCTATGCTAACAGTTTCTTTTCTCTTTTATCCCTCCTTGCCTGTGGAACTCTCTTCCGGCTCCATGCTTTCCAGTCAACTTTAATTTTCAAAAATTTAAATGCAATGCCAATCGTTATCTACTGTCTTCTTGATTACTCTTCTATTGTTCTTGCTCAATTTTTGTTTTTGGAACCTTCTTCCAGCTTTTCAGTCAACTTTGATCTTCAAGAATTTAAATGCAATTTCAATCATTTTCTACTGTCATCTTGATTCCTCTTCTTTTATTGTCCTCACTCCTTAAAAATGTTTATCTTTTTTCTTATTCTTTCACACTCAGTAACCCCTCGTGTCTTAGTGGTTTTACTGCCTTGCTTGAAGTAAAATGGTTAAAAATAAAACAATTCATTCACATTTATATTAATTTAATTCTAGAAGAAATTAAAAAAAAAAAAAAGACGAAAATTTATTTTAATGGTTTCTGATCATTCAATTTTTTTTAATTTTTATGAAAATCTTATTTTACAGAAATTGGTGAAAGCAATAAATTTATCATTAAGATTTTATTTTTTTTAAATTTATTTGAAAAAATTCAGTATTTGTCCAGATTAGTTTAATTGGTTAAATGCCTTGGGATAAGGGGGGGGGTCAAAAGTATTGGAGAAGTGGTAAAGGGAGAGATAACAATAAACTCTTTTCTTTCTTTTTAAATTATTATTTTAAGATTGGAGAAAGATGAGACTAAAATGAAAAACCTGCAGAAGTTTTCTAAAAAGGAAATTGGTTTGACTTTTGGATGGGGAAGGAATCATTTGAATTGGTAAACAGTTCTTGGATATAAATATTCATACAATGACACTTTACCCTCCATTCCAGAACTTGAGTGCTTGCAATTTCAAAATAAATATAAAACGAAATAAAAGTTTACCAGTTTTATACCTTTTATCAGGATCTTGTATTTATTAAGAAAACATTTTTATTGCAGCCTTTTAGTTTTCTTTTTTTGTTTACGTCGGGTGACAATTCTGTCGGCTTAAGTGAAATAATAAATATGTATTTGATTACATCAAGTCTTGTTTTCCTTTGGAATAGAAAATAAATTACTCAATACAGTTTTTATAGGAACACCCGTTTATTTTGACTGCAGACCTTATACCATATACCATATAATAGACCTATTCTGTCAGTAATGCTTGCATTAATTCCTGATCACTGACAATCCCTTGCTTTTGGATTTTCACTGCAATGCGAAATTAGGAAATAAGAACTAAGAGGGAATTCAACCAACTTTTGCGATAAAAAGCAACAATAAGATAAAGAACAGACTAACCAAAAATTTAGCATGATAATCCGTCATCTTAGGATTGGAAATAACCTAAGACAAAATAAATTAATCAAATATCTTTCATATATTCAATCAAAATTGAATGGCTGCCTGAAGCAGAACCCCACCCCATACATTTGGCCTTACTTCTAGACCTGAAGTCAGGCTCCCCTCCAGGAGAGATCTTCTTGACTGAAGGGTCCTTAAACTCAGAAAAGATCAACAAAAATGAAAGCATCTTTAGGGAGAGTCAGCAATGCATCCATGCAGGGTTGCTTAGCAACCCGATACAGTGAAGCAGGGCAAATTAAAATAAGCACTTATCTGTGTAACACATTCGCATTCTCATCAACTTGTGTTGATGTACGAGGTCCCCCCCCCACAAAATATGATATGCAGATCGTCTTGTGTCAAGTTCTTACTTGCAATGCTTCATTACACGGACGACTAACCCTGTCCACTCCATTAATTTATACCTTAAGTTAATCAATGCATGACCTTTTTATTTCTTGCCAGATTCCGTGAGGGTCGGTAAAAGCAGCCAAAAAGAAGTACGATGAGAAAAAGGTGTTGGGTGTTGAGAATTTCAGGGGTGGGGAGGTAAGAAGATGGTGGAACCAAGTTTGGGGTTTAGTGTATACGAATGTCTTGTTGAAGACACCTTGGCTGCTTTTCTCATTGTTGTAACTCTGAAGTTAGACGTTTTTGTTACCATCCATTATATTATTTTAAGGATAATTTGAAAAACTTTTCACTATTATTATTATTACTGTTATTATAAAACTCCAACAATAATTATTACTACCTCTGTCCCATAATAATTGTTCCAGTTGCATATACATTTCATATGCTAAATGTAACAGCTATTAAGGGACAGTTATTTTTTTTTAATCAATTTAACCAAAGCAAGGCAATAATATCACTGAGATACAAGTGGCTACTTGAAGTGAAAGAGAAGGAAAGACATTAGAAGGAACCAGAAATCTGATCTTAAACATAAAATAAGGGATAAACCTCTACTCCTGTTCAAAAGATTAGAAAGGAGTGGGAACCAGATGATCAGTGAATCTGTCTATTTCTATTATGGGAAAAAACCAACAAAATAAAAAAATAAATAAAATAGTAAGAATTTCAGAGTTTAGGCAGAGATGTAAGAAGTATAGAGTTGATATAGGATTTAGAAGACATTAGAAACCCAATCTTAAACAGGAAATAAGGGATAAACCTCTACTCCTGTTCAAAAAGATGGTGAGGAGTGTGAACTAAACAATAGATGATTGCCATCCATGTTTTTATTTTAATCCTTCTTATTGTAGTTACTTTTTCATAATAACAATATCTGTGAAGCATGTGAGAGTTGTACCCATCATTATTTGAGCACTATAATCAGTCCTGAAGATTCTTTCAAAAGTGTTTGAGAAATTGAAAATCTCATAAAAATGAGACCTATTAATATCCACTGTACTGACCAACTAATGTAATGATCTGTTAATGATAACTGTAATGGCCAATTAATGTCCACTGTAAAATCCACTATTAATTATGAAAATTAAAATAAAAATCCAGTATTGATTATAGGTTTCTAAAGATATCTGCAATTAATTTATGGCTTCATAAAAATCCCTGTCCTCATCTTTTTTGTTTTTATCACAATATTACAGCTTTTGTACCCTCAAGTTTTCTTCAGGTAATAATTAAAGGTTTCAACCTATAACCTATGCCCATCATTCTATTTTAAGGATATTGGACAATAAACTAATCTAGAAAAAAAATGTCAAAACTGTTTAAATAATTTATTCTATAATATAAAACACGTGGTTTTATATATTTATTAGTTACACAGATCTTGCTATCTTAATAATGAGATATTCCGTTTCTATGGTAACAGAACATTACTTTATGCCAATATGCAAACATGCTTCATGTTACCATGATAACAACATATATTGTATATAAGTAGAAGAGACCAGGCTACTAATACAGGCTTGTTATTTTTTTTGTTTGATGTGAGTTTTCTTCAGATATGTATATGAGTGAAAGTAAACAATTATTGATTCCTTGGAGCATTGCTTAACTTCAGAAATCAAGAAGACCAATGACCAAATTTGGTTTACTAAGATTTCTGCAGTCTGGTATGACGGAAAACCAACTTTGGTTTACTAAGGCTTCTGCAGCTACTCATATGAAAAATATCTCTTAGAGCATTGCTTAACTTCAGAAATCAAGAAATCCTATGACCAATGACCAATTTTGGTTTACTAAGGTTTCTGCAGTCTGGTATGACCAAAAACTAACTTTGGTTTACTAAGGCTTCTGCAGCTACTCATATGAAAATTATCTCTTAGAGCATTGCTTAACTTTAGAAATCAAGAAATGCTATGACCAATGACCAATTTTGGTTTACTAAGGTTTCTGCAGTCCTTCATATAATACTGATCCTTTGGAGCATTGCTTAACTTCAGAAATCAAGAACGGGAACTACCAACTAGATATAATTGTGTACTTGCCCGTGGCTCAAGTCAATTTAACAAAGCAACCAGTATTACAAAGAATGCTAATGAATTTGACAAATCTAATTTTTTCGGTTTGGAAGGCATTTTTGTGTGTAAAAAAAAAAAAAAATGAAGAGACTTTTCTTTTATATTTGCTATTTTTCCAGGGCAATGAAGATTGATGGGGTTTGAAATATTATTATAATAAACCCTTATCTCCCCTAGGGGTTTAGCTTTTAAAAGAGGGAATTATTTATTGTTATTATTATGCTTAGTAGTAGTAGTAGTTTCATGAGAGACAGATGCTGAGTGGTTTGACCAGACAGGGAATTGTTTCTGTCCAAACTATTCTATACCAACCCCTTAATTTTCTCACCAAGCTAACCATCAGGGATGTCAGTCATTAGTTTGGACACTTATGAAGTTGGGTGGAGTCAGAGAAGGGGGTGATATATAAAGAGAGGTGAAAATGACTGTTTAAAAAGAAAAACTAAAAAAGTAATAATATAAAGACAAATAGAAAAGAAAATTATTCTGAAAGAGAGAAAAGAAATTTGAAAATATTGAAATGGTTCAAAAAAAGAAAAGAAAAAAGAGGAAGAAAAGAAAAAAGGAAGAAAAGAAAAAAAGGAAGAAAAAGTAAAGGGTTAAAAATGGCAAGAACAAATATTTGCTTCACACTTCAATAATAAAAGTTGTTAACATACCATCTAATATTGATTTGGTGTTTACTGTGGATAAGGAAGCTAAGAATTAGCAAGAGTAAAATTTTGCCCTGGTTTTATTTATTTTTTTTAATCTTTCTAGACATGGAAATTCCTTCCTGGCATATCTGCTTTCTTTCAACACTTTCCATGACTTTGGTATACACCTTAAAACTTGACTCATGTTCTAAAATAGCCTCGTCAGATTGTGACTTTCATATGGATGTCACATATAGCATCAAACCAATTCAGAAATATCTAAACTGTCAGCTGTAAATAAACACATTCTCAGATTGATGGTTAAAAATGGCTTTGAGTGTATGAAAGCCTATGGGTCTTGGCTAAGACTTTCAACAGCAGCAACAGCTAAAATGGATGGTACATGTAATTTAAGGAGAAAATGATGGCATAATCAAGATGTTGACATTCCACACTACTTCAAATAAAAGATTAGGGAGGAAGCTCCCATCAATAATGAAAAGAGATATAACAGTTACTGGACTTGAGAAATCTATTTTCTAGAAAAAAAAATGTTTTAAGAGGAAGATTTTATAAATTTCAACCAAAAGTGGAGTAAGAGTAAAGGCAGTGGGCAATAAAAAAATGCACCAAAATTTTGCCTCTATGTACCAAGTTCTCAAATGTATTTAGTGTTAAAATACAGTTGTGAGTAAATACAAAGAGGTGCTGAAAAGTTCTCTGCTCAACCAAGAACAAACTCCAAAATAAATTTTGATGTTTAGTCATTTAGTAAGTTGGTCAGGCTGACAACATCTTAGTTCCATTATGCACTTTAAGAAACATAAAAAAAGTAATTAATATTAATGTTTCTAAACAAGACAATAAGAAAATAATGAAATTTTTAAATTAATTTGGTACTCTAATAACTATATAAACTGATTGATTAGTTTGTTTTCTACAGTTTATCAACCCATTGCAAGTTATTTAAAGCCAGAAAATATTTTTTTTACATTTTTAAATAATAATGGTTTAATGATACATGTCTTAATAATTAACCCATAGCTGGTGGGAGAAGAGGGGGGAGTGATACATTTTCCAAGGGTGTTTGGGTATACACCACATTCACATCCAAGCTTACAGCTCTTGGTATTCCCAAGTGGTCACCCATCTAGGTACTGACCAAGCTTGACATTGCTTAGCTTTGGTGGACATATAGGAACCAGTGATATGGCCATAAGCCTGTACCTATGAGTAAGGCTGTAGAATGCATTGGTTGAAATGCTATGACAAAAATATAAGCAACAAAGAAAATGATGCCAAAAACTCTTGAAATGGTCCTGATTCCATCACAATATAGCAAAAGGATATCTTTGTATCATACTTGAATGGAAAGGTACCAATTCATTTGGATCTTTGCATCTTTCTCAGTTTATAAATAAAAAGTGTCTTGAAATTATCATTGATTTTTAAGTTTTCATTTTTTCTTCTTCTTCTATGTACCATGTCTCTTTGGGATGTTGACAATCATGGCTCTACACAATTTCCTGTCCTTTGTAGCTCTTAATATATTTTGTTTTTTGATATTGCTCCTAAACCTTGTTCTGCCATCCATTTACTCAAGCTCATTAAATAGGTTATGAGTTATTTTCCTCTGTCCCTCTTGCCTTCAATCTGTCCTGTGAGTATCAGATTTTCCAAGCCCGCTTTCCTACTTCTGTTTAAAAGCCTCTTCAAGTGCATAGAAAACTTATATTGAACAAAAAGGGCAAAGAACTGAGAGCAACTATGATCACACTTCTTCTATGATGATCATGGCTCTCCACAATTTCCTGTCCTTTGTAGCCCTTAGTAAATTTTATCTTATTATTATCTCTCCTAAATCCTGCTCTGCCATTCATTTACTCAAGCACACTAAGTAGGTTATGAGTTATTTTCCTCTGTCTCTCTTGCCTTTAATTTGTCTTATGAGTATCAAAGTTTCTTAATAAAGTTTAACATTTTGCTATCTCTCCTAATCCCCGTCATGCCAACCATTTACATAAGCTTATTAAATAGGTTATTTGATGCTTTCTTCTGCCTCTCTTACCTTCAATCTGTACTTTGAGTGTCAAATTCATCAAGCCCTCTTTCCTCATTATGTGCCCTAGAAATTTCAACTGTCTTTTTCTAATGTTAAGTATGTGTCCTTTTTGCTTCCATTTTCTCTAAAACTTCATTATTGCTCACATGTTCAACATCCTTCTGTGGAACCACATTTCTGTTGCTTCAAGTCTTTTCTTCATCTCTGAGGAAATTGTTCAGCATTCACTGCTGTATAGGAGGACTGCTACTACATAACAGTTCAATACTCTTTTCTTTATTTCTAATGAAGTTTTTATGTTTCTTAATACTTTGCTTAGCTTTTGGAACACATTTTCCGCTATTCCAATGTCACACTTTCCAGATATTTAAATTGTTGTCCTTGCTTGATTTTGGCATCTCCAATTTGTAATTTGTATACTGGGCTGTTCTTTTTCCTGACAATAATGCATTCTATCTTTTTGCAATTGGTGTTTAGTCCTTTCTTCTCATTTTCCTTCACTACCTTTTGTAGGAGGTCTTGTAGTTTTCCTTCCAGTCTACTATCAACACCGTGTCTTCTGCACATCTTATACTGTTAAGATTGTGGCCACCAATAATGTATCCTGGTAGGAATCCTAATTCTCTCAGAATTGCCTCGCTGTATAGGTTGAATAAGTCTGGTGAGAAGACACACCCTTGTCTTACATCCTTAGTTTTCTATGATTTTTGTATTTTCTCTCGACATTTTTTTTCCATTTATTTTGATACAAGGAAAAATTAATTCTTCATTCAAGACGCCTTTTTATTTTTTTTGCTTATACAGATTTGAAGACTTGTTGGGGGGGGGGGGGTTGCGATCACTTACAACAGACATGACACTTTTACCAGCAACAAGTGAAGCCAATATTTGATTTTAAAAAAAATGACAACATCTCCAATGACCATCTAAATAATGAGTGATGTTAAGGAAAAAAAATTATAATGATTACCATCTGAACTCTTGGATGAAGAGGTAAAAATCTGTGGAGGTAGAAAGGTCGGGTAGAAACAAATTGTATCACCTTCTCCTTCTTTATGCCATGTCAATTCAGAATATGGTTGATCATGGCTCTCCACAACTTCTCATCCTTTGTAGCTCTTAGTAAGCTTTGCCTTTTTTTTATCACTGCCAATCACAAGCTTGTTATGTAGGTTATTTCCTATTTTCCGCTATCCATTTAATGTGAGTGTCGACTTTTCCAAGCCCTCTTTCTTCATTACATGTCCTAGAAATTTCAACAATCTCTTTAATTTGAAACAACTTTCAAATTAAAACCAAAAGACTATTACCAATTTGACAACATAAAAGAAAATATATAACATGAATAAATTCCTTCTGTGTGAAGCTCTCTCTCTCTCTTTTCTTTCTCTTTCTCTCATTATACTTTATCTCTCATTTTCTTTCCTTTTATATCTTTTTATTCTTCTCTTTTTCCTTTTCTCTTTTTCCCTTTCTTTTAATTTCTTTATTTGATAAGTTTTGAATAGACTGGTAAAAGGTGTTCTTGTATTCCTAAACAGTCACCCATCTGCATACTGACCAGGTATGAAACTACTTAACTTTAGGCATAAGATAAAAACAAATAGCTTCAGAGGTATTTGAGTCAAATGATTTCTCTCTTTCATCCTCTTTACTTTTGATTCTTTCTTTCTCTTTCTCTATTTCTTTCATTATTCTTTGTTTCTCTCTTCTCTATTTTCATTATTCTTTGTTTCTCATTTCTCCCTCTCCATGAGTCTTTCTCCTTTCATCCTTTCTTTCTCTCATCATGATTCTTTTTTCTCTTTGTTTAATTTTCAGTCCTTTCCTTTTTAACCTACAACCTTTCCTTTCTCTCTCTCCTTCCATATTCCCCTCTTTCTCTCTTACTATGATACCTTTTCTCCTTTAGTCACATTTTCACTCTTTTCCTTTCTAACTCTCAGCCTCCTCTCTCACTCCTTTAATTTCTGATTTACACTCTTTCCTTTCTCTCCTTCCCCTCCTTTCTCAGTCCATATCTGTCTCTATTCCTTTCTTTCTTCTTTTTTTTATTAAGCTTTCTCTTAACTTCTCTCTATCACTACCCATCCTCTTTCTCTCTCCCCTTTTCTTTCTAACTTACACCTTTCCCTTTTTCTCACACGCTTAGAATTTCTTTCAAATTATTTCAAAGTTATTCTATCAAACATTCACATGACGTCAAATCAGACTTTTTTTTTTTTTTACAGTCCCTTCACACATCTGATTCACCCATGAGAACTAAATGAAATTATCGTTGAAAAAAAAAAAAAGAAAAAAAAGAGAAAAATAACACACTTCAAAATAGATAACCCCTAAACGCATTCCTAAATTAGATTATGAGGCACATCAACTGATAGTTGTCTTCTAAATTTTCAAGAGCTGAAGACCAAAATATTGACAAATTCAAAACCAGACATTTTTGGTCAAGGAAAAAAAAAAAATCCAAATGTAGACATGAAATAAATGAAATTATACACATGCCACATCACTGATATTATTCACTTCTTTCTTTTGTGTGTGTGTGTGTGTGTGTGTGTGTGTGTGTTTTTCTTGCAATATTTAAACATCGTGAATACTGATGATTTTACAAGTACAGGTTGGTAATCAGTAATCCTGTTTAGTCATTGACCTACAAAAGTAATTTCAGAATTCCTGGGTTGCCACACGTGACATGCCAATACTGCATTTTTTATTATAACCTGCCGATATTTAGCTGCCTCAATGTTTCCAGTCATGCTTGTAGAAGTCAAATGACTTACCTGCTAACATGGCCGCCTTCTGTATCTCCTTCAAAAGGCAAGACAACTAATTCTACCTCATTTTATAGGAGAGTACCTAATGCAGCAGGTGGGTTAGTCCACTTTTCTGGAATGGACCTGCCCAACACATTTGCATGAGTGGACTCTATTCACCCATATATCTCTCCATTAAATGACTCAGGTCATTTCAACTTGAAGGGGCTACACCAGTCTACAAATAACCATTGATGGGAGATAGCTGGGCAAATAGTAGAGATGCTTCCCAACCATCAATATAGGATTAGAATTGCAGGTAGAATAACCCTGTGGGACCGTAGGTTCCTAAGGAAACTTAAAGCGCTCGTAATCGAGACCCCTATATCAAGTGCCTTGCCTGTGTCGCCTGAGCTGACAATTACAGATATGTGTAGACCACATCAATCTGCCAAAGAATCAGGAAGTGGTGGCATTACATTGCGAAGTGACACAAAACATACATAACAAAAGTACTGTCATGTTGTATTTGTTCAAAATAGCCAACAATTAGGAAGGCCATAGTTAGAATATCGAAGGACCAGAAGATGAGATAGAGGAAACAAAGAAGTTTATTAAATACTCATACATAGAACAGAAATACTTGAGTAAATCAAATACTACTCAAATCCTACTCTAACGTGGCTACTTGCCATATTTATTTCCATTGTCACAGTTGTAGGAAATAATAGAAACTATGTCCTACTCTACAATACAAAAGGTGAAAGGTATTTTCCAAGGGGACTCTCTATTTTATTAATATTACTACCAATGAAAATACCTATTTTGTTATTACTACCGCTACTGTAAAAAAATACTATTGTAACAAACTAGTGACAACATTCATTGCTGGTATCAGCTAATATGAAATCAAACACTTGTAGTGTAGTCATTTTTTAGACCTGGGAGATATTTGTTGAGTCATTTTTTAATAGGTCTTATATACCATTGAGGATGTTAGTTTTTTAAAAAAATATTTATAAATTTTCTTT
>CAHIKZ030000200.1:1037500-1087500 GCA_903632075.3 Acanthosepion pharaonis
GGAGATGAAAATCTAAACCTAAAACAGATTTTATCCTGACTTTCCCAATTCTTTCTTCTGCCCTACAAAGTTATTGTGCACTTGAAATAAAACGTCTATATCATTTTTCATGGTGAATCAAAAAGTTAACAACAATCCAGTTTACACTAGAGCAAAAAAAAAAAAAGAAAAAAAAAATATAGGCCCATTTTGTATAAGAGTCAAAATGGAAGACATCGGTCTGGTTTACACTAAAATCTAAAAAGTAGACATCAGTTTGGTTTACAGTAGAATAAAAAGAGACTCATAGGTCCAGTTCAGTGAGACATAAGTCCAGTTTGCACCAGAGTCCAAAAGGGAGACATATGTCCAGTTTGCACAAGAGTCAAAAAGGGAGACATAAGTCCAGTTTGCACCAGAGTCCAAAAGGGAGACATATGTCCAGTTTGGACCAGAGTCCAAAAGGGAGACATAAGTCCAGTTTGCACCAGAGTCCAAAAGGGAGACATATGTCCAGTTTGCACCAGAGTCCAAAAGGGAGACATAAGTCCAGTTTGCACCAGAGTCCAAAAGGGAGACATATGTCCAGTTTGCACAAGAGTCAAAAAGGAGACATATGTCCAGTTTGCACCAGAGTCAAAAAAAGGAGACATATGTCCAGTTTGCACCAGAAAAAAAAAGGGAGACATATGTCCAGTTTTACAAGAGTCAAAAAGGGAGACATAAGTCCAGTTTGCACCAGAGTCAAAAGGGAGACATATGTCCAGTTTGCACCAGAGTCAAAAAGGGAGACATAAGTCCAGTTTGCACCAGAGTCAAAAAGGGAGACATATGTCCAGTTTGCACAAGAGTCAAAAAGGGAGACATAAGTCCAGTTTGCACCAGAGTCAAAAAGGGAGACATATGTCCAGTTTGCACAAGAGTCAAAAAGGGAGACATAAGTCCAGTTTGCACAAGAGTAAAAAAGGGAGACATATGTCCAGTTTGCACAAGAGTCCAAAAGGGAGACATATGTCCAGTTTGCACAAGAGTCCAAAAGGGAGACATAAGTCCAGTTTGCACCAGAGTCCAAAAGGGAGACATAAGTCCAGTTTGCACCAGAGTCCAAAAGGGAGACATATGTCCAGTTTGCACAAGAGTCAAAAAGGGAGACATAAGTCCAGTTTGCACCAGAGTCAAAAAGGGAGACATATGTCCAGTTTGCACAAGAGTCAAAAAGGGAGACATATGTCCAGTTTGCGCCAGAGTCAAAAAGGGAGACATAAGTCCAGTTTGTACTATAGTCATCGAAAAGGGAGACATAAGTCCAGTTTGTACTATAGTCATCGAAAAGGGAGACATAAGTCCAGTTTGTACTATAGTCAAAAAGGGAGACATCAGTTTAGTTTACACTAGTCAAAAAGTAAAAATGGCATCAAGATGTTTGTGAAATATTTTTCCCAATTTGGTATCACTAAATCACTAATGTGATAAATAAGTATAAAAAAGAGCCAACTAAAGTATATCTAAAAAAAAAAAAAAATATCTAGAAAGAACAAATTACTGCCAGAAAGATAAACAGAACTCCTTGAATTAATGAAATTGGATCAGACTAAATTGTTTATTTAACCAGCGACCAAAAAGATTTGTGATATATCACACGACAAATATATGTTTTAAGACATATGTTTGAACTAATGCGGATTTTTTTATGTATTAGACACAGAATTGTGTGCACATATACGAAGCAAAATATTGAGTGTTGATTTCAGGGTTAACAAATGAAAAATTGCGCATATGTCTGAAATGTGAGTCACATTAGAGATTATTTTTTTAATCCCTTCACCCCAAGCCATTAAGAAGCGAAGGGTTATGGAAAATGAAATAAACTGAGAAAACATTGTAGAGTAGAAAGAACAGTATTCAAAAGGACAAGAGATGACAAACTGTGGAGAAGACAACAGGAAACCACTCCATTATCTTTCCCATAAAACTAAGTCCTGACATGTCACATTCACAGAGGCAAACCATCCTCATTTCCTTCATATTCTATTGGTAATAAAGATGTTCCATTTGGACAGTTTCTTCCCAAAAGCCACTACTTTATAGAATAGTTGGTAGTGGTGATGGAGGAGAAGAGAATTCACAACTATAAACAATGAGGAAATTTTAATGAAAATGAGAAAAAAAGGGAGACATTCTTAGAATCAGAAAGAGACAACTGAAAATCTTTGGAACACTCAGAAAGAATTTGACACTCGAAGGACTTATTGAAACTGCTCTCTTTTAATCGTCTGAGAGAACCCATTTTACCTTCCATCAACATGGCTGATGCTAACCTCCAAAAGAGTGACTCATTGTGCATTCTCAGAATTATATTTTCAGCTAACATGAAGTGGAAAGAGTATATTAAATCAATTGTTAAGTCTGCAGCTAAGAAAGTTGGTTCACTATGTCATGCTATACAATTTGTCTTGGCAGGATCTATCTTACATATTCGTCTACCATTCGTTCTTGCTTTGAATATTGTTGCAACATTTACTTTGATGCTAAAATTCTAAAATCCTAAGAAGAATCTGTAATGTTATTGGTCCTGACCTGGCATCTCGGCTTATGTTCCTTTCCCACCACCATAATGTAGCTTCCTGGTGCCTTTTCTATAAATATTTTCATGATAATTGTTCAGATGAGCTCTTCACTATGATACATAGACTTTATGAATTTAGGTGCAGTATTAGATTGGCGGCAAGCTTTCATTATTTTACATTTGAAATGGCTAGAGGTAGCTGGAAGTTCTATCCTAACAGTTTCTTTTCTCACACTTCTTGCTTGTGGAATTCTTTTCTGGCTTCTTGCTTCCCAGTTAAATTTGATTTTCAAAAATTTAAATGCAATGCTAAATGTTATCTTCTGTCTTCTTAATTCTTGTTTTTTATTGTCCTCTCTCCTTAATAGTTTTTTTTTATCATATTTTCTAACACTTAGTAACCTCTTGCATCCTAGTGGCTTTATTGCCTTTAAAAAAAATGATGGGGTAAAGGGAAACTTTGGGTAACCTACCTAATGAGGTTGATTAAATGGATGGCAGACAAGAGATAGTAAAGGGACAAATATTGCTTAGAGTGATGAAGGATAGGAAGTTGTGGAGAGCCATGATCACTCACATCCAAAAGTGACATGTGCATGAAAGAAGCAGAGAAAAGATACCAAAGAGTGCATATAAAGGGAGGCTACTAGGAGTGTTTTAATTACTTTTAATCATCCACCCAATCTCAGTTTCTACCTGCCTTTCAACACCAACTGTAGCTTCGACGTCATCTTCAGGTGGTGGTGATGGTGATGGAGGAGGAGAGAATTCGCAAATATAAACAACACCAAACCTTTGTTGCTGTGGTGACCATGCTAGCAGCTGACCCTGCCCTGGCTTATCATGCTTATCTACCCCCACACACTGTTCATTAATCAGCAACCCAGTCCAGTAGGGAAGGTTAAAACATAAGAAAAAAATGTAAGTAAAAATAGTACAAAAGATGGCAGATGAAGGGGAGATTGTCTGATATTCTTTGCCTCGTCAGGTTCTTATCTGCACATTTCCTCCATGTGGCAAATACACGGAAGTTTGTTGGGTGTACAGTTTCAATTGTCAGAAGTTAATCATCCACACACACATACACACACACATATATATATTGATTGATTAATTGGATACTTGTATTTGAGTAGACACTCAATTTATTTATTACAAATTATATTTATTTATTTTCATCTACTGGGATAAATATTTGAGAAATCTTATTAGACAAAAATATGTACTCTCCAGAGACTTCATATTTTTCTCTAATAAGATCTCTCAAATATTCAGGCTGGTGGTTGAAAAATAAATATAAATATACTGTTATATATATATATATATATATATATATAAAATATATTTTTTGTTTATAAGTTATTTTAATAGATACAGTTTATTTAAATAAATGCTGTTTTTAAATAAACAGTATTAATTACATTTACTGGCCTGAATGTTTGAAAAATTTTGTAGAAAAATGTCTTCTCTGACAGGAATCAAACCTGTGTTTTATATGGAGCTGTCAGTTGATCTGACATGCTATACCACTCAGCTACAGAGAAGCGTCTGGTTAGCAAAGTACAAATTACTGTTTATAAACAAAAAATCTTCAACAATCTTCCCCAAATGATCATATCTGCTCATGAAATGTATCTTAAAGTAAATATTGACAACATATTATGAAATGGATTGAGTCTAACAATTATTTAATATATTTTCTGTTTATACATCATTTCCAATTTTTGTATAAGTTGCCGAGTATTGTGTTTGAAGTTGTGGATAAACTGCCTGAAGTTTATATTTTGTTATTGTTGATTGCAATCATTATCAAGAACCAATGTGGTGTCGATGGGGGGTGCTTAGAATTCCTTTGTCTACATTCTAGTATTTATTGGGAAGTTGGAAATTTGAAATAGTCTAATGTGACATCATGTGTAATGGTTACTGGGAATGGACTGTCCAAAAAGAACGCAATTTAGGTGTAGTCAGCTGGTGAGAGAAATTGAAAAGACAAAATAATAGTAATAATATTTATTGTATAATATTATGACATGAGGCAAACTAGAAGCATTATGAGAAAAATGTTAAAAATTCAAATTTTTGGACACACATTTAACAATTTTCAGTGAAAAGGAAATTTTTATTTTTGTTGAGAAAGGACCCAGTCATATAAGGACATTATTAAAGTGAATGCAACAAGGCCAGGATTTGAAACCAGATTTCAGATTTCACTTTCTGTATCTGTCTATATTTCTGAGATGAGGTATTATGTACACTATTTACATTATTCGGACTATTGTCCTCATCTTTGTCACCATGTTTATCACAACGTTTTGGCCGTTGTACGCTCCGGCCTTCTTCAGGTGGTTGGAATGTCAAACTGAACCCTTCATTTCACTCACTGGGATAGATTGTTCTAGTTCCACATGCCATGGCACAGTGGATAAAGGTGTTAGTTAGATCTAGTGACAGGACCCAAAGAGTGTGAGTTCAATATCTGGTTAAGGCGGTGGAGAACTTTAAGAGGGAAATTAACAGGAGATAACTGATAACTGACATCCATTAGACATGAGACGATGTTCATAATGCTTACAAAATGGGGGAATGCGTCACAATTTATGCCACCCTTTTATTTTCTAACAGAAATTAATAATTTGTGTTTGCCCTGCGGTTCTGGTAGACAATTAATATTGATTTTGATTCTGTTCTCTTCTATAAATAATTGCGTCAAGAATGAAATGCTGTTTTATATCGAACAGGAATTTAGTAGTTACCGAAAACCTTCTTTGTAGTGCTACTTAAATGGCAATGCAGAAAGAACTAAAGGAGTGTTCAACTATTATGTAATATCAGTTCTCTTATATGGCAGTAAATGCTGGACAGTTTGGGATTATTGGATAATTGTATGTCCAAGACATGGATAGCAAATCAGAGAGAGAGGGAGGAAGGGAAAATGTTAGACACAGACTGAAAGTGTCCGATAGAGAGGGAAGCAAAGTGAAAGTGTCAGACAGATTGACTGAATGTGTTAGACGGACAGTGAATGAGACAATCAGACAGAGTGAGACAGTCAGACAGACAGACTGAATGTGTTAGACGGACAGTGAATGAGACAATCAGACAGAGTGAGACAGTCAGACAGAGTGAGACAGTCAGACAGACAGACTGAATGTGTTAGATGGACAGAGAATGAGACAATCAGACAGAGTGAGACAGACAGAGTGAGACAGTCAGACAGAGTGAGACAGTCAGACAGACAGACTGAATGTGTTAGACAGGCAGAGAATGAGACAATCAGACAGAGTGAGACAGTCAGACAGAGTGAGACAGTCAGACAGACAGACTGAATGTGTTAGATAGGCAGAGAATGAGACAGTCAGACAGAGTGAGACAGTCAGACAGACAGACTGAATGTGTTAGACAGACAGAGTGAGACAGACAGAGTGAGACAGTCAGACAGAGTGAGACAGTCAGACAGACAGACTGAATGTGTTAGACGGACAGTGAATGAGACAATCAGACAGAGTGAGACAGTCAGACAGACAGACTGAATGTGTTAGATGGACAGAGAATGAGACAGTCAGACAGACAGACTGAATGTGTTAGATGGACAGAGAATGAGACAGTCAGACAGACTGAAAGTATCAGACATACAGAGAGTGAGACAGATAGATAAACTGAAAGTTTCAGACAAAGAGAGAATGAGACAGACATACAGACAGACATGTAATCAGCAAGGAAAATCTCAGCTTGCCAGGTCAATGAAGGGGATGAAAAAAAAGGGGGCAACCAAAACAAAAAAAAAAAAAAATAAATAAATAAATAAATAAAACAACCAAAACTTCTGTATTTCCAACAGTTGGGTAAAAATACATTTTCAAGGATAAAGCAAATTTGGTTGGGGAGGAGGTGGGGGCTGAGAGAAAGTGAGTGAAAGACAAGATGAAGAAGAAGAAGAAAAACAGAGAAAGATAAGGAACCCAACAAGGTTGATGATCATCATAGGGGAGAAGGAAGATAAATAGTGAGGTGGGGGTTGAAGAAGACAGTATAAAGAACACAAAGATATACAGACCAAACGTAAAATAAAATACAAATGGCTCCCCTCAATTGATACCCCCTTCTCTTTCCCTTAGACACACACAGACACACACACAAGGAAAAATGTTAAAATTAGCTCTCACAGAATCCTGAATCAGCAGTGAGAAATCTGTCTGCTAAACGTTTCCAGAGTTCTTTGCTGATACAGGCCTGAAATGGACAGCAGTGAAGATGTCTTATTTATTTATTTATTTTCAATTGGCCTTAGCCCAGAGGCAGAGAAACAACTGGTATGGGCGAGGTTGATATAGAGGAAAGAAAAGGAGAAGGGTGTTGATATAAGAACCAGTAGTACTTGTGTGTGGGTGGGGAGGTGCTGGTAGGTGGTTGGAGAGAGAAATGAATCAACCTGCTGGCTTTGATATTTGTATTCTGTGCCTCAAAGAGAGACGAAGAAAGTGAAAGTGAAAGTAAAAGATATAGCAGTGTTGAATATATATATATATATATATATATATATAAATGGCAAAGGGGTATTTGTGGGCTACAACAGGAGGGGGAGGGGAAAGAAGGCCTTGAAGCATCTCTGTATGATGACTGGTACTAATTACTGACATTCAGGGATTCCATTAATGTGACATAAAAGAGGCAAATGCAGTGACTCGCTTATATATATATATATAGATTTATTCTCCAACACTCACAAAGATACATGCACTGAGCTAGTGAGTGGGTTGGACTGCATGGAGAGACATGGATGGCATAAAAAGACAGATAGAGGAAACACCTTTATATATATATATATATATATAAACAGACATGAACAAAAATACATACACACAAGTCTTCTATTGCTACACATTTATAGAAAATGTGATAGAAAAAAAGAAAATCTGCAAACCTTTGATCATATGTGTGTGCATGTATTTATATACACTATACTAAAAATGCTAAATACAAAAATTTATATATATATATATATATATATATACACACACACACATGCGCATACATATATGTTCACTTATGTCTATATTGTGTGTGTGTGTGTGTGTGTGTGTATACACATATATTAACTGATATTTTAAAACATACACATGACCTATATATTTATATATATATATGTGTGTGTGCGTGTGTGTGTCTATTATCCAAACCAGAGATCTATTTTTGTTTATCATTGACATTTTTCAAACTGTCATACTGGGAAAATGATATATAAATTTTTACATATCAAGAATAATTTTAAGGAAAAGAAAACTATGACAAAGTGGAAACGTAAAAGAAATTGCTGCATTAAATGTATATGTGCGTGTTTGTGTGTGTATGTATGTATGTGTGTGTGTATGTGCATATATATATGTATATATATGTGTGTGTGCGCCTCTCTCTCTGTCTATATATATATATATATATATATATATAGTCAACATGCAAAACTGTAGTCATGAATCAATCAGCTAACATTCTATATTTGTCTGTCTATATCTAAGAACTTTACAATCCTATTTCTAATTGATGAAATAATTCAATCAATTAATACAAATACAATGTGTGGTCCTTATAGCTATCAATAGGCATATGCAGATGTGAAAATAGTTTTAAATAAGTCCTGATGAGAAACTGTCATCAGCATCTGCCGAGCTACCTTCTAATTATCTAATAATAATAATAATAATAATATGCGCTATAAATCTATTGAGTAATGCTTGTCATATTCCACCTTGCTAGCTATCTTGTTATGAATCTATTGATTTGGCAATTTTGGTCCGTTCATATCGATAATTTTAGTAATATTCATCTCTATCTGTTGACTATCTATCTATCTATCTATCTATCTCGGTCTGTTCATATCTATCTATCTATCTATCTATCTATAGCTTGTTTCTCTCTATAGACTGTTTCTATCTATTGATGTATAGCATATTTCTATCTATCCATAGCTGTCAATATTTAAATAGTTCACAATGTTTCTTTATCTGTTTGTGAAGGTCTCAGCACTCATAATAATATATTTTTTTAACATTATAATATAATAATAATAATAATAATAATAATAATATAATAATAATATTAAAATTAACAAGCAAATCTCAAGCCATTAATAATATTCTTTGCTAAAAAAACAAAAAACATATATGCATATATATATATATATATATATATATATGCAATATATTATTTATATATTATATATGTGCAGTACTTATTGGAAAGTGCTCGATATCAGTGGCAGAGTTAACATATTTAGTTGGATTAGTGTGAGTTGTGACCCTGGGTTTCATGCTATTTGCAATCGTCAGACATCGCAAATAGCATGAAACCTAGGGTCACAAACTCATATCAATCCAACTAAATACATACATACATACATACATATATATACTTACATACATACATACACACATAACATGGATGCTCCTGTTGAGTTCGAAGAACAAATGTCCAATCTGTTCAGTTCAGGTGTTCATACCTAGTGTCGCATTTAAGTCCCACCAGTGATTTGCAGACATTTCAAAAAATTTGTGTAAGTGTGAGGATTCCTAAATGTCATTGCTAGTGAGGCTGATGACACCTTAAACCTGTCTCTTGCTTCTCCTAGCCAGTCAATACGAGCTCTTTTGTAGATATTGATATAATTTTGACATCTACTTCTCCACATCTATCTATCCAATGCCACTGTTTCAAGTTCAGAGAATTATATATATATGTGTGTGTGTGTGTGTGTGTGTGTGTATGTGTATGTATTAATAATAGGAGTTTACTGAATGAGGTATATGATATGAATGAAAAATGTGTACAAATACTATACGTATGTGTATATATTTTAAATAATTTTACATTTTTTGGGTTCTTTTCTTAAAAACATGTTCCCTTTGTATGTAAGGGATCATGGTTCTCTACAGCTTCCTTTTCTTTATTATCTGTGACTTCTTGGAAAATCGAGTGAGTTCATTTCCTATTGCCTTCTCCATGGTTTAGAGCTCAGACTAGTCTTTCTCTTAAACTGGCTGCCAGGCAAGGTCAATCTACTCTTATTTAACCTGTAACTGGGGAGAGATAAATTCCTGCCTTTTGTAAGGGCATTAATGTGAAAGTGAATGCAACAGACTAAGCAGGAGTTTGAACTCAGCTTGCAGATTTCATTTTCTGTGCTGATAACTAACAGCACATCTTTCTTCTTCTACATCATCACTTTCATCCTCAATCTTCATCTCTTTTTCATCCTCATCCTCATCATTGTTGTTGCTTAGTTCATTTGTTTTCCCGTTTGATACAATCAGATTGTAAGAATTTCACCTGTGAGCAAAGGTAAATTAATGTTTTCCTTGGACAAAATAGACCTGGCGGAGCCCACACTTCTCTAGGTCAAACCACAGACAATTTTCTCCAACTTGAAGGCTTACATTACTCATGAACATGTTGCTGTTGATCCCAACAGATGGAATCCTCCACCTTAGCCATTGTCTTCAGTCTAGAAAGAGCCCCCCTCCCAAGAATGCTGAGTTATCACTACGCTAGCAGTATATGTAGCTATAAATCCCGATCAAAGTGAATTAAATCAGTTTATATACCAAGATCAAAGGGTAGTATCATCCTGTGCAGGATATACATTGCTGTCTATCTTTGACATTCTATATTTAACCCATAACTGGGGAGAAGAAGAGCTGGATTCATGCCTGTTGCAAGGACATTAATGCTAAAGTGAATGCAATAGATTAGGCCAGGATTTGAACTCAGCTTGCAGATTTCACTTTCTGCTCTTTTGTTCCTCTTTTTTCTCTTTCTTTCTTCTTTATCTCACCCTTTCTTCTTCAAGAGGAATCTATGGAGAGGCATGATCGCCTATGTCCTAAATTGACCAAGAAGTCATGCTAATTCACAGATAATAAAGAAAAGGAATCTGTGGAGAGCCATGATCGCTTCCATCCTGAAGAGACCAAGAAGTCATAGTAATTCACAGATAATAAAGAAAGGGAATCTGTGGAGAGCCATGATCGCTTCCATCCTGAAGGGCCCCAGAAATCATAGAAATTCACAGATAATAAAGAAAAGGAATCTGTGGAGAGCCATGATCGCTTCCATCCTGAAGGGACCAAGAAGTCATAGTAATTCACAGATAATAAAGAAAAAGAATCTGTGGAGGGCCATGATCGCCTACTTTCTAAATGGACATGGCGTTACAAAGAAAAAAAACAACAACAATTAAATGTGGTTTACACGCCAGGATTGTGACTTCTTTTTTGACATTATTCACGTTCACACTTCCCGATATTCGCAACTTTTTTTTTAATGCCATGTCCTTTGAAGACACCGACGATTAGCTCTCTCTACAGGTTCATTTTCTTTTAATATCTATACTGAGCATTTCAAATTAAATTTCTGCTAATGACTACGTGTCTGAGCCGTCTTGCCTACTGTATCAATGTGTGTGTGTGTGTGTGTGTGTGTGTAGTTGGTCTCTCTGAGGATAGCTAATCGTCTCCGCTACTGATTTAATTTCTTGCAGGGTAAACAGAACCTTTAACTATAACCCAATTCTTCAGTTAGCTTCTCTCCTTCCTTTCGTTTTCTCCCCTCCGCACCGCCCCCCATTTATGTTACACTTCCTCCTTTCAATTCCTACCCCGCCATCTTGAAATGACTTCGTTTTATTTTACTCAACCCTCTGTTTCTTCCACACTGCTTCAATCTGACATGTTTTCCCTTTTTAGTCTATCATCTGACCCAGGCCAAAAACACCATAGAAAATAAAATAAAAAAAACGAAACAAAAAAACAAAAAACAAAGAAAAGATAACTCTTGGCAGCCAAAGGCAATGACGTACGTTTCTTTCGTTTTTTAATGATTTTTATCTCTAAATCTCCCTTTATCACTATTTCTTTCCATGAGAAATATCTCTTAAGTTCTTACAACCTTTCTCTATTTGACGTGAAGAAGACAACCTATCCTTATCTAATAAGAAATCAATAGCAACAATGTAGGAAAGACTTAGTTCATGCCTTTTCTGAATGCATCACTGGAAAATGGAAGCAGTAAACAACCAGAATCCGAAAACATTTGCACAGTTCCGTGTGGATGAAACATTATTAAGCATTAAGAGGGGGATGTCATCTTAACTTCGACTTTTGGAGCAGAGGTGGTGGTGGTGGTGGTGGGGTAGAGAATGCCAAGGAAATAAATTAAATATTTTCATTTCGAGTAGGTAATAATTTTACTTATGTTAATTTAATATGGCTCAATAAAATTTAATTTTTTATATAAATAATGAAATTAGTAAGATTTTAAGTAATTTATTAAAACATTAATTTAATTATTATAAATTAAATGAAACTGTTATTGTCAAGACAATACGGTTAAAAACTTTATAAATTATTCAATTTACAATTGTAAAAGCAATTAAAAACTTCTCTAATTAAATAATCTCTTAGTTTTATGGCGTTTTTTATTTTTCGATTCAGAACAGATTTTCGGTAAGATGAGGTTCGATTTTGCGAAAAAAAAAAAAAAAAATTGGTGATTTAAATTCTTCAAAGAATTCCGCTTTTAACTAATATAGTCACTAAAAATTATCACGCTGAATTTCTCAAGTTTTCATAAAATTAGATAAGGGGCAGAAACACTTCTAAAAATTATTTTTACCAAGATTTTCTAATAAAAAAATAATAAAATTTTTTTTTAATTCATTTGTGAATAAGTCCGGAAAATTTCATTAAAATCCGACAATTATTTGATTTTTGCAAGAATTTTCGAATTAATGTGTGTCACCTAAAAAAAAAAAAAAGGCTAAAATTTTCTATGAAAGTTGGTACATCCGCAGACATAAAAGAAAAACAAGTTTTTTAATCAAAATTTTGAATGTTCTTTTTAGAACATTCAAAATTTTGATAAAAACTTGGAGTAAAAAATGTAATTAAACTTTGATAAAAACTTGGAGTAAAAGATGTAATTAAACATTCAAAAAAATACTTTATCCTTCCTGACATAAACATTTTTTACTAAAACTATGTTTTCATTACGTTTGGTTTGGGGCCCTTTTTTTTTTCATCATGCTGATTTTAGTGATTTCGTGGAGGTAACGCATCGTCAGTCATGTATGGCTTTGTTTTTAAAACTATTTACGATAAATTAAATAAATTAAAAATTAAATATTACATATCTTCTCTCAAGCCTAACGAAATGTAATTTGAAGGTAGTACGTTAGAAAATAAAAAAAAATGGGGGGAGGTTAGACGTTGAAGCCGGGACTCTAAATAAGATGTCAAAAGTATTTATTAGTCTTTATTAACAGTGGTATTTAATATCAAAGCTTGTTTCGCAAGATCCTGATGGGAAAAACACGAATTGAGTAAGAAAAAAAAAAAACAACATTTATTTCATTGCCTACTGAAATATATCAAATTCATTTCATTTTAACAGTTGCTTTCCTCGACTAACTTGTCCGATAGACTTTTCTTTCAGTTTTTTTTTTCCAAGTCTGTCATCAACACAATGCTAATAAGTCCTGGTAGGTTTTTTAGTTCTCTTAAGATCGTCTCTTTGTACAGGTATAGCCCCCGCCAGACAACCGCCCCAACACCTGAATATATAGAAAAGCTACTTAACTTTACAAGTTGATACCAATTTCAAGAGGGCAGAACATATCTATCTACTTATAAATCAACTTCATTAGATTTTGAAAGATGAGCAAAGTTTGTTGGGGGGGGGGGTGCACGTAGGCGCGTGGGACGATGTTTGAAGAGGTGGATGAAAAAGAAAACAAGAGAAGACGGAAGGAAGGAATAAAGAACAGAAAAACCGAGGAAAAGGAAGGAAGGAAGGAAGGAAGGGAAAGAGAAAAAGGAGAAAGCTGAGACAAAAAGGGTAAAAAGAAAGAAGAGAAAAATAGAGCAAAGCTGATAAGAAGAAAAAAAGGAAAGAAGAGAAAGGAAGAAAGAGAAAAGCTGTAAGGAAATAAAGGAAGGGAAGAGAAAGAAAAAGAGAAGCTGAAAGGAAAGAAAAAGAAAAGAGAAGGGAAACGAAGAAAAAGAGGGAGGGTATAATCTAAGGTAAGGGGAAGAAAGGGAAGATTAGGGAAAAGAACTTCAGAACTATGAGTGAGTGAGAGAGAGAGAGAGAGAGAGAAGGCTGAAAAAAGAAAATAAGAAGGAAAGACTAAAAAAGACACAGAGAGAGAGAAAGAAAAGAAAAAGAGAAATAATTAAAATAATAATTAAATAAGTAATATTTTAAGAAACTGGATATTTAGTTTTAACTGAATTAATTTATAAGTTCATTTTTATTAAAGAAATAATATTTTTTTAAATTTCTTTGCCAAAAAAAAAACAAAAAAAAACGAAATAAAATTTTATTCTATTGAGATTTAATAAATTATGGCTTATATTATTAATAATATTTTTAGTGCTATGCCACTTCAGGGCATGGCTCTCCACAGTTTCACTTTGTTTATTATCTGTGAATTGTCGTGATTTCCCTCTTCTCCTTGACTGTCAGATACTCAAAGCTAGAGAACCCAGTCTACACACTATTTAACTCATAACTGGGGAGATCTATATCTCTCTCTCTATATATATATAAGTACATATCATTGTTTGTCCATATGTATCTATCTATCTCAGTACATATCTTCATCTGTTCATATCTATCTATCTCAGTACATATCTTCATCTGTTCATATCTATCTATCTCAGTACATATCTTCATCTGTTCATATCTATCTATCTCAGTACATATCTTCATCTGTTCATATCTATCTATCTATCTCAGTACATATCTTCATCTGTTCATATCTATCTATCTATCTCAGTACATATCTTCATCTGTTCATATCTACATATCTTCATCTGTTCATATCTATCTATCTCAGTACATATCTTCATCTGTTCATATCTATCTATCTATCTCAGTACATATCTTCATCTGTTCATATCTATCTATCTATCTCAGTACATATCTTCATCTGTTCATATCTATCTATCTCAGTACATATCTTCATCTGTTCATATCTATCTATCTATCTCAGTACATATCTTCATCTGTTCATATCTATCTATCTATCTATCTATCAAATGGGGTATCATTTAAATGAAACCATTACTTATTTTCTCTATGGCTTACCTGGCTTCGGCTGGGTAGTTTCAAAATAATATTAAGCTCACGGAATAGGAGTGGGGAGCAACTCCCCAGCGAGTACCTCTCCTTTGGGAGGGGACTGGGCTCATTAATGGGGCATCCCCAAAAGGGCAAATGATGAAGGAGGATGAGCAATTTTTACACGGTATTGCGGTTAAACCCACTTTAAATCATGACCTTGTGTCACACTCGGAATTGTGAATAAATCAAATAATCTAATACTTAGATCTGATAGAAAACGTTTGCAAAATATTAAATTCAAGATTAGTTTTGGTTTCCCCACAGAAGAATTTGTAATAACCCAACTGAAATTGGAACTCGGCTCTCCGATTAAAAATTCTGAGCCGTTATCCATTACACCGTCCTCACATCCAAGCTTACAGCACATTGTAATCCAAAACGGTCACCCATCTAGGTACTGATGTTGCTTAACTTCGGTGATCACACCGGAACCGGTGTTTCAACTTGATATGACCATAAGCCGTACATAATTACAGGCTTCGAGAAAACTGCCAACCTTTACTCTGCGTAGATTCTCTGAAACTTTCTTGAATTGTGAAGAGTCTTGTTGGCACTATACCTCAAGAACAGAATTTCCATTGACTCCGTCACTGTGCGATACCAACATAATAATACTTCTATTAATTATTATCTTGGAATGGAAATCTAAAAAATATGGCACATGAGGACATCAATAATTCCAGTTGTAATTGAAGCTCTCGGATTGATTGGAAAAGATTCCACTAGACTCATTGAAAGGATTCCTGGTAGCCCATGAATTAAAGAAATACAACAAATTGTACTCACAAGTACAGCTCACACCTTACGAAGAGCTTTATCTATGTAAATTGTGTGTGATCATAAGTTGATTCTTTTTTTTTTTTACAAAAATGATCAGTGGAAAATGTCATGAAGCCATCTCTAATCTTAGGTCTCTGGTTGGGACCCGGAAGGAAATGTGTATACAACAGAAAGCCAAGGAAAGAAAAAAAAAAGATATTATTATTATTATTATTATAAAAATTTACAAAAAAATAGAGATAAAAAGATAAAAGTATATTGAAAAAAACTAATATGGCTGATAAGTTAGTAACAATTCTTAAAGAATGTTTTCTCTTGTCTTGGAGAAAAAAATACTTTGTCCCCTTTTCTGGAATATCAGGAAAATCTTAAGTGTGTCTTGAAGGAAGAATATAAATGTTGGAGTAGGGAAGAGAAAAATCACCTTACTCGAAATTGGATATCTTTTAATATCAATTCTCAAGGGAAGTCAGACAGGTCTCTGATTTTTAGATATAATTCAAAGACATGTCAATTACTTGTTTTAGAAGAAAGAAAGAAAAAGCCGATTCCTTTTACCTTTGCTACCAAATTCGACTCTGAAACCTTTTCTACCCACCACACCTGCCTAGTATTGTGTTACTGTACTAATACCAGCCCTATGTCCCCAGTGACCTTTCTTCTGTGGGTTCGAATTTCAAAGACATTTTAAAAAAGAGAGGTAAGGTCTTTGACTTAGCAACAGCAGATCCCAAAGCAGATGTCTTCCCACTCACCCAGTTATATGAGACAAAATATTAATTTGATAACCCTTTTATGAATGCTGGAAAATAAATAAATAAAAATGTAAGAGAGAGTTGCCCTAAAAGCATTTTTATTCATTTTTATTTTGTCTTTGTACTTCTACAAAATAGTTTTATTTAAATTTTTAAGTACTGTAAATAATTATTATTCATTTTTGACTACGATTTCTTTCATCTTCATTTTTTTTATTCATTTCATCCAAAACAAGGCAAGAAAGCCGCTAAGATGCAAGGGATATACTGAGCGTTAGAGAATATGAAAAAGAAAAAAAAAACTATTAAAGAGACAGAATAAAAGAACAAGAAATAAAAAGAAAACAATTGACATGAAATTTAAATATTTGAAGATCAAAGTTGGCTAGAAAGCAAGAGACCAGAAGAGAGTTCCACAAGCGAGAAGTGCGATAGAAGAAACTGTTAACACAGAAATTACTGTTACATTTAGCCATTTCAGCTGTAAATTGATGAGACCTTGCCGCCAATCTAGTACTGCGCTAAATTCATAAAGTTTAGGAATCATAAAGGACAATTCATCAGAACAATTACAATGAAAATATTTATAGAAAAGGCACAAGAAAGCTACGTAATTCTCTTTATTAAAAAAAAAATCTTTCAAAAATAAAATATACTTTTCTGAAATATGTTTTAGTAGGTGTTGACAGCTCCATTGACGGACTGACAGTCAGAAATTTTACTATTTTTTATACGAGGGACATATTTGTAAAATTACTTGAGAAATATAACGTCTGCGCCATTTTTATATAATTTTTAAGTAACCAGTAATTTTAAAAATTAGGAAAATATTTTAAATATTTTATTAAATTTTAGGTATTTTGGTTTTAAATTTACTATAGTTATCGCACTTATTTTTTAATATTGTCGTGTATAGACGTCAGTATTTTCAAAATTCGGGATATTTACACACAAACAAAATTCTCTTTTTTTTTAATATTGGGGGGGGGTCGCTGAATTGTAGTAAACTTTTCCATTTATGATTAGTAAATATAATTTTAACTTAACAATATCAACTAACCAGAACAAATTACACTATTTACATTATTCGGACTATTGTCCCCATCTTTATCGCCATATTTATTACAATGTTTCGGCTGTTGTAAGATGAGGACAATAGTCCGAATAATGTAAATAGTGTATATAATACCTCATCTAGGAAATATAGAGAGAAAGGTGAGGACAATAGTCCGAATAATGTAAATAGTGTACATAATACCTCATCTAAGAAATATAGAGAGAAAGATGAGGATAATACTCCGAATAATGTAAATAGTGTACATAATACCTCATCTAAGAAATATAGACAGATACAGAACAAATTAATATAGAATTTTAAAAGATTTAAAATTTTATAAATTATTCTAATTATAGTTTTAAAAAATGAAAACAATTCTAGTAAAAATCCATTATTCATCGAAAACATTTTTTTCTGAAGACAACTGTGTCCATAATATGTCATATTAATAAAAGCTTTTCTAATTAAATAATATCTCTTATGATTCAGAGCAAATTTTCGGTATATAACTAACATATGCATTAAACGCCACAAAATTTAATTTCTCAAAATTTCATAAAATTAAATAAATTGAGGGTAACAGAAATAAATGTTTTTACAAAGATTTTTTAAAAAAGAAACATTTCTAAAATAATCTCATTTATTTGTAAATACGTCCTGAAAGTTTTGCTAAAATCCGACAGTTATTTGATTTTTGCAAGAATTCCCAAATTAATTTTTTTTTTTTTTTACCGCAAAAAGGCGCTAAAATTTCCTATAGTAATTTATGGTCTCCCTTTGACGCACCCCCCCAAAAAAAAACAAAAACAAAAAAATTAACCAAAATTTCCAATGCTCTAAAAACGATGAAAAAATGTAATTTAATAATCAAAAATCCCTTTGGTCTTTTTCCTCTTAATAGATTTTGACTATAAAACTGTTCTTATTAAGTTTGGGGCATTTTTTCCTCATGAATGCTCATTTTATAGCTTTAATCTTTAGCAGTATATATATATATATATATATATATATATATATATATATATATATATATATATATATATGTATGTATGTATGTATATATTTATATATACAGAATTTAAAAGCAATTACTTTAACATGTTTCCAAACATAAAATATCACCGTGCAATAAAAAAAATCATAATTTGAAATTATAATCTAATTTTGAGAATGATAATTAATTAATAAAGTTAATGTAAAAAAAATGTACCAAACGTTCAGCCATTTAATATGAATCCCGTTTCTTCTCGTCAATGTACGAGATTTTGTTCTTGTGAAATGAACGCCTTTTCTTCATAATAATCTAATAATCCGAGAAACATTTTCAAAAATGTTTTTTTTGTATATTTGTAATTCCTTCCAGTTCTCAGTCAAGTTTAATTCATATTCCGAAAGAATTAAGGGCTTTATTTATAATCCAACATTTTTATTACTTCAGACGTTATTATAGTGGACACTCGTATTTGAAATAGACGCCGCTTTTTTTTTTTTTTTTTAAGTGAGTATTGCGTTTATCGTATTGCGCATTCGATAAATCTTAAAGAAAACGTGTTCTCCGGCGGTGACCTCCCTCATGTCCTTTTTGCTGACCACCTTGAAGCGAAGATAATGTCGCCTTATATATATATATATATATAAACATGTCTCATTAAATAATTTAAACATGTTTTATCTACTTATTTTTAATAGGATCCTCTCGTAATTACGGACAAGTTTCTTAGAATCCTTATTAAAGGAATAGAGACAAATTACCAGGTTGATGCATATTCATTTTATACCGAGTAATTTCGAAATTAATACAATGTTATCATCAGGGTATTGTTATTTTCTAAGACAAAAATTGTCTTCATTTTAAAAATTTAAAATTTAAAAATCGTACAGAACATACATAACCTTAGTGTTTTTCATTTCGCAAAACTTTAATTTTCAGATGAACACAAGAATTAAAGAATAACATTCTCAGACATTGAATAAACAAACATAGTATTGATACTGAACTATGAATAAAATAGTCATTCCCCGTAAAACAAACCCCAACTTTGAAGAGCTTGGAAAACCTGCAGCATTTTTTGCTTTTTTACGGCTTACCAACCTTTTGAAGGTTATTTAAAGCCAGAAAATATTTTTGGTTTGAAAGAATTTGGGAGGGGGGGAGATAATGATTTTACTGATACAGGTCCTACTATTTAACCCATAGCTGAGAGAAGAAGCGGTGGATTCATAACTTTCGCAAGGGTATTTGCTCGTAATATAACAAACCCGACTGCGATTCGAAATCGGCTCATCGATTTTCAATTCCGTGCCGTAATAGGATGTCTTATTCACAAAAGCTTTTCTAATTAAATAATATCTTTTATGATTCAAAGCAAATTTTCAGTAACAAAAAAAAAACAAAAATAGAATCCAAGTTTACAGCATCTGATATGCCAAGCGGTCACCCATCTAAGGACTGACCAGGCTGGACGTTGCTTAACATCAGTGAACGTACAGGACCCGGTGTTTTGACGTGTTATGGCCGTAACCCAAGGTAGACACGGGGGTTTTGAGAGGTCCGATGTGAAATATTTAGAAAGTTGCCGGAGATGAGAAACTAGGGCAATTTGCAATGAGTCTTCAAGTTAAAACATCTCTGATGATGATGATGATGATGATTACTTAAAACTTCCACACTTGCTTTGATAAAGTTTCTCAAGGAAGGAAACACGTTGGTATAAAAGGTTTTTCCTCTCGTCTTAAAAAAAAGTCAACCTTGTACCAATGAAAAGGGCATAAATTATTTTTCACTGCATTACAAAAGAAAAAACGAGAAAACGGTCAATTGCTGGTATCCCCTGACGAGTGGACGGAGCGATTGCTAGAGGGTCCGTCTGTGTGTGTGTGTGTGTGTGTTCGTGTGTGTGTGTCTGTCTGTGCACGCCCATTGTGTGTTTGTCTATGCTGAGAGACCGTGAAAACAAAAAGGCAGTCACATATAGAGGAGGGGCCGTGCAACCGAGAGGAGTGCAAAGATGAAGTAACAATCTATAAAAAAACAAACAATCACTGAAGGGTCGCATCCTCTGCTGTGTTGGTTGAGTGGGTGGAGGTGGGGGGGGGTGGCGTCGGTCGCTGTCAACTTTGTTAGTCGTTTTTCAAATAGAGCAAGAACTCTGACAGACTGCAAAAACAAATTGTGTTTATGGAGCTTTCAGTTAAAATGACCTTTGGGAATACGACGAACATCTGATAAAACGATTAGAATAGAAAGACACACATCCAAACATACATATGTATGTGTAAGTAGTCTTGTACGCACACGTACACAGTACGCACACACATATATTAAAAAGTGATGTTTAGGTAAGTGCATATTTATAAGTGTGTATGCATGTATGTATGTATGCAAGCTGAAAAACATTTGATAGTACACACACACACACACACACACACTATATATATATATATATATATATATATATCGTATATACTCACGTATCATGCGACTTTTGAAGACCTAATTTTGAAGCAAATTTTAAGGGGAGGGGGTCGCATCATACACGAAATACAAAATTAGCATATGTACTCGTGGCCCGGGCTATGCTGTTGAGCAAACCCTATATCCATTAACTGTAGTCAAATTAGCTACAATATGGGGTCTTCAAAGGTTGTATGATACACAATTATATATATATATATATATATATATATATATATATATCGGGGTGTGGTGAAAAGTTTCTCGTCCGACGAAGACGAATTTCCCTCCAAGATTAGGATATTTGCTCATTTTGTAAAGTTGGTGACGCTGAGAACTTTTCAGCAATCCTTGTGTCTGTGTGTGCGTTTATGTGTGCTCCGTAATACTTGTTACGATAAGGGTTATATTTAGCGGATGCTTATGGTAGAGTAGTATACTTTCTTTTTCACTAGAATTGATGTCAATCGGCCTAGTGATTGAAAATCTTACTAAAGAAAATGTGCCTTACGACATGAACAAGATCTGTATTCCTTTTTTTCAATTAAGGTAAAAACTTTTAAACCAAGAGGACTTTACCAATTAGGTCACGCGAAGAATCAAGGCGCAAATGTTGTTTTAATAACTTCTCTCCTTAAATATGTGCACATATACACATGTTTGTGTGTATGTAAAGTAAACAGTGTAAATTTATATTCCTAACATTTTCCGAGTAAAAGAAAAGCAAGTACCAGAATTTAATCCAAGACATTGTCTGTGAGATTCTGGTTAAAAAGATATATATATATATATATATATATATATATATATATAATTATGAACCTAAAAGAGCCAGGCAAACCTACCTAGGTTTCACCTACATGGATCATCTGGGTACACCTAAGGTTTTTACAGACGAGTATAATTACTTTTATATATATATATATATATATATATATATATATATATATATATATATATATATATATATAGAGAGAGAGAGAGAGAGAGAGAGAGAAATAAAATGCTTGAAAAATGCTTGCCACTTAGAGAACTGTGTCTGACCTAACGTACATTCAGCAAAAAGCTTGACGGAGCATTTCTAATGTCTTGGATACAATTTTGCTAAATGTTCATGAGCAAAATTAATCGAACTTTTTTAACCAATGTAATGATCGAACGATACAATCACTGCACGTTCAGATCGCTAATTTCCCAATGTACCTCATATATATATATATATATATATATATATATATATATATATATATATATATATAAATAACTAGACTCGTTTCGAAAAACCCTCAATTTTGATTTGCTAATAATCAAATCAATCTCGAGGAAAAAAGGTTTTAAAAAGAAAGAGCTACAAACATGAACTTCTGTCGACAAAAATCGCACAGATACAGGTCTGAAGCCCTAAGAAAAAACCCCGATACGAGTAAACAACTAACTAACAAAAGAGCTCAATACAACCGTAGAGCAGACCTAGAGATACACCTAGGGAGCCAGACAAACCTGCTTAGGTTTCACCTAAACGGATCGTCAGGGGAAAGTTTGGCTAACGAGGCAAAAGAGAAACACATATTTATAGGTGATAGCTAAAATCACTTTCCCTGACGATCCGTTTAGGTGAAACCTAGGTAGGTTTGTCTGGCTCACTAGGTGTATCTATCTATCTATCTATATATATAAAGTTTCTATATGCATTTTTTATATGTATATATATAGTTTCTATGTGCATTATAATTGTATAGGGGAATTTTATGACAAAGTGGAAAAAGTTTACTAGTGATGCGTTCCGGCCTTTAGAACTTCACCGGACTAATTTTGTTATGTTGGTAGTAATTGACATGTGCACGTCAAAAGGATACCGGGCATTTCAGAATTTTTTTTTGCAGCCTAATTCATTTAGAATCTTTTTCTTTCCATCACTTTTGTAAGTAGGTATTCCACACTGTGGCATTATATAAGTTTTGCTAGGAATGGTGAAAATATTGTAAAAGCCGGGGCGCAAATTTACTGCAGATGACCTTGTGACTAAGACACTTTCTAGACATTTATATATATATATATATATATATATATATATATCAGTGGCGACCCCGGCGGTCTAGTTTGTTGGAATGTCGACTCACTTGATTTATATGTATTTTATTTTCATTCTTGACTTCAGGTGGATCCCAAATTGATTGTTTAAGCGTCGTGTCTCAAAATATTGACCGAAATACATTTCGTTGATATTGTTCATAATAAAGAAAAAAAAGAAAAAGGAAATGAAAAAAAAAGTAAGTAAAAGAAGAATGTAAAGGAATTTAACGTGGCTAGTCGGGCTACGTAGATACCGAATCAGATAAAGGCGGTTAAAATTTCTTGGACACATAATGAAGAAAAAAAGACTTAGAGAATCTGATATTCGCAAGGCATATTGAAGGCTGCGTAGTAAAAGACCTAACTAGACAATTTATTTCTTGCTTTAATTGTATAAATAATGTTTGAAAAATGTGTAATGACTTGTATGCCCAGCTTTTCAAAGAACACGTTTTTATTTCAACTTATTCATTTTAAATAATTTATTCCGTACAGTATATTTTTTTTTAAAGCAAAATGTATCAATTGAAAAAAGTGCAAATTAAATATAGCCCGAACTAAAGCCGTCGAAAATCAAAGAAAGCCCTAACTCCCCGACTGGTGAGTTGAGAAGAGGGGTGTGACTGGGGTAGTGTTGAGGAAATATTATATCAATCAGCAGTACTGATCATAAACGTAAAATTCACAGAGATACATAAGCACACTAACGCATACACATATATACAAACACTCGAGATAGATACACACGTTATTTAAAAAATATCTGGCTAGAGATTTTAAAAATTGTATATTTTAGTTAGAGTAAAGGAATTATTTTGGCACCTAAGTTATACCAAAATATATTTTGTTAAAGGTTGAACTAGAATAGCATCTATCTATCTATATATATATATATATATATATCTTCGTAATTGCTGGTGTACCCAGGTCCGCCCTGACCCGGTGTGGTAACACCTGTTAGGGTCCCAGCTACGGGCAAATAGTTAACCCTGAAACTGGGGTAAAAACACTATGTAAGTTTAAAAATAGGGTTTAATACTAGAAATACCTTGTAAAAAATTATTTCCAACAATAAATTTTTCAAGAAAAAGATATTACCAGTAATAACTTTTTCAAGAAAAAAAAAAATATTAGCAGCAATATATTTTGGAAAAAAAAAATGTTACCAGCAATATATTTTTGAAAAAAAATATTACCAGCTATACATTTTTTGAGAAAAAATATTATCGGCAACATATTTTTGAAGGAAAAATATTACCAGAAATAGATTTTTAACAAAACAAAATATTACCAGCAAAAAAAATTTTGTCGGCATTAAATAACCCATTGAGGTTGATATATCGTAAAACAAAACAAATCAAAGCAAATCCATTGTTTTTAACCAAACTTGTATTATATATATATATATATATATATATATATATATATTATATTCAATATCCATACAAAATTATGATCTGAAGAATTCGTTGAAATGAAATGACACCGCTCGGTGTTGGCCTCAGTGTCCACTTTTGTATGTACACACTATCTATCTCTGATATTGAACACTTTAACCCATAAATATAGCGTACCTTAACACTATATTTTAATTCTGATAAGTGGACAGAGTGTCTGCTTGACGGTCTGTCTACCAATATCTGGAGTCGGGATGCTGAAGGTAACATCAATCAACTAAGTGACAAACCTTATATTGGTATTAAGTACGAAATAATTCAAATCTTATATTAGTATTAATTCCTGCGAGCAAAAAAGACGCTTATACTTAGAATCAGATAAAGGCCAAGCCGAGCTTCTCGACTTGACGGTCGAACTCTCTGCTTTTGAGCAGAAAGGAACCCGGACGAGGTTCCGCCGAAGGGCAGAATCTCGTTCGGGGAGAAATGACCAACCCGATCTCGTTTATACGGGTTCTACGGGCATTTTTTGGCTACGTGCTCGGGAAACCCACGATAAACTCGGCCTTGTGCCACATGCAACCCTCGTTTGGCTAGATACCGAATCAGATAAAGGCGGTTAAAATTTCTTGGACACATAATGAAGAAAAAAAGACTTGGAGAATCTGATATTCGCAAGGCATATTGAAGGCTGCGTAGTAATTAATACCTGACGAGTTTGGCAGACCAAGGATTGGGGGAGATAAGGAAAACGTAAACCTTAGTATGGAACTATAAAGAATGGAAAGCTATGGAGAACCATGAACGAAGAACATGGCACGTAGAAGACGACGATACACAGAGTTGACCCTCTTCTGTCAGAGAGAGAGAGAGATTTTTTGGCACAAATGTCTGGGATTTAGGGAAAGATATTTCTAGTTTATTGAGAAGGAGTGAGAAGCAAAGATTTCTGTAAGTGTCAAAAAGCAAATGGATTCCCCCAGGTTTATCTGAAGATAATAACGACAGTTGACTAGCTTAGAGTTTATCAATCAAGGCTACGTGTTTTTGTTTTGTTTTGCCTTTTCTTTTTTTCATCATTACAAGACAAAATAATTGAACGAAATCAGAGTTAGACCCCCGCCTATCAAGTTTCTTCATAAAAGAAACGAAATGAAACATGTTTTATCCACAAACCCCAGGCACACGAAGAGGGGGGGGCAGAAATGTTTATATTCCATAAGTTGTGAAAATATGTGCTATTGGTTGAAAAACCGACTTATGTAACAAAAAACGGTATTTGCTCTATGTGAGTGTAGGCAGGCACCCACTGGGACCCCAGGTCATTAAATTTGCCGTAATGACATGTATTCTTCCTGTCTGTTATTTCTCTCACTGTGATAACCTTTTCAAAGTTCCAAGATGAAATTCATTAAAATATTCACTTATAATGAATGCGAAGAAAATGATACGAGGCGTTGCGGTCAAATCAACAAAAACACTAGAAGTGTGGGTGAATACTCACACACACACACACACACACATATATATATTTAAAAAAAATACAACTATATATATATATATATATATATATATATATATATATATATATATATATATGTGTGTGTGTGTGTGTGTGTGTGTATATACATTTTATACAGAGACATACAGGCACACATAAAAATAAACACATATATGTTTATAAATATACATACATACATACATTTATATATAAACATACGTATAGACAGATATAAACACACATGCATAAATACACACATATCTATACAGACATACACACTCATAAAAATTTAAACACAAACACACGTGTGTGTGTGTATATATATATATATATATATATATATATATATATATAAACAAGCTCGTGCACGCACATACACATATAAACATATACACAAGCATATGCAAAATTACAAATGTACATGCGCGTCAAAAAATACCTTCAAAATATATAAAATATGTACACGCACAGATATATAAACATAGAAACTATGTATACAAATTCACACACTTCTAAACATATACGAATTTATGTGTACACTAACACGTGTGTGTGTGTGTGTTTATATATATATATATATATATATATATATATATGCAAATTCATACAGACATATATAAACGCAAGCACACTCATTATATATTACACAGACACACGCACACCACAAACACATATACATATACATACTCAAACTTTATATTCTATATGCGCAATATATATATATATATATATATATATATATATATGCGCTTATAAACACAGACTTTATATATATTGATGCATAACTCGAAATGTGTTCGAATTCCAGTCAAAATCTTTAAATATTCTTGGAAAAAGTATGAATCCATCTCCCTCCTCCCCAGCTATGGACGAATAGCAGGGAAGACTGGGCCCTATAGCCTTGATTGGCAAGTACAGCGACAACTTTGAATTCAAAACGTGAGACGGGATGTTTGGAAACCTTGTACCCAACTATGTGTCGGTAGTCTGGCTTTTCGGTTCTAAGAACTACACTACGGGACACTCATACAGTCGAAAACACCACTGGTGTCTACTATATATATATATATATATATATATATATATCTCGATCATTACTTCAAACCGTATTATCTTTAGCAGGCTCACGTTTTTGAAATAGACACCTCATGTTTATTTCTATTTTTAAACAGGATATTTTCCGTCTATCGGCATTTAGTAAGGTTTCTCGAATACGTAGGCGGATAGACATAATACACACAAGTAAAAATAAAAATGTGGCATCTATTTCAAATAAGAATATCCACTATAATAACGTTTGAATTGATGAACTTAAAAGATTACAAATAAATCTATTAAATATATATATATATATATATATATATATATATATATATATATATATATATATATAGTATATATAAAACATCTCTCCTCCTATCAACCTCACCTTATTAAACGGTGGAAATGGAGTGTTAAAATTTTTTTTCAAATAGATGCTCACTCAAATTCCAATCGCGCTCAACACGCGAAGGCTCACAATCAATGCAAAAACAACACAAAAATAAAATACAACTTAAACAGTCAAAACTCGAGTAAAAACAAACAACACCAAAAACAAAATCCTCTTGAAAATAAAGTGACCGAAAATACTTGGTTCAGTGAAAATTATGGAAAATAACCAATACTCCCTTACAAAACGGAAAAACGTAAGGATGCCGGGTAAAAAAAACTAAATAAAAATGTCAATAAATCTTCCTTGTCGGCAATATTTAATGGAAGATGTTTTAAATAAAGGTAGCCACCCCAATATATATATATATATATATACACACACACACACACACACACACAGTAAAAACATCTGCTGACAAATATATAATATTATTTTTAAATGTATTTAAGTATGATTTTATACGTGTTTATTGTTATTTTAGTGTTTTGACGTTTATATTTTTTTAACGCCCAACGTAAACTCGAGTAAAGCGACCTCAGGCGGGGTTTATATTTGCATATAATATTTAAGAAAAACCGACTTATCTTCGAAAATGACCCAACTGAAAACGACTGAAAGGTATCTATATATATATATATATATATATATATATATATACACACTGACAAAAGAGAAAATTGCCATATATTGAAGAACAATGTTGATTTTGACCTGGGTACACGATGTCCATCTGAAGGCGTAGCAGATATCTCGATAAAAGTTTGAAAAACATCGGCAATCTTGTGATGCCATCACACTGCCAGTGACCCCGTCTATGTCAGAGCTGTTCCCATGGTAACGCGACAAATGCTTGCTTCTCGTGATGCACAACAATTTATGCTTCGTGTATAAAGCGCAGACGTAAGGGTCTCAGCGGAAGTGTTCGCCTCCCCGCACACAAACTAATTGAAAAATTACCGAAATTCAGCCTGTTTTTGATCTCCGGAAGTGGATCAAAAGAGGACTGAGGCAGAGAGAGAAAGAAAAAGGTTATTTTTTTTTTTTTAGCCAACCATCGTGACACCCGCATCTTGCAAAACATTGACCCCAGAGAACTATTAGATTCCTATCATCTAGGGGTGCGTGTCATATCCCTTCAGGACGTAGGAGATCATGGATCTCCACAGATTCCTTTTCTTTATTATCTGCGACCTGAAATGACCTCTTCGGGGAAGATATTTGGGTGGTTTCCCGTTGCGTTCTCCAGTTTTGAATTCAAAGTTGTCCTTCTTTGAGATTGGGTGCCACCCAAGGCTAGCGAATCCCTGTATACTATTTAAACCATCTCTTTAAATCAGTAATTCCCAAACTTTTTGAGTTGCCTCTCCCTAACGCCCCTTCTATGCATATATATATATAGGAGCCTATACATACATATCTATACACAGACAGACACACTATATATATTTCTACAAATGTATAGACAACTCGAACGCTCTCCCCCATGTATAATCGACCTTTGATTGGGTGTTCTTGGTGCTAATAGTGCAGGTCAAATGAGTAACTTTCCATAATACTTATTATATAAATGGCATACACTCCAGATGCATTGGGTCTGTAGTGTAGGTTATGGTTCAGATAGGCCACTGTCACCCTCCAGTTGCACATTTTTTTCTCACGGCCCCCCTCCCCCAATCTTTTCACCGCCCCCACTTTGGAAATCACTGAACTACTATGCAATCTTAGAAAGGATAGTAGAGTGGTTTCCTGTTGCCTTCTCTACTGTTTGGAATTCAGAGTTGATCTTCGCTCGGATTTGTTACCAGCCAAGGCTAAGCAGGGAGTAGCCCTTGTAGTAGGATTAGGTAAAGATAACACCATACGAAAATATACACTTTCCTCTTTTCTAAGTGAGTGACAAAGAAAATTCTCTCTTCTATATATTGCCTTTCCTTTCCTTTCTTCTTTCTTTCTTAGGTCACCTATATCTTTATTCTGAAACTTCCATTTACGGTGAGGTAACTCCAGCCATACTATGAAACCCTTAATGCAGGGGAAGCTTTAATTTAGGTAAGTGGATTGAAACTACGGCATGATAGAGACAATTAAAAGATTGAAAAATAGGCAAATGTGATGAAACATTTTAATGTGTGAAAATATAAAGAGAATTTTTTTAAAAGCTTTAGAAAAAGTATGACATGATGCAGACAGAAATGAATGGTTTTCTGTAATGTTTCCGAAAAAAAAAAAAAGAGTGAAAAATATTTTGCAGGAATAATAATAATAATAATAATAATGTAAAAAAAAAGTTGAAAATAATAATTTAAAAAATCCCCCTAGTTTTTGGCGGGTGTGGTGAGAAAGGGAATACTTGATAAAAAATGCTGAGAGACAAAAAAAATAAGTAAAGGAAGAAATGATTTATATGGTACAAAAGATGTCGAGAATTGAAACGTGCAGGTTGGTGCGTCCAAATGAGACAGCGATAATCCGAAAGGATTTAGAAATACAAAAAGCGATTATGAATGACAGCCAGATGACAATAAAGATTCGTAATTATCAAGTGAAACTGACAGACAAATCATTTTTTTCTGGACGGGAAAATAAAGGAAAACTCTTGCTTTTGAAAAAAAAAATGCCTAAGACAGAAAATGCCTAAAAAAAAAATTGATAACGGGAAATGTCCGTGAAGGTGAATGTTTCAAAAATAAAACACTAAATAAAGAACCCGTATTAAATTAAAAGGGAAACAAAATCAAACGCAAAAAAGACCTAACTCAATTGATAACAGAACATTAACTCAATAAAATAATTATTTATGTCGAAATGTTTGCGATGAGATGTTATTATTAAAGCGTACTGAACTGTTACGTCATATCACTCCGTATATAGAGTAGTGAATGCTGAAGAGTTAAAAAGTCACACTTAATTAGCAGTACCCCTACAGAAGGTATTGAAGAAAAGTGAAAAAAAAAAAAGGTCTAAACATCAATCGCAAGAAGACAGAATCTATGGTTGTCAGCAAAAGGAACAACAGCAATATGCAAATTAGAAGTTGGGGATAACTAAATCAAACAAGCTCAAAAATGTAATTATCTAGGTGTTTTAACGGAGGGCGTAAAATGCGACCCGAATATCCAGGGGGGGGGGCTTGATGCCTTCCAAAAAGTTAAACAAAGTATTAAAAAGACTGGAAAATTTCGTTAGAAACAAAGAAAACTGAACTGTTATGTAATATTAGTCCTCCTATATGGCAGTGAATACTGGACAATCTCCTCACAGATGAAGAAGAGACTTGAAGCAATAGAAACAAAGAAAATAGTACTGAACTGTTACATAATATCAGTCCTCCTATATGGCAGTGAATACTGGACAATCTCCTCACAGATGAAGAAGAGACTTGAAGCAATAGAAACAAAGAAAATAGTACTGAACTGTTACATAATATCAGTCCTCCTATATGGGAGTGAATACTGGACAATTTTCTCACAAATGAAGAGACTTGAAACAACAGAAACAAAGAAAAGAGTATTGAATTGTTATGTAATATCAGTCATCCTATATGGCAGTGAATGTTGGACAATCTCCGCACAGATGAAGAAGAGACTTGAAGCAACAGAAAAAAAAGTGTACTGAACTGTTACGTAATATCAGTCCTCCTATATGACAGTGAATACTGGACAATCTCCTCATAGATGAAGAAGAGACTTGAAGCAACAGAAACAAAGAAAAGAGTACTGAATTGTTATGTAATATCAGTCCTCCTATATGACAGTGAATGCTGGACAATCTCCTCACAGATGAAAATGAAACTTTAGGTAATAGAAATATGTTTCTACAGAAGAATACTGAGAATTTCATAGACTGAACATGTGAGCAACAACTAAGAAACTGGTGCAAATAATCATGAGAATTCTTTTATCACAACTATTTAAGGAATCCACCGTCAACACTGAAAATGCCACAGCACTCTCTGTTTTACTGGAGCATCAAAACAGATGACTACACACACCATGTAAATTTAGAATTCGTAGCCCAAACAAAGCCATTTTCCGGCAAAGGGGCGGGGTGGGGGTTAAGCGATGCAACCTATGTCTATCCAAAAAGATATTCATTCTGAAAAATATTAACAAAGTAGGCCTACTTAATAGGCATAACGAACTCATGATAGCCTGTAAGCATACAAAATCGTTTTTCTTAAAATACTGGAAACCCGGCTAATTTCTTTTTTATTATATTCTCCTTTTATTAAATTTTCCTTTCAGTTAGCTTTGGGCTCCTCACCGCTTACCTCCCTTTAACCCGTCGACATTAATATACTAGATCGAGTGCAACGTACCCGGTTATAACTTGAAATTTGAAACTTGAAATTTCTAACTTTTAAACGTACATCCATTTTTTTTTTGAAAATGAAAACTATCTGCAATTCATTTTCTACAACTTTTGCACTATTTTATTTGTGGACTGTCAAGCAGCGTCTCTACCATGTGCCATCTGTGTATTTTTATTTCGTGCCTGATGAGCTGGAAAACCAGCAAAACTTAAGTCGCACACCTAAACGTAGGTATTTGTATATGTACCTTTATTAATATATATATATATATATGTTTGCTCTAACCACAAAGAGCACTATTACGTTTACACCTCTTGGCTAAATTTGATGATTATTTATTTGCTTGCCTGTGCATACACGTCAACACGCGCGTATACGGTTGCTTTTATCTGGTCATTTGACTTGCCTAACCCGCTATATATCTAACTATGGCCTGAAGGTTGCGTTCATACATGAAACAGACTACCAGCATTCGGTGTTGACCCCAGTGTCTACTTTTATATTTATATATGCTCTATCCCTGATATTGAGCACTTTTAATCATAAGTATAGCATAGCTTAAAACTATATGTATGTATATATATATATATATATATATATATATATATATATATATATATATATATATATAGAGAGAGAGAGAGAGAGAGAGAATGAATGATAGATATGCACGCACACACACAAGTTAGAATAAAAGTCCATTCTGTCATGTGAGCGGGAGCGAGAAAGATAGAGATAGAATAAGAGAGAGCAAGCATGTGTACTTACAGAACCATGGAAGGAGACACACACACACACACACATCTAGATATACGATATACAGAGATTCTTTTTAAAGATATGTTCTTCAAGAACCTAGGCGATCATGTCTCGCTTTATCTTTATCAACTTTGAATTGCCCGGAATTTTTGAGAAAGATAGCGGAGTGTTTTTGCCGTTGCATTTTTTTTTTATTGTTTTGAATTCAGTGTTGTTATCCTAGATTGCTAGAAAGCCCAAGGGCAAGAAAAGATGGATACATCCCTTTCCCTAGAGCATTAGTGCGAAAGTGAATGCAATAGTGTCGTCCGCAATTTTAGCTCGACTAGCCGATTCCATCTTCCGCATCAATAACCATTACGCTACACACACATCCTGTGGACGTCAGCCGGGAGCCATTACACGAGCCAATAAATATGACGTAACCATTTCCACTAATTTACAAAAACCGTCTAAACACGTCTGGGCAGAGGAAGTGAGAAGAGAGGTGGCGAAGAAAATAAAGGAAATTAGAAATGCATTTTCGGAAAGAAAGAAGAAAGTATATTAATTTTTCATTCTAAAATTGTTCACCCCTAAGTAAGGCGATAATGCCACTAAGACAGCAAGGGAGCCACTGAAAGTAAAAGAGAATTTAGACGGAACCAAGTATGGGTATCTCTCTATGTCGTAGTAACGGTTTGTGAGTATATTCTAACCACTGCTTCATGGTTAAAAATAGAGAATAGAGGTAAGATTGTGTAGCATCAATATTTCTCATAGAGAGAGAGAGATCATAAAGTTTTTTTTAATTAATTCACACCAAACAAGGCGATAATGCCACTAAGAAGCAAAAGACTACTGGGAGTGAAATATAAAAATAGAGAATAGAGAAAAGATTGTGTAGCATCAATATTTTTCGTAAAGAGAGTATATCTTTTTACTCAGTTCACCCCAAGCAAAGCGATAATGCCATTAAGTCGCAAAAGTCTACTTGGAGTGAAAGAGAATGAGAGGACTTTAGAAGGAACAGGAAACTCAACCTTAAACAGGAAACAAAGGGATAAACTTCTACTCCTGTTCAAAAGAGCAGGGAGGAGTGTGAACCGGACGATAAGCGAACTTGTCTACACCAATTGAAAAAAATAAAATAAATAGTAAATTAAATTTCAGAGTTTTAAGTAGAGGTTACAAGTTGAAGTAGATTTAAAAAAAAACCGGAAACATAATCTTAAACAGGAAACAAGGAATAAGCGTCTACTCCTGTTTATGAAACTGGGGAGGAGAGTGAACTGGACGACAGGCGAACCTATCTATGCCCATAAAAGAAAAAAAAAAATTTATTTTGGTTCGTTTCCTACACAATAAAATAACGTCATCTATGTATGTTTTATTAAATCTTCATTAGATAGATAGATAGATAGATAGATAGATAGATAGATAGATAGATAGATAGATCCTCATAATATCAATCTATTAGATATAATAATAAAGAACCTTAATACGGTTGGACCCTACCATGGAATTCATGCAAATATTTGAACTAAACAAATTCCTATATTTCCTCGATATCTTATTAATACGTAACAATAACAAATTATATTTTAGACTTTATCGCGAACTCACTAGCAAAAACGATCTAATTAATTAGTTTTCACCACAATCAAAAAATAAAATCAGAATTAACCATAGGATTCTACCTCGGAGTTCCGAAAATATATAGCCCAGAACACCTAGGTGAAGAAGAGAAATACATTGAAAAAAAAAACATTTAGACTTCTTCACTACCCACATCATTTCATCTAGCTAGAAAACAAGCTTACAAAATCTAAAAGACTAGACACTTCTAACATTTAATGCTACATGCTAACATTCCTTCTACAAAACATGTAAATAAATTAGTTATCTCTAATACTAGGATCTTTATCACAATGTCCAAGACAATCGGAGATATAATTAGGAGGAAAATTAAATCCAACACCAATTCTGATGCCGGTACATATCAAATACATCCTTCAGAATGTAAAAGCATTTACTTCAGAGCGACATCACGAGATCTAAAAGCCTGTACACGCGATCTAAAAGCCTGTATCTACGAACACAAAAGAGATTTGCGTTCAGACAACCATTCAAGCTCAGTCGTTATACACAGGAACTAAACTGACCATAAATTTGATTTTACTAATGCCACTCTAATTAAAAAAAGAACAGAATTCTTTACGTCGAAAGTACATCGAAAGCCTAATAAGAATATTGCCAACTATAAACACATGCCAAAAACATTATCATCAACCATTATTGAATTCATTCTTAAAGAATCTAACGCATGCTTATCTAAAACAAACGGTGTGTACGTAAAAATGTTCCCAAATCAACAGAAGAAAAAACAATAAACATAACGTCTATTAGACCCACACATACACACACTTACAAATATACGTCTCTGAATCCCACATAGACAAACTAAGATTATTACACACAATGCAATATTTACTGCTTTTCAGTTAGGCTTGAAATCCGTTGATTTCTTGTAACTTCGAAGGGACGTGTCGTCACTCCTTTAATTCGGAACACCACAAATTATACTAACGTTTATTTAGCAAGTCGAATGGACGTGAAACCTGATCAATCAAACAACACAAAAGTAAAAATACCAGAATTTCATTCTTTTTCGCCATATCTCATTATCTGATGAAGCTCTAATAAAAGTAATACATTTTAGATTGATAAACGTTTCCTATTTGTTCTTTACCCTATCATGTTGTCGAATTCCAATCTGTATTTGATTCCAAACTATATACAAGTTGAAACTGTTAGATGTAACTAAGTGCTATACGAACATTTTCTTCTGATGCACTTGTTTGTGGAACTCTCTTGCGGCTTCTTGTTTTTCAGTGAATTTTGATCTTTAAAAATTAAATCCAATGTCAATCGTCATCTTCTGTCCCACTTGAATGCCGTTCTTTTATTCTCTCTTTTTAATATTTTTCTTTAAATTCTTCCACTCTCAGTAACAACTTGCGTCTTACTGGCTTTATCACCTTGCTTGGGGTGAAATGATTTTTTTAAAATGTATGTTTTAGTGTTAATTTATATATTTACTCAGTTATTTCTCATTTTTTTCCTCTTGTAATGTGTATTGCCTCCTGATGGTACCTGTGCAATTGTTTATCGTCAGACATCTCTTGCGCAGCATGATATTGTCTTTCAGCATCATACGGCCATAATAATAGTCTGAATCATTCAAGATAACTGGGGCCCACCTGTACAGCATACGGTTCGAGGCGTCTGAAGTCAACTCTTCAGGGGGTAAAATAAATCAATCAAATTTATTAACAGATATCATATCTACTTTAAAATACGTTACATCAAAGAATACGCTAATTTCTGACGACGACTTAATTTTAAAGTTGTTCTTTCTGAAGAACGTAATTATGAATCGTAATCTAATCTGAGAATGTCCGATTACGTCTATTAGATTATTTATTTTTCTTGGAAAAAAGGAATTTACTTAAAATCTTAAGTAAATAAATACATTAAATGATTCTAAACGTTTCTAGTTTGCTTAATATTAAAGATATCTATATGATCGTAATATTCCAAATTCTTGATTGAGAAACCAATTATATATATATATATATATATATATATACACATATATATATTAAAAAGAAGAGGGGTGCCGCAAACGTTTTTGGTTGTAATGTGGATTTATTGAGAAAAAATATTATACTTTGTTTTACATAATTTCACGACACGTGTTTCTGGTCTGGTCTCGCTGTGTGTGTTGGCAATCCGAATTTTCTTTCTAGAAAGAAAATTCGGATTATAACTACACTAAACAAAATATCTCATATCGAGAATATTCCACATTGAACATGAAGAAAAATTATTTTTAATAATATGTAAAAATCTCCACTTTCACCTGAAGACGGTTGCGAGACCAGACCAGAAACACGTGTCGTGAAATTATGTAAAAAACAAAGTATAATATTTTTTTCTCAATAAATCCACATTACAACCAAAACGTTTGCGGCACCCTCTTCTTTTTAATATACATACTTTTCTCTCGTTGGAACCACTACAACATATTTCTTTCATATATATATATATATATATATATATATATATATATATATATATATATATATATATATATGGTTGGATAGATGTGAGTTTGTGACCCTGGGTTTCACGCTTTAGCGATCGTCAGACAAACTGATTAATGTTTTAAAAATTTGGGTTTATGTCTACATAAACCCAATTTTAAAAAAATTTGGGTTTATGTCTACATAAACCCAATTTAAAAAAAAAAATTTGGGTTTATGTCTACATAAACCCAATTTTTTAAAACATTAATCAGTTTGTCTGACGATCGCTAAAGCGTGAAACCCAGGGTCACAAACTCACATCTATTCAACCAAATATGTTAGCTCTATCTCTGATATTGAGCGCTTTCTAATAAGTACCGCGCATATAATATATAAATAATTATATATATATATATTTGTTTATATTTTATACACTTTTCACACACACACACACATATATATATATACACACACACACATACACTTTATAAATTCAAAAATATTTGCCAAAAGAAACGGCTAAATAGAGTGCTTAATACAATTTTCAAGAACGACAATGTAGGGCAATTTAAGATGTAAAATGTTGGTAAAATGGAGGTTAGTGTTTCAAATATTTCATATATATATATATATATATATATATATATATAGATAGATAGATAGATATAATACACAGATTTTCTTGTGAGTCAAGTTGATGCAACAGTTTGTGATATATATATATATATATATATATGAGTCAGTTTGTGTGAGCATATCTTTATATTTATATAGCTGGATGTAAGTGTTGTTGTTTGTGTGAACGTTCTGTAAAATCCAATTGTGGATGACTGATCCACGGCTTTTTATTCCATCATCCAGGTAGAAAAACACGCGTCATTCTTCAGCACTCAACCATTTTCTTCATCATCATCATCATCGTACCCCCCCTCCCGCCTCCTCCTTTTCTTCGACTTCACCCAATAATCATACTCTCCGGAGTGAACGTCAAGCCGGCGACACAGCAAGGAAACTCCGCGGGGAATTTCGAAATCCTGTCGGCAATTGGGCGCGCAATCAACGACAATTTGTTGATTACAATGATGAAAATTGGCCGAAACATGAGTCAGCATATTGACGTTTCTGTCTTTGGAAAATGCTGCATAATTCTTTGGGAGTGGGGGGGCGGTTCGATGAGATGATGTGCTTGGAAAGTGTTTGTATACTTGCGTCTTTGAAAAGAAAAGTGTGTGGGGGTAATTTTCTGTCTTCTATGTCAATAAATAGGCAGATAACTTTGACAATATCAGTCGTTGTTGGTCAATTTCTAAGCTTGAATCAGTAGAGTTTGGAAAAAATACATCTCGGCATAGAACTGGGTGGGGCTGTAGTCAACATTAACTAATAATATGTATCTCTATCTGTTCATATCTATCTATCCATCCATCTATTTTATTCTGTTGTCCCCGTCGATGTAAATCTGAGAATATATATATATATATATATATATATATATATATATATATATATATATATATATAATAAAAAAGGCTTAAACACTAATATTCCATGGTCATAATTTATTCCATTGGAATCGTAAATACTCTAAGTATTCTACAATTACGGGAAGATATGATTTTCTCCATATTTACTTTTTATTATATCCTTAATCTGTCCTGGACATTGAGTTCTACCTGGATTCTTCCTCTTGGAATTATTTTCTATACAAATATATATGTATGTGTATGTATTTATGTATATATAATTATATATTTTAGATATATGATTGCATATGTATGTGTATATTTACCACTAATATTATCTATATATCTATCTATATATATATATATATATATATATATATATATATATATATATATATATATATATATAAACAATACCAACAATCATAAGCAATACCGACAATGTATATATAGTTTGCTTAATTTTAAAGATATCTGTATGATTGTAATATTTCAAATTCTTGATTGAGAAACCAATTATTTGTATGTATATATATATATATATATATATGTGTGTGTGTGTGTGTATGTATAAAGGGTGTGATGGGTAAATTGTCGCCATTTTGTATTTTTAAATTCGCGCATGCGCGTTGTTTTCTATTTTGTCGACTGCACAGTATAGTAGGGTCAGTTGGGCACCATTTGTGAGAAAAAGAGCATCATGATGCAATTCACTCTGCCAGAAATTTGGAAACCACATGCTATACAGCTTGGCATTTGCGCCGGAAGCTTCAATACGAACATTTCAGAATGTTTGAGTGTCAATCTGAAGACAGTGCAGAAGATTTCAAAAGAGTTGGATGAGTCTAATGGTGATTACGAAGGTGTTTCGAGTGATCTCTAGTGATGGCAACGTTATGCCTCTATTCATATTCCCATAGAGCCTCAGACTCAACACGAAGGTCTACATCAAGTGCTGCCCTGAGCCAAGAGGGTGGCTGATGGAAGACCCTATGTATGACAACAGGACTCAGCGCCATGACACACAATCAGGACAACCCAGTCAAGGCTGTTAGACCACATCACCCCTTTTCATCTGGCTACCTAACTCCCCAGACTGCAAGACTAACAAAACTCCTTGTAACACCAAAGATGACCTGAAGGCAAGAAATATGGCACAAAGAGACCGCCCAGAAAAGTTGCAGGCGATTCCAAAGTCATCTGGAGGCTGTAGTTGAATCTAATGGCGATTTTATTGAATAAATCTAATCTTTAGTATTTCAAGATGTTTTTGCATGATTCTGGTAAATATATCTGTTAAAATGAGGTCTGTATTTTTTTTCCATTTTTGCAGAAATTAGACGACAATTTATCCATCGCATCCCGTATACATATTAAGCAATACATTAATGGCCTGAAGAATGCGTTTATTAAGCATGAAACATATCTATATCTGTCTGTTCATATCCATCTACCTCAGCCTGTTTATATCAATCTTTCTATATCTATCTATCTATTTCGGTCTGTTTCTATCTATCTATCTATCTATCTATCTCAGTCTGTTTCTATCTATCTATCTATCTATCTCAGTCTGTTTCTATCTATCTATCTATCTATCTCAGTCTGTATCTATCTATCTATCTATCTCAGTCTGTATCTATCTATCTATCTATCTCAGTCTGTATCTATCTATCTATCTATCTATCTATCTCAGTCTGTATCTATCTATCTATCTATCTATCTATCTCAGTCTGTATCTATCTATCTATCTATCTATCTATCTCAGTCTGTATCTATCTATCTATCTATCTCAGTCTGTATCTATCTATCTATCTATGTCAGTCTCTATCTATCTATCTATCTATGTCAGTCTCTATCTATCTATCTATCTATGTCAGTCTCTATCTATCTATGTCAGTCTCTATCTATCTATCTATCTATGTCAGTCTCTATCTATCTATCTATCTATCTATCTATGTCAGTCTCTATCTATCTATCTATGTCAGTCTCTATCTATCTATCTATCTCAGTCTCTATCTATCTATCTATCTCAGTCTCTATCTATCTATCTATCTATCTCAGTCTCTATCTATCTATCTCAGTCTCTATCTATCTATCTATCTATCAGTCTATCTATCTATCTATCTATCTCAGTCTCTATCTATCTATCTAAGTCTCTATCTATCTATCTAAGTCTCTATCTATCTATCTATCTATCTCAGTCTATCTATCTATCTATCTATCTCAGTCTCTATCTATCTATCTATCTCAGTCTCTATCTATCTATCTATCTATCTATCTCAGTCTCTATCTATCTATCTATCTATCTATCTCTGTATCTATCTAATTTTGTTTATATATATCTATCTCAGTCTGTTCATATCTATCTCCATTCGTATTTGGTGACTTGGGGGAATTGTTTTCTCTGATGAGAAATATATAACCTTTACTGTAGACATTCCCCATAATAATAATAATAATAATAATACCTGTGAGACCGAGCAAAAAAAAAAAAAAGGTTTTTTTTTGTTATCCCTTCTTTTCTTTTTTTGTTTCAAGAATACTTCAAACCCCAGTCTACAAATCTTCACCCTTGTATCTTCTTGAAAAGCCTTTAAGGAATCTTTGGCCCCCAAACAACTTCTGTATAATTAGGGAAACTGATCCCATTCATTCCAAACTATTCATTCATTACTGTGTGGGGCCTCTGCATCCCCATCGTCCTCTTTTTTTTTTTCCTTTTTCAAAGGTAGGCGATGTCAATATCTGTCAGGGCAAGCATATTTCACACACCCAACCCTCTCTGCAATCTTGAGTTCTTTCCGGGTAGGTAACACGCATTGCCCAAATAGCATCGCTACTATTTACTTCATTTTCTTCTGCAATGATCCATACCATCTCATACCAGCAAAGGCATGACAAGATGAGTGGTATTACTTTTTTCTTTGGTCCCATTTATGAGGAAACATACATTGTCAGTCTTTTATATATATATATATATATATATATATATATATATATGCGTGTGTGTGTGTGTGAAATTTCAGATCTTGCATACAACAATTTATCAAACGCATCAGTTATACATCAGTTATACATAAAAAAATTCAAACACAACTTTGATCTAAAGAATGCCACACTTATTAAAAGAGAAAGTAACAGACAGAAAATTCTCGAGTGTTCTGCTATTGAATTTTATCAAAATATAAATCTGCGCCCCAGATTTTTCAAATATCTCCATTTCTAAAAGAATTACTCCTTTCCAAAGCCAACATACATGACTATAAAAACGTTAAAATATTGAAAGTTAAATTCATAACCTCCTATTATTTAAAATATAGAACACATTACTAATTGCATAATAATTAAAATTCAACAACAACTTTCGTTTATGAGACATTAAATTACGTCAATTAGCATCTTCTATAACCTGATGAATATTTATGAGCGTCTCTTAAGTGAAAAAAAGTTTATAAATACTTGTTGCAAATTAAAACGATTACATTTGACTTAATAAAGTCACTCAGAGGACGAAACGCGTCGGTTAAGATAAGTTTTCTCTTTTATATCTATTCATATATATGGTGAACTCTCCCGTCGTATTCAACGTATGAGGGTCAAGCAACTCAGTTTCTAGGAACAGACACCAGCACATGAGATTTGATTATAGTTGTGAAGGCTTTGTGCAGAACCAACCACACTTTTTGAAGGGCCGAATACAGAGACCTGGTGCACTACGTGCCACAAGGTCCCCAAACGACCCTCCGCAGGTTTTGAATTCAGAGATTTCCTTCTCCTAGACCAGGAACCCAGTCTGTCCTGCTATTTATCCATAGCTGGAGGGAGAAGAGAATTAATACCTTTCCTAAGGGTAATAGCACGTAAATGAATGTAATGGATTCGACTGAAATTTGAATTCGGCTCTCCGATTCCTCAATCCGAGCTGCCATCCACTACTCCACCGTGTCTCCCCGCCTCTCTCTCTCTCTCTCTCACACACACACACACATATATATATATATATATATATATATATGGAGGGGTCTACAGAAGGATGCTGAGGATACCATGGACCGATTATGTGAGAAAATAGAAACAAAAAGGAAACTCATACTTAACATCATTTGAACAGTTTGACATGGTTTAATGGTTAACATGTTTGTCTTGCTAAATTAATTGCAACTGGGTAGTAAGTTCGATCCTCACTGAGTGCTCCCTACCTTCGGCCTTGTGCCACATCTGCGCTTGGTAAATCCCTACACTTAACATCAGGAAGAGATGGTTGAAATTTCTAGTGCATACCATGAGGAAAGAGGGCTTGGAAAATTTGATACTCCCAGGACAGATTGAGGGCAAGAAGGACAGAGGAAAACAACGCATAATCTGCATAGTGACCTTGCGTGAATGGATGGCAGGAACAGTGTTTTGAGAAATAACAAAAAGACAAAATTTATTAAGATCTACAAAGGACAGGAAGTCGTGGAGAGCCATGATCGTCTACTAATGGGGAAAACGGCACACAAAACAAAACAAAGATATAAGGGAGTTTAATAAAAATAACCCAGTAAAAAGGACATTCATTAACAGGAGGAAGAAGAAATAAAAGTGGCCTTGCATGAGAATCAATCAAGGTTGAGAGGCGCTGTCTTCTGAAGGTGGCGAATTTAAAGGAACAGGGAACAGAAGGAAGGTTCAAAGAATCAATGACAAATGAGCAGTTGCCTTATCAGTTGGGGGACAAGATGAAAAAGGAAAGCGAAAAGGGGATAGAGTTAAGGGAGAGTAAGAAAAAAGCAGAGGAAAAAACGTCGAGAGGAAGATGGTGGCATAGGTGAAAGAAAGACGAAAAGTAAAGAGAGATGAAGAAAGAGAGTGGGGTGGGCAGAAGAGAAAAGGAAAAAAAGGAAAAAGACGGACATAAAAAGGGAAGAGAATTTGAAGGAGAGCAAAAGAAAAATGGAAGAAAATGAACGAACGAAAGGTGGAAGGAAAAGAAAGAACGAATGAAAGGTGGAGGGAAAAGAAAGAACGAACGAAAGGTGGAGGGAAAAGAAAGAACGAACGAAAGGTGGAAGGAAAAGAAAGAACGAACGAAAGGTGAAGGGAAAAGAAAGAACGAACGAACGAAAGGTGGAGGAGAAAAAAAAAGAACGAACCAAAGACCAAGGGTAGGAAAGAAAGAACAAAGCCGAAAAAAGAAAATGATTGAAGGCATGGATGAAGATAAAAAGAAGGAACAAGTTTTAAGCGAGACAAAGAAAGAAAGAAAAAAAAAATTAAAACTTGGTAGGTGAATAAAGATCTAGTCGGTGGATGGTGCATAAAGATTCAGAGAAGGGTAGGTGGATGAAGATGTAGAGGGGAGCGGTAGGTGGATGAAGATGTAGAGGGGAGGGGTAGGTGGAGAAAGATGTGGACCTTTATAGAGTCCAGTTTGGTATATTAAATCAACTGCTAGCGCTAAGTTGACAGCCATGATGAATGCTGAAGTGGGAAACAACAAAAGAATGTCTTGCAGATAAAGAGTGGAGTTATTGGACATTGCTCGAACCTCCAGGAGGAACAGATAGAAGATGGGCTGCTTGTTCAAGATTTCCTGGAAAAGTAAAGAAGTGAAGGGGGGGGGGAGAGCTGTATAAAAATATGAGAGAAGAAGAAAGACAAGCCTTGGGCAGGAGGAAATTAAAATCGAGAAGAGAAAAGAATGATAATGAATAAAAAAGACGAGAAAAAACGGAAAGGATCAAGAATTTGACCACGAAGAAAATGATATAAAAAGAGAAAGTGAAGAAAAGGAGGGAAAATGAAAAGAAAGAGAGAGAGAGAGAAAAGAGAAGGATAAAAGAGAAAAAGAAAAAAAGAACGAAAGATGAAGGGGAAAAGAAAGAACAAACAAAAGGCGAAGGGTTAAAGAGAGATCGAACAGAAGGTGGAGGGGGAAACGAAAGATCGAACGAAAGGGGGAGGGGGAAACGAAAGATCGAACGAAAGGTGGAGGGGAAACGAAAGATCGAACGAAAGGGGGGAGGGGAAACGAAAGATCGAACGAAAGGTGGAGGCGGAAACGAAAGATCGAACGAAAGGGGAGGGGGGAGACGAAAGATCGAACGAAAGGGGAGGGGGAAACGAAAGATCGAACGAAAGGGGAGGGGGAGACGAAAAATCGAACGAAAGGTGGAGGCGGAAACGAAAGATCGAACGAAAGGGGGAGGGGGAGACGAAAAATCGAACGAAAGGTGGAGGCGGAAACGAAAGATCGAACGAAAGGTGGAGGCGGAAACGAAAGATCGAACGAAAGGTGGAGGCGGAAACGAAAAATCGAACGAAAAATGGAGGGGGAAACGAAAGATCGAACGAAAGGTGGAGGCGGAAACGAAAGATCGAACGAAAGATGGAGGATGAAACGAAAGATCGAACGAAAGGGGGAGGGGGAAACGAAAGATCGAACGAAAGGTGGAGGGGGAAACGAAAGATCGAACGAAAGGTGGAGGGGAAACGAAAGATTGAACGAAAGGTGGAGGGGGAAACGAAAGATCGAACGAAAGATGGAGGGGGAAACGAAAAATCGAACGAAAAATGGAGGGGGAAACGAAAGATCGAACGAAAGGTGGAGGCGAAAACGAAAGATCGAACGAAAGATGGAGGATGAAACGAAAGATCGAACGAAAGGGGGAGGGGAAAACGAAAGATCGAACGAAAGACGACGGGTGGGAAAGAAAGAAAGAACAAAGACGAAGAAAGAAAAAAAAAGAAGTTGAGAAGAAAGAACAAGAATAAAGAATGAAAAGAAGAAAAGAAAAAGCACCCACGGAGTCCACCTTTGATTTCTACTACAACTCTGCTGTGTGGTATTAGTTGCAGTTTCTGGGAGGGAGCACATGATCTGGCGTGATCAACCGTTTGAAAAAAGCCATCGACGGGCAGTTCCATCTATCGAATTTCACACACAATGCATGGGTCACTCTGTGGGGCATGGGTTTACAGGCAATTTTCCAAAGGTGCTACACGCTAGGATTGCCTCTCCAGGCCGATAACATCTCAAATATTCAGGCCGGTAAACAAAAATAAAGTTACTGTTTGATAAATAAAAAAACCCATTACTTCTTTAGAAATTGCTTTGTTTACGTTTGGATACGAAACTGAGCAAATATAAATGTTTCGAGAATCTTTCAAGAAATTTGCGCTTAGAGGTACTGTTCGGCTTTGCACGTCGGATCTAATGACGGTTTCTCCTGCTAAGAGGTATGCAGGTTCGAATCCTACCAGAGTTTGCGTCTTTTCTTTAATAGGATTTCTCGAATATTCAGGCCGGTAGACGAAAATAAATAAATTTACACTTTAATAAATAAACGGAGCGTCTACTCAAATATGAGTATCCCCTAAAAATAGCGTTGAAGTAGTAGTAGTAATAATAATAATATTATATATATATATATATATATACACACATGCATATATATATATATATATATATATATATATATATATAAAAGTGAACATAGAAGTCAACGTTAGAGGCGACAGTCTGTTTCATGCTATATTCAATCGTCAGGCCACATATGACGATTGACTTTATGTTCACTTTTATATATACACACGCTCTATCTCTGATATTGAGCACTATATCCCATAAATATAGCACACCTTAAGACTATATTTCTTTATATATATATATATATAATCGTTTTGTCGTTAAAAATAATTTTTCGGACTAATAAATCAATTTATATTGTATGTTGTTGAATATTTCGTAGGTTGACAGCTGTGCAGGGTTAGGGTGAACATAGCCGACCGTACGCATCACTGTACCCCATGCTGAAGCGCATTATCCACTGTCTGACTGTGGTCACATCCACTGTTTGATCACCGTAAAGTCTCAGCAAGTGTCAATGCTTGCAATAGATGCAATATGTCTTTGTATCAATGAATTCATTGGCAGACACCTGCATAACGTTGATAAAAATGTCGAGCCAATGGTGGCATCTGTGGAAAGAGTGTGTTTTGTAAATGAAAATTTATTCTATCTAAAAGGTGACATCGTGCTGTATTCTCTGTATCTGTTGGGAAGGTTTCCATGGAAACAATTTAGAGGCATTACTTTCAGAGCATGTCTTATGTGCGTGTGTGTGTGCGCGCACGCAGACATATATATTCCTAAAGATGTCGTGTACTTTTACTTTTTAATCGGACAGATATTATTGCTTAAACGTTACTTTTAATGTCTATCCACTAAAAATAAAGTTTAAGTAATAATGTATATATATATATATATATATATATATATATATATAATGTTTTTTAATCAATTCACCCTAAGCAAGGCGATATTGCCACTAAGATGCAAGTGGCTATTGGTAGTGAAAGAGAATGAAAAAAACTTTAGAATGAACCAGAAACCCAATCCTAAACAGGAAACAAGTGATAAACCTCTACTTCTGTTCAAAAGACCAGAGAATAGTGTGAACAGGACGATATGTGAACCTATATATATATATATATATATATATATATATATATATATATATATATAGAGAGAGAGAGAGAGAGAGAGAGAGAGTCAAACATGTTTTATTGAACAATACTGACAAGGTTTGTCTGCCCAAATTTTATTTTTCCAACTTCTGAGTTGAATATATATATATATATATAGATAGAGAGAGAGAGAGAGAGAGAGAGAGAGGGAGAGAGACAGACAAACAGACAGATAGATAGTGGAGAGTGAGAGAGAGAGGAAGTCGGGAGAGAGACATTAAGTTATCAATAAAGAAAAGGGGAGAAGAAATCTGGAGAACCTAACAATTAAGCCTAAATCAATGATTCTAAATTTCTTCCTCAAATAACGTTCTATTGGCTGAAATGGGAGACACTCATCCAATCGCTGTTGAAGCAGAATGTATGCGAAGTGAAGATATAAAGGCGAAAACAGTGAATGAAGACTCGTCAGATGTTTCAACAATTTGGGATGGCCCTAGATTCGATCCCCATTGCTCTTTTCTGGTTTCTTTTACTTAACATTGAGCACCAACGAAATATGAAATGTGGACGCTTCAAACAATTCGAGCATTCATTACACTTGCCAATATTTTTATGAGGTTTCAGGAGATGATGTCTTTTCTTTATTCAGTTGCTATTATTATTATTATTATTATTATTGCCCTTTATTTATCTTTCTTTTCGCTGAATTTCTGGCGACGCTGACTTGCTACTTAATATTTACTTTGAGAGGATCCATGCTGTTTCGATGTTCGCTAAAAACACCGTTCTGTTCGTTCGTTCTTTTTCTTCGCATTAATTACCTTTTTATTTCAAAAAGATTTGTTTGTAAAGATTACAAGACTGTTAAAAGAAAGAATATGTCGCCACATCATTCATTTCTTCTTTCCAGATTTAAAAGAGACTCACCGATTCACTTCAAATAAATCTGATTATTCTTATTAAATAACGAAGCCCATCTTGTGCAGTAGTGTAATGGCTAAAGAGCTGCCTCGCAAAACATTATTGATATACAAAGTATAATTGTGTGTGTGTGCATTTTTCATAGAGGGTACAGATTCTGCACTGACCCAAGTCAAAAGTTATGACAGGCGACACTAGGCAGAGTTCACAGATACTAGACTGATCCCAGGAAGATTGCACAGGTAATACATATCCCAGACATAATGCACAGACACTACACTTTTTCCAGGCATAGTGCCCGGATACTACACTTACCCCGAGCAGAAAAACACTGATACCACACTTATCTCATGAAGGTGAACAAGCACTACACTTATTCGAATGCACAGGGACTACACTTATCTCGAGCAAAATGCACAGGTACTGCACTTAGCCCTAGCAGAATGCACAAGGGCATCAATCTTTGCATCATAAATGATGGAAATCATATTGAAAATGTTATTTGTTAATATTCCAATTCAATAAAATGTTGAACATTTAATTTCTTGAAAATATGCATTTTTACCTGTGTCCAGACACCCTGTAAGGTTAAATTAATATCAACCGGCCTAGATCGGCCATATAAAAAATAAAGGCCGATTTTAAAAAAATAAAGGCCGATTTTAAAAAAATAAAAAAACATTTAAACATTATTGCGTTTATGTTTCGAGGACGAAACTGAAGCTACCTGATATAAATTAGAAGAAGTACCGCCGAGAGACATGCATTCCTTAAATTGGTCAATTAAACTCGGTGCGACTTCAATGAACATGGCGTCTTTCGATGGCAAAAATGTGTGAGTGTTTTAAAGTGATTTTGTTTTTCTCTGTGGAAGAAAAATTTTAATGCCGTCATTTTTTAAAATTACTATTTTGTATATTATACATTTGAGGCTAACGAAGGAAAACATTTTAAATAAAATAAAAAATAAATTAACGAAAAATTGAAAAAAACAAGTGAACGGTAGCCATTCAAATTTCTGTAGAAGAAAGTTTGGGCTGGAGGAATCAATCTGAAGGATTCACTTACCATCTGGAGAATCCACTCCTTTAGGAAGAGCAACTCCTGAAGATTTGTCTGAAATAGATCAATAAGGTTTGGTTCAGTAATTTAATCGATTAACTGGTAAATCGAACACCAAGTTAAAACGAAATGACAGATCAGAATATTCAACAACTGCTTGAAATAGCAATAAAATAATATATAAGTAAATATATGACTGTGTGTGTGTGTGTGTGTGTGTGTGTGTGTGTGTGTGGAAAGCATACGACCAGGGGTTTTGGTGTTTGACATGCAGTCGATTGGATGTTTTTTTAATCGTATATAAATGCACAGATATAAGCAGGCTCGTTTTCTCACTCACAAGAACTTGAAATACATAAAAACAACAGGACAAATACGAGACTATTAATTTTATCAGAATTAAATGCTGAAAACCCCACAACTAGGGATTCAAAATGAATACACTCAATATATATATATATATATATTAGCAGTAGAGCCCGGCGTTGCCCGGGGATGTAACAGTAAGAGATAGATCAAGTATCGATCATCATAAAGACTGAAAAATAAAATTGACTTATTGTTTAAGGTTGACGGACACACATGTCTTAATTAGGTTTTTTTCTTTTTTTTTTTTTATGAATTGGTCAGACCCAAACTCAAACAAAAACATTGTTTTCAATCGTTATGAGTCTAACGATTGAATAGAATTTTATTATAAACAATTTCTTGTAAATGGAATTTTTAAAGCATTCTGAATGTAAAAATAAAGAAAAAAAGTGTGCAAGACAATAAGAAAACTACCTACCTGCCCCCCAAAAGTGAAGTTTTGTTGAAATCGGTTTGAAAAATGTAGGAAATCCGATCCCATATATAAACGAACACACACAAACAACCTGGGTTTTATAATAAGTATAACTCGATATGAGTTGTCCCCCTTTCATTCTCGCGATGCCTCTTAATCGTGTTTTCAAATTGATTTCGTGCAAAAACAATTGTGTTTTTCCAATTTTTGGTGCAGTCAGAACCACCGTAAGGTAATTTTACGTAGTCCTATGAAGTTTTGTTGAAATCGGTTGAAAAATGTAGGAAATCCAATATATAAACGTACAGACACACACACACACAACCTGAGTTTTATAATAAGTATGATATATATGTATATGCATGAAAAAGACAATAGGAAAATTAGTTTTAGCTGACGCGTTTCGTCCAGTGTGGACTTTTTCAAGACAAAAAAATGAAATGAATTTATTGAAATAAAGTATCTATAAACAACAAACAAAATATCGTTAGCAACTAGAAGAATTTAGAAAACTTCTAGTTGCTAACGACATTTTCTTTGTTGTTTCAAGAAATTCATTTCCTTTTTTGTCTTGAAAAAGTCCACATTGGACGAAACGCGTCAGCTAATAATACAGTTATCCTTCATACATATTGTCTTTTTCTACAGGTTAATTTTGAGAAATGTTCACACACACACATATATATAACCCAGTCTTTCTCTCTCTCTCTCTCTATATATATATATATATATATATATATGTGTGTGTGTGTGTGTGTTGATTGATTGATTCGTTTTCTACGGTGTACCAACCATTTGCACGTTATTTTAAGCCCGAAAATATTTTTAGACAGTAATAAATTGGGTTGTGGCGATAACAATGGCTTAGTGATACAAGTTTTGCTAGTTAACCCATAGCTGGGGAGGAGAATAGGTGTATCCATACTTTTCGCAACAGTGCCTAAGTGAATATAACGGACCCAACAAGAATTGAAACTATGCTGACCGATTAACAATCGGTC
>CAHIKZ030000200.1:1090000-1160000 GCA_903632075.3 Acanthosepion pharaonis
TTGTCTAAGGAATACTCGTCTAAGGACATATGTTTAAGTATTATTCGTCTAAGGACTATTGGTCTATAATAATATTTTTTAATAACACTTTATTTATGTACAAAATACTTAATTTTATTGATATTCACGATATTATAGAATAACATTTAAGATACTTATAGCAAGATTAATTACTAATAATACATATGGTTTATAAGCAATTATTAACATGCATTGTTTGTATATTAATGCAACCTACATTAGACCATAATTCTCGTAATGAATATGTCTCAGACGTATATTCTTTAGATGGGTGTTCCTTAGACCAATATTCTTAGACGAATGTTTTGGATCTCTTTAAAAGACATTACAGAAGGCAAAAAGAAAGAAGAAAAAGAAGAAAATAATGTTTTTCCGTTTTCTTTCTCTTCCTCACTTTTCTATCTTTTCTTGTGCAAATGAAATTCACACCAAAAGGGTTCATAATCATTTGTACAACAGAAAGGCCTAAGAAGAAAAAACAACAACTGACATACAAGCAAACCCGTGCCACCACCACCCACCAAACACTCGACACACATTTACGAACTGCACCCACCACATGGCGAAAAAAAAAACTATTTGTACGACAGACAAATGTATGTGTGAACAAGTTTACCTGATTGACATCATCTATGACCAGGTAAACATGGAAGCGATAAGTGTATAAGTAATCAAGACAGGTGACAGCCGCAAGTCATGTGAACAAAGAGGGTTTGTGTCTATGTCACTAGACACACAGATTTTAATGCTCATTTCTATTGTGTCATGCGTGAAACTCGTCTTTCTTATGCATATTAAGCTAAAAGGATTATACTGACAGTTGATGGATTTTTACGGCTTATCAACCTTTTGTAGATTATTTAAAGCCAGAAAATATTTTTGGATTTTCAGAAATATTTGGAAATAATAATGATTTACTGATACAAGTCCTACTAATTAACCCATAGTTGGGGGAAGAAGAGGTGGATTCATACCTTTCCCAAGGGTATTTGCGCTTAAGTGAATATAACAAATCCGACTGGAATTGGAACTCAGCTCTCCGACTTCCAATTCCAAGCCATTATCAATTACACCACCCGCACATACAAGTTTCGAGCACCTGGTATTCCCAAGCCGTCACCCATCTAGGTACTGGCCAGGTTCGACGTTGCTTAACTTCGGTGATCGAACGAAAACAGTTGGTCGCGTTTTGATTGATTTTACGGCTTATCAACCTTTTGCAGTCGGATTCTTTATATTCACTTATGTGCAAATATTCTTGAGGAAGGTATTAATCTACAGTTTCTCTCCCTCTCATATGGGTTAATTAGTAGAATTTATATCAGTAAAAATCATTATTATCTCCGAAAAATTCTAAAAAATATTTTCTGGCTTTAAATAAGCCAGAAAATATTTTTTTAGACTGTATTCCCAAGCCGTCACCAATCTAGGTACTGGTTCGGTTCGACGTTGCTTAACTTCGGTGATCGTAACAGTTGGTCTGGTTAAATGAAGTCTCGATGTCACGGAACAGATAGGAAGTCGGATCACTCGTGATATAATAACTTGTTTGTCTCTCGAAATAAACTACGACAGAGTCCGATTCTCATTGGGTCCTCTATACACGTGACCTTGTGCCTCGTTTAACCCACGCATAGTAAATCACTTAGGCACTTCGACGTGATGCATTGATTAGTCACCTTTATCGCTATGAATTACAACTCAGTAGTGATTTTGATTTTAAATATGTGCTCCGTATTTGCGGCCTTGAGCCACATGTAAGCTAAACTTAGTAAATCATTAAATCGGGTCGATTGTGCACAAACGAAAAATGTTTTTCTCTGAAAATTCATTCATCAGAACGACCGTTCTGTTGTGTGTGTGTGTGTGTGTGTGTGTGTGTATGCGCGCGCACGCACGCACGGGGTGGGGGTCATTTACATACCCCCCGGTCAAAATCTTAAGACCAGATACAAAAGGGTTAAAAAAAAAAAAAGAATATAAAATACTGTTACTTTAATCAAAATATATTTGTGAAACATTTACATTTTCAACAAACAAGTGAACATTTTATGCTTTTAATTGATTAATTTAAACAAACATTGAAAAAAAGATTAAAAAATCCTTTTTTGGGTTGGTCATAAAGATAAGACTATGTGTGAAAAAAACAAATTACTGGACAAAAATTTTAGAACTAGTCAGTGTGCTCATAGCTTTAGGCATGTAGATATCTACGTTGCTCATTTCCAGTATTAATTTTCAGATTTTAAAATGGCTAAGGGTAAAATTTTAACAAAGTTCGAACAGGGCAGGATTGTTGACCTTCAAAGACGTGGATTTTGAACAGGAGTGTATAATATTGATTGATTTAATTTTTATGGCTTATCAACCTTTTGCAATTTATTTGAAGCCAGAAAATATTTTTAGATCGTAAGAATTTTTTTTTTTGGTGCGGGAGGTAATAATGATTTACAAATGTTAAGTCCCTCCAATTAATCCATATGTGGGGGAGATAAGTAGATTCATACTTTCTCCAAGGGTATTTGCACGTGAATATAATGAAATAGACTGCAATTTGAACTCGACTTTCGGATTTCCAATTCTGAGTCGTTACCCATTACACCACCCGCACATCCATGCTTGCAGAACCTGGTATTCCCAAATGGTCACTCATCTAGGTACTGACCAGACTCCACGTTGCTTAACTTCGTTGATCGTACGGGAAATTGTTTCAACGTCGTGTAAAGTAACGAAAATCTTGGTAATTTGTATAAGGAGCGAATGGATCCTTACCCACCTCCTACTCAATATTAAGTATTGTAATAAAAATAAATTTTAAAACTCTCCCTTCCCTCTCTAAATTCGACCATGTCTCTCACACTATCCCTCACCACCCTCTATGTCACCTTATATAAGCCTAATACTGGCCTTCTAAAGTGTAAATTTTAAATTCATTTTTTCACTCTTGAAAGTGAAGTGTGAAGATCCAGAGAAAAATAAAATCTCTGGTGAAATAAATTATAACTAATGGAACCTTAATGTGGTCTGTTTTTTCTTTACATTATATATATATATATATATATATATATATATATATATAGAGAGAGAGAGAGAGAGAGGGATAGATTGTACCCTCCGTATTCCATTGACGAGAATTTCCACTCAAACAGCTTTTTTCCGCGAACAGCTAGCCTGTAGAACAAAATCCCAAGAGGATATTTCCCTGATCACTACAATCTTACTTCTTTCAAGTCTAGAGACAACAGTTATCTTCCCCTCCTATCTATATAAAGTACCCCTTAACGTAGCCCTTTACCTCGAGTGGCCCGCAGGCCTTTTAGAGGTTGATCCCTACTGTTAAAAAAAAAAATTAACTGGGATGTGAACTCGGATCTCCGATTGGCAATTCCGAGCCATTAACTATTAAACCACCCGCATATCCAAGTTTACAGTACATAGTATTCCTAGATGGTCACCCATCTAGGGACTGACCAGGCTCGACGTTGCTCCAGTGATCGTATGAGAACTAATTTCACAATGAGATCTGGCCGTAAGCCACATATATAAGGAATATATATTTCCCTTTATATAAATACATGAATTTGTCGCTGAAACACAAATTGCCATGAAACACTTTGTTTACCTTCAGCGCCAAACATCCAATAAGCGAAGCAAATGTGCCAAGTTAACAACAGACTAGCAAACAATTGATTGATCATATTTCATTTCCTCCAGTCACAGACACCACCTTGCAACCCGCAACCCAACCGGGAACAAAACTTCACCCGCCTTGTACTGTTTCCCGCCAACCCTGGCTTCACTGATCGACAACTTTAATCAAGGAGTGTAAATCTCTCCGTTCTCTCAACCAGTCCACAAGGGAGATGGACTGGTCTGTATACACATTTTCAAGGCGCGTCTTCGGAGAGCCTTCTTAGTCGGACTGAAAACTTTGTGCCAAAAGTGGTCGAAATTTGAGCACTTATGAAGGAAAAGGGATTTTCTATGGTCAGGAATTAATGCAAACATTATGTATACAATCCTAACTTTAATAGTTTGTAGTATTTTTTATCATTTAGTAGGCTGAGTTTTTATCCTCTATTGATAATATTTTAATGACTACCAACATTTGAATAAAAGTGAAACCACAGCAATTTGTAATTACCAGTAGACCATTATACTGAAATGTCCCGGAAAAGGATATATTTATTCGAAGTAGCAAAGTGGTTTTGGACTACTGTAACCGAGTAGGACAATCTAGCAGGGAACCGTTATGGACTGGTCCTCGTTGTAGTGGTAGGCAATAGGCTTAGTCTATGTACCTCCACATCAGTCTGTATTTATGGCTGACACCAGCCAATCATACAAACCCAGGTGTATGCATATTCATTACATCACTAACTAATATAAACTACTAGTTCAGTCGTCATAACACGGGAAGTATCCTTGAATTGCTTTAAAATCTACTATTTATTGGTAGATAAGCAATTTCTATTGTAGGAAATTAAATAGTATGATAGCTGGATAGATAGACAGAAACATACTGAGATATAGATAGATGAAAACATTAATAAATAGATAGATAGAAACACCAAGTAATAGCCATATATATATATATATATATATATATATATATATATATATATATATATATATCAACGTTGGATATTATGTATATTCGCTAATATATACTTATATCTCTGTCTCATAAAATTTTTTATGCCTGTATTTATGATTTTTATCACACACACATACATACATATATATATATATATATATATATATATATATATATATATAGATAGATAGAAACACACTGAGATAAGTACTGATATATACATAAATGGAAGTACTGATAGATAGATAGATAGATAGATAGATAGATAGAAACACACTGAGATAGATTGAAAGAAACATACTGAGATAGATAGATAGAAACACACTGAGATAGAAAGATAGATAGATAGAAAGAAACACACTGAGATAGATAGATAGATAGAAAGAAACACACTGAGATAGATAGATAGATAGATAGAAAGAAACACACTGAGATAGATAGATAGATAGATAGAAAGAAACACACTGAGATAGATAGATAGATAGATAGAAACACCCTTAGATAGATAGATAGAAAGAAAGAAACACATTGAGATAGATAGATAGAAACAAACACACTGCGATAGATAGATAGAAACAAACACACTGCGATAGATAGATAGAAACAAACACACTGCGATAGATAGATAGATAGATAGATAGATAGATAGATAGATAGATAGATAGATAAAGTAGTTAGGTATAGATAGATACATATGACCAAGCTGAAATAGACACATAGACGATGTGTGAAAACGGATAGCTCCTATCCTAGAATTTCAAACTCTATTTTATTCACAAACAATTTTGAAGAGGACAGACCATTCTATGGTTTCACGGCAGCTGTAATTCAAGACGTGTACGTCCATCGAGCCAAAGTGAAAGAGAGACGTTGAATTCTCAATTTCAAGAGACCCCGTCTGTGTTGTCTCTTAATCTTTGCTAAACCCATAAATTCTTCAGAAACACTTATCTAAGCCTTCTCACCTGCACAACGGAAGATACAAACAACAAACTTCTTGCTCACACGTTTCAAAACGTATACATGTCCGTTAGAAGCGGGCCCAGAAATCCAACCACATGAAAGCAGAATCGGAGAATGTATCCAAACTACTCCCAATTCAAACTTTCACAAGTGCTTCATTGTTGCCTCTTGAGGCTTGGCACGTATCGTGTGCAGTTAAGGAAAAACAAATAAATAAAAATCCCAGAAGCTATTTTTTTAGAAACAGGCGAAAAAGGATTCGATTCTGTGTAAAAAAAAAAAAAAAAAAAAAAAAGAAAAGACAACTCTTGCGACACTTTAGGGGATTGGATTACGATCTTTGAGTGTTCCAAGTTTTGCAAGCGCTGCAGAGTTTTGAGGTCGGCGATAGCCATATCAATTTATACTTATGTTGGTTGAAATGAAAGCGTCTTGCTTGCCTGACACAAAGAGGGGGTGCTGAAAAGTTCAATTTCTTTATTTCCGCTGCTAAATGTGTTATAGCCGATCCACAAAGGGCTCAGTATTTACTAATTCTACATTTCTAGGGCTTACGGCCATATAACGCTGTAACACCTGCTCTTGTACGCTCACCGAAGTTAAGCAACGTCGAGTCTGGTTAGTACCTAGATGAGTGACCACTTGGGAATAAAAGCTTGAAATTGGAAATTCGAGAGCTGAGTTCCAGTTTCTGTCGGTTTCATTACACTCACTCACTCGCAAATACCAATGGGGAACTTATGAATCCAGCTCTTCTCCCCAAGCATTGGGTTAATTAGTAGGACCTGTATCAATAAATCATTATTATTGCAAACAAATTTTTACAAAATAAAAAAAATATTTCCTGGCTTTAAATAACCTGAAAAAGGTTAATAAGCCGTAAAAAACAATCAACCCTGAATTTTTAGGATGGATTCAAGGTACGTACTTGATTGGATATTAGATAAAATGTCTTTTTTTCTAAGTATTTATTAATGATTTTACCTTATATCTATATTTTCACTGTAATACTGCACCTTGGCTCTTTTAAAGTATTGTAGTTTGGACTTCATACACTGACCCCAGCGTCATTTACTTTTCAGAACAGTTAGCAAGGATGTTTTTCAGGATCACCTTTAGTTGCCTCTATGTATTCTCCTTAATGGGGTTTTCAATACCAAACTTCAGATGGAGCTAAATGTGCACTTTAAGGGTAGGGAGAAGCTGAGAGACCCATGTGATGTGCTACTTTGTAAATTAAATTAAGACAACCTGTGCAATAGGACGGATCTTTGTTTATTGTGAATGATCACTAATGACTGAGTCACCCCATCAAAGAGTCTCTGTTTATACATCCTCAGTAAAATCAAGTTTGATTGGTACCAAGTTCCATCATGGCTGCGCAATCGGTTTTCGAGATTTTTTAGAAAGGGTTGGGGAAGGGGAAGATATACCCCGGAAAGATCTTGTACAAAGATTCTATAATTTTTTTAAAACTATTTTTTAAACTTTCTTGAAAGGAGCAATTTGTTCTGAATTTGGCCTTCAGCTATTTTTTCCTTCTCCTATGTCATTACCTTAAGGTTGTATTGTCTGAATTGTAGTCCATGGCTTTTGTTAAAACTTTTAGTGTTTAATATGAGGGTAAGTCATAAGTAATTTCCGTTTTCGGAGGACTCTTTGTAATGACGAGTGTATCATCGTATACGAACTAATGAGGAGAAAATAATTAGAAATTCGGAGTTAATTTCAAATCCAACAGACATTAACCGCTTCAACTGAAAAACAAACTTTCTGGTCGTAGCATGCGATAAGGATTTCTTATAACCTATTTCTCGAAATTCCATTGCACTTCCATTACAGAGGGTTTTGTCTCGCATTCCGACATGAAGATGCATGCCATAAAGAGTCGAAACGCGTTGTTCCAACAGCTTTTGCACAGAGTCACATTCGAGACAGACCGGAAAGAACCACACACACAAGGCGGGCCGGAAAGAGCCACACCCGAGGCGGGCCGGAAAGAGCATTGACTCGTGGCAGGCCGAAAATAGCCACACCGGAGGCGGGTCGGAAAGAACCACACTCGAGGCAGGACGGAAAAGGCCACACTAGAGGCACGCCGGAAAGAGCCACATTCGAGGCGGGACGAAAAGAGCCTTGACTCGAGGCAGGCTGAAAAGAGCCTTGACTCGAGGCAGGCCGAAAAGAGCCTTGACTCGAGGCAGGCCGGAAAGAGTCTTGACTCGAGGCAGGCCGGAAAGAGTCTTGACTCGAGGCAGGCCGGAAAGAGACACGCTAGAGGCGGGCCGAAAAGAGCCACACTCGAAGCCGGCCGGAAAGAGCCACACTCGAGGCGAGTCGGAAAGAGCCACGCGAAGGAAGTTAAAAAGAATCCTCTCGCGACACTTAGGAAAGAATTAAACTGAAACCGGTAGCAACAAGCCACAACGAAAGAGTCAAGTCTGAATAGACGTTTACAGATAGCGAGATAAATAGTTAGGAACATGTTAACAAACTAGAAGAGACAAAGAATAGTGACGAAGTGTGTTAATAGATAAATATTTGTTCACATATTCTTAAAAGTCGAAGAGACACACTTACAAAACTGGTCATGAAAACTGATTCCATCCTCTCTCATCGAAACTATCCTAAAATGAGACAAGTGGCTAACGAATCATTACAAGTCCAGCAATCTAACACCTCACAAAAAGATGCGATTCTTAATGCATGCGTGTAAGTAAACAGACAAATACCCCCCCCCCGCTTCTCAGGTAACCATTAATTAGGTGAGGCGCGGTGATGATACGATCCAAAGTGGATTCCAATGATGCCGTTATTGGTAATAAGAACCACAAGAGAAGACCAACAAGATGTTTGCATTAGAAGCTGACAAGGAATTGTTCACACGACGTCATTCCTTCACAGAATTCTTTAGACCAAAAGCTGCAAACATCTTGGCATCGATTTGTATTCACACAACATATACACACACACTAACGTGCATATCTTATAGAAACACACACAATATACATATACTTATATACATATATATTACGCACAAAAAGGTAAGCTGAAACTTAGTGGTCCGTCCAAGAATCGTTTCAGAAACTATATATATATATATATATATATATATATATATATATATATATGTATGTGTGTGTGTGTGTGTGTGCATAAATATGTGTGTATGTATATATATTGTATTTAGTCGCCAATTTTCATTTACGCCAGCAGACACGTATGTCACACACATAAGAGAGGAAGCTTAAACTTAAATTTTACAGTTGAAATGGTTTCTAGATGTAACCGCAAGTTCTATGCCAACAGTTTCTTCTCTCGCACGTCTCGCTTGTGGAACTCTTTTCTGAATTCTTTCTTTCAGCCAACTTTGATCTTCAAAAATTGAAATGTAATGACAATCGTTATCTTCTTAATCCCTCTTCTTTTATTGTTCTCGCTCCTTAATGTTTTTCTTTTTCTCATATGCTTTCACACTCAGTAACCCCCCTTGCGTCTTAGAAGCTTTATTGCCTTACTTCGGCTGAAATGATTAAAAAGAAATTGTTTAAATTGTATTATCAACCTATAAAATCTTTTCATAATTCCTCTGATGAGCTTTCCTCATTGGTACTTCGACTTTACACATTTAAGTGCAGCTAGGTCTCATCATTTTGTGCTTGAAATGGCTAGATGCAACCATAAGTTATATGCTAACAGTTTCTTCACTTGCTTATGGAACTCTCTTTCAGCTTCTCTAATCTTCAAAAATTTAAATGCAATGTCAATCATTATCTTTTATCTTCTTACTTTCCGTTCTTTTATTGTTCTCTCCGTTTAATGTTTTTCTTTTTCTTATATTCTCTAACACTCAGTAACCCCCTTACGTCTTAGTGGCTTTATTGCCTTGCTTATGGAGAAATGATTATATATGTGTGTGTGTGTGTGTGTGTGTGTGTGTGTATACAGGCACATAAGCGAGGATGAATCAATAAATCTGTGACCTGACATGTAATTATTACTTGAATTTTGATTTGAAATTTTCACTGCATACTGTACGATCTGTATCATTGATATTCACTATCGAATTAAGTGCATTGACAATGCTCTTAGAATTATACAGAAAAAAAATTGTCATGTGAAATAAGTGTTTTTTTTCTCGTCATTGTTAATAAACGTACATACATTATTTTTATCTTAAATAAATCTTCATCAAAATATAATGACGATTCTTAAATAAAAATGACGATATGCAACGACATATTGTCCCGATTATAAGTTGATATAAGACAGAAGATAACGATTGGCATTTCATTTTAATTTTTGAAGCTCAAAGGGAATTGAAAAGCTAGAAACCGGAAGTGAGTTCCATAACCAAAAAGTGAGTTCCGGTTTGGTTAATTTTGTTTTACGGTATATCAACCTCAATAGATTAACGAGAAGTGCGAGAGAAGAAACTGTTAGCATAGAACTTACGGTTACATATAGCCATCTGCAAATTAATGAGACCTTGTCATTAATCTAGTACAGCGCTTTTTTTAATCATCGAGTTTACCGCGAGCAAGGCAATAAAGCCACTAAGACACAAGGCATTACTGAGTGTGAAAGAATTAAAAAAAAACAGAAACATTATGAAGGAGCAAGGACAATAAAAGAGTAATCAAAAGGACAGTAGCTAACGATTGAGATTGCGTTTAAATTTTTATGATCAAAGCTGGCTGAAAAAGCATCGATTCCACAGGCGAGAAGTGCCAGAGAAGAAACTATCAGCATAGAACTTACGGTCTCATTTAACCATAAGTGTAAGAGGAGAGCTCATCAGAAAAATTACAATGAAAAAATATATATGATTATATACGATGTATACATATTACTTATTCGAACTAAATTACTATATAGTAAGAGAGGCACGCGTGAGAATCGAACCCACAATGCTTGCGGCTATTCCGCAATATGAATTAGTTAATCATCTCACCACGGTAGGCGTGCACACGTGTATGCATGCGTGCAAATGGGCACTGTTTGTTTCTAAAACTCTTGGACGGATTTCAACCCTCTATTACTTACCCTCAATGCAACACATCGCCCTTCTCCTTTGAAACAGCCAAGATAAAATAAATGAATGGCGGTTGCTCACTGCGCCGTTATATTTATTTATATTTTATCTATATATTTTGCTCTTTAATGAAGCAAGAGTTGATGCACCAAGCGCCTCTGATTCATGGATCATGGGTGGGGCCACACCCCACCCTCAGCAATTTGGATACCCTTGCTTTGGACGCAGCAGGACTGATTATTCGGACACCTGCTGATGAGAGTTTAGGGTTTCGGGTTTTCGTCGGGGAGATGTGTTGACAGCAGCGGTTCTACCGATAACAAACGCAGGATTGAAGAAGCGCATCATTTAAGTGCAGTAAGATAATGAGAAAATGACCCCCCCCCGCTCCCCTCCAACCTACTATCTGTGCTACAAACCCCAACAACAACCCCGGTCTCCCATCCGTTGTTTTTACGGCCGCAGAACACCGAACAGCTTTGTATGTGTGTGTGTGTGTGTGTGTGTGTGTGTGTGTGTGTGTGTAGATTGTAGAAATAAAATAACACTGAAAGAATGGAGGCTGGCTATATCTTGTCAGTGGCGTCTGCAATAGCATATGGTAAAATTTGGTAACTAGTAATGAGGGAGTATTTCTCAGTTGGTAGTGCACTGGGTTACAACTTATCAAGGCTCGGTTTTAATCCCCGGAGATGTACTGACTGTTCCAAAATCTCAGACTGATAAAATTACAACATATATACCATCCCAAGTCATTAAGAGTTTTTTAGTCAGAAGTCCCAGACTATAAACCACAAATTAGACGAATCGTGTCTTAGTGCTAGTTTGGTGAGACTCAAGTTCAAACAGATTGAACTCATAATTCCCGCACCGACTGACAGAAACATGCTGAATCTTAATGAAGCAAAGGCACAAACTATTTGGTTAAGTCGATCTCGATCTTTTATTTGGTTTATTCCCTTCAGGGGCTATGGGTGATGTTACTTCCCGTATTTTATAGCCCTAAGCAACGTTTATCGCACCCAGCGATTGGCTGCAACAAAGATACAATCTTAATTGGAACAGGGAATTATAAGACACTGGGTTAATATAGAAAGTTAGTAAAATGTAAGACACTGAATGAATAAATGCAATTTTTTTTAAATAATCAAAATGCTATCAGGGCGAGTAAAAGATCTCAAATCAATCTCCCACCATATATATTTGACGAATTAAGCCGTTTTTAATTAGCCAAGTTCAAAGCATGAAAACACATACTTTTGCACATATCTTCACAACAACAATATTTCATTCATTATTTTCTTCGCTAGTAAAATTGTTGAGGGGGTGTGGCAGGCCCACATCCTTATTAGTAATATTTATTGAGCTTATGTAAAAAAAAAAAAAAATTCAGATATAACTAAAGTTTATCTGTAAAAGGACAATATGAATAAAGACAAAATGAAAACTTATCTTAGCTGACATATTCATCCTCTCATAGACTTTATCAAGGCAAATGTGAGGATTTAATTTTGTAACAAATATTTTTTTTATTCAATTAATATTTAAATTACTTTAGTATGGGACAAATTTATGCAACACACACACGCATATATATATATATATATATATATATATATATATATATATATATATATATATATATATATATAATAATCCGTTGGTATATAATCCAAGTGATTCCTAATAATATAAAGTATTAAAGCTGATCCATAACGAGAGCTCAATGTATTTTATTATAACAGAGCATATAAATTACATAATAAAGAAATCAAAAAATTAACACCACATACGAATAGCTATTTCGGCCCACAAAGACTTGCTCATAGGCCTTGTCAACTCAGAGGTGTGAAGAAATAATATATATATATATATAAAATAACAGGAGGTGAATCGTTTCCTTTTAATTTTGTAACATTTTTATAGTTATATATGTTGGCTTGGCACAGGAGTAATTTTTTTAGGAATGGAAATATCTGAAATTTAAAAATTCAATATCATTTACTCACTTTTATTTTGTAGATATTAAATTACATCACATAGCATCCTCTATAATTAATGTAGACTTTTCAGTTAACCTTATGAATATTTATGAGTCATATATATATATATATATATATATATATATATATATATATATATATATATATATAACCTCAATAAATTACAAGAAATAAAAATTATTTTAAAATTTCACAAACTAGCTACTAGAGTTTTATGATTTTCCAACTCCTCAGGCTGATTGTGAAAAAAAATCATAATCTCCAAAATATATATTTGACCACTTAAACTGTGTGGTGTCACCAATTTGCATACTTATTTTTTTATTTATTTAGCCAGAAACACATACTTTTGTACATATCTCTATCACAACATTACTTCATACTTTATTTTCTTCGCTAGTAAAATTGCTGAGATGATATGGCAGGCCCACACCGATATTAGTCATATTTATTGAGCCTAATATATATATATATATATATATATATATATATATATATGACAAATTGTAAAGAGTTTTTGGAACACGTTTCATCCATTACGACTTCATCGGACTGGGTTTGTTGATGTTATTGTGACTACACATGCGTACGAACGAGGCCGTGGGAGTTTCAAAATATTTCTATATTTTCTATATTTTTTTAGTCAAATTAATGTATATTCTTCTGCCTTCTCTCACTTTTGTTATTAAATCTCCTACATTGTGAAAACAGAAGATCTGCCAAGAATGGTGTAACGTTGAAGAACCTGGACGCAAATTTACTGTAGCTGAATTAGCGATTAAAGCAATTTCTAGACATTTTCATCTTTCTTTTGAATTATTTTCTCTTTTAATTAAAGGAGCATTTTTGACGTCACAAATTGTGGTCAGTTTCGTTACAGTTGTGTGTTGTATTTATTTTAAATGTCTCTTTTGTGATCGTATATTCTTTTATTTAAACTTCTTCAGGTTTCTCCATTATATTATTTCTGGCAATCATGGCAGGTGATAGAGTAAATTCCTCCTTTGTTTTGTTTTGCATTAAGTCTTTTATGTATATGAACAGATTTGTACTCCATTACTCTCAACAAATGGAAAAATGTAAGAACGCTGGAAAAAATAAATAAAAAAAATAACATTTTCCTTGTCCGTTATACTTAATTATACAAGCACAGAGTTATCAAAAAGGTTTAATATTAGTCAAACAACAGATGATGGTAGGTTGTCAGCGAATCAGTCAAAACTTGATCTTTACTCTTTTGAAGCCAATTTGACTTCTTATCCAAGGTTGTTACTCCATTTCGGTTAAATATTTTTTAAAGATATATATATATATATATATATATATATATATATATATATATATATATATATATATATAAAACTTGATTTTTACTATTTCGAAGCGAATTAACGAGCTTGTGTAAATGGATTTCAGAGCAGGGAGTGGGGGCGGGATAGTAAAAACAAACTTGCAAAGAGCTTCAAAAGACAGGAAGTTGTGGAGAGCCATGACCTCCGATAGTGAAGCCAAGTGGGACACCGAAAACAGCTAGTAACCTACCTTGCCTGCTTTTGTAAATAAATGTCTGAGCAAAAAGTGATGAGGGATAGTAAAAAGGCAATCATTGCTAAGAGCTACAAAGGAAGTTATGGAGGGCCATGATCGTTCATGTACTGAAGGTGCACGGCATATAGAAGCTAAAAAGGAAGCTGTACAGGGCCATAATCAACTGCGTTCTAAAGAGACATGGCATATAGTGAAAGAGAGAGATAAAGACGGGATGTCGACTCAAACCCACAGAAAATTTTTCTCACCGGAGTCAATCATTCAAATCTACAAATGAACCATTCGCCCTTGCATGGAGTATTGCTACCATATATGGTCTGGGGCCCCTTCTAATTGTCTCAAGGTCCTTGATAAAATCTAAAATCGGATATGCAATATAATTTGTCCCTGATCTGGCATCTCGTCTGCAGCCCCTCTCTTACAAACGTGCCGTTGCCTCTCTCTGTCTTTTTTACAAATACTTTCAAGATAACTGCTCCTTTGAGCTGCTTTCGCTGGTTCCCAGACTTCATGAATTTAAGCGTTCAACTAGGCTGGCATCTCGCTCTCACACTTTCACTGTCGAAACTGTTAAATGTAGCCGCCACTTCTACTCAAATAGCTTCGTGTCTCGCACTTCTCGCCTGTAGAACTCCCTCCCATATTTCTTGTTTCCCTGATAGCTATAATCTCCAACTATTCAAATGTAACATCAATCGACGTCTCCAGATGCCCGGATCTATCTCCTAACCGTCTCTTCAACCTTTCCTCTATCACTCTTCTTTGTTCTCGCTCTAACTCTGTAACCCCTTGCGTGCTACTGGCTTCCCGTCTTGCTTGGGGTTGAATGCTTAAAAATGGTAAAATAATAGAAATCAAAGTGATATATATAAGAGAAAGAACAGTCTGATTAAAAATCCACATTTCTTCGGCATTTATTTTTTTTAAAAAGTGCTCGATACAAAGTAGAGCTTAATATTATTATTATTTAAAATATTTTAAATAATAATGATAATATATATATGTATATATATAAACTTGATTTTTACTATTTCGAAGCGAATTAACGAGCTTGTGTAAATGGATTTCACAGCAGGGAGTGGGGGGGATAGTAAAAACACAAACTTTGCAAAGAGCTACAAAAGGTAGGAAGTTGTGGAGAGCCATGACCTCCGATAGTGATGCCAAGTGGGACGCCGAAAACAGCTAGTAACCTACCTTGCCCTCTTTTGTAAATGAATGTCTGAGCAAGAAGTGGGAGGGATAGTAAAAAGGCAATCATTGCTAAGAGCTACAAAGGAAGTTATGGAGGGCCATGATCGTTCATGTACTGAAGGTGCACGGCATATAGAAGCTAAAAAGGAAGCTGTACAGGGCCATCATCAACTACGTTCTAAAGAGGCATGGCATATTTAGACGGAGAGAGATAAAGACGGTATGTCGACTCAAGCCCACAGGGCTGCCATACGAAGAGAAGCCTCCTAAAAACAAAGTCGCATCAGCTAAATCAATTATCTGATAATAATTCGGCTAAGATGAAAGCATTTACTGCCAACCACGTGAAATTAACACTGGAACTGAGCAGGTAAACGAACCGACTAATTTCCACCTCTGCATCCATTACCGTTACTCAGGATATCCAAAGACTCAAGTCGGGCTCGTTACAGATTTCTGAAATTTCGCACAATAAGGACTAGGCTAGGCCAGGCAGCTCGTTAAGAATACACAAATAACACTGTTAGGAATTTCAGAATGGTTACTTAGTCACAGCTGAGTGACTCTGTCTGGTTTGCCGGGATCAGGTCTGGTCTATCTCCTACGGAGAAAACAAATGTTTTGCGATAGGGCAACATAACTGTTTTTGTTTCAGTGCTAGCTCCCTTTCGTCGATTCTTTTGCAAAGAAGGCTTACAACCACATCACACTGAAGCACCGGTTCCCGTACGATCATCGAAGTTAAGCAACGTCGATCCTAGTCAGTACCCAGATGGGTAACCGCTTGGGAATACTAGGTGCTGTAGGCTTGTATATGCGGGTGGTGTAATGAATAATGACTCGGAGAGCCTAGCTCCAATTACCGTTGGGTTTGTTGTATTCCCTTACGCACAAATACCCTTGAGAAAGATATGAATCCACCTCTTGTCCCCCAAGCAATAGATTAATTAAATACTGAAGAAAACCTACACAAGTGTTAGATATGATAAAAGGAAAAAATCTAAAAAATATAAGCAGTAATTTGCTAATATCCCCTGAAGAGTGGACGGACAGGTCTGCCTATGAAACTCGAGTCGGGATACTGAAAGTAATATCAATCAGCTAAGAGACAAATCTTTACTCACATTAATCATATATATATATATATATATATATATATATATAACCAAATAAAGAGGGGGAAGCAAAAAAGAGGAAAAGGGTCAAAAGAAGGAAAGAATATATAATTTTCCCCCGTTTCATTTCAGAATAATTTTGTAATATTTTAAACTTGGTGCTCGGTTAAACTTGGAATTCGACATTTGTAATTTTTAATTGAAATTGTTGTAACCTAGGGGAGGTTACTGAATAGAATAATCACACGAAGGTTGTTAATGAACGATAATACTTAGGACAAGAACAATACATATAAGATTCGCCAGAGGCGCGTAGAAGTAATAGTCAACTGTTAGAAGTGAGTCAAGTGAATTCTACAATGAATCTCCAACTGCAGGATATCTACCAACCACCCCACGCGGTCAGATGTGACACAAGGCCGATTTTAATGTGGGGTATCCGAGCCCGTAGGCTCGGCCAAAAATTCCTCGTCGACCCCATATAAAACGGGGTCGGGTAGCTGTTTGCCGAGACTAGACTCTGCCCTTCGACATAGCCTCGTCTGGGGATCCTCTCTACCCGGAGGCAGAGAGTTTGATCAGCACAACTGGAAACGAATCTCCAACTGCATGCCAACATAGAGTATTTACTTCTGCATTTATGTGAATGGGGACGTACCCTTTATAGTCCGTAGGTATGCTATAGCAGAAATTAAAACTTAATTAATTATACTTGTATGGTGATTGGTCATCATGGGTTATGTAACAATGTCTTCCCTATTGAGGCGGTTTGGTTGGTTTTGAACTTTTAAAACACTTTATTTTTCAATCAACACCATCATTTGACAAGACACCAGAAGTGATGAAACAAAATGGCTATTTTTGAATACACACAGACATATATATATATATATATATATATATATATATATATATATATATATATGGAGGATGGCGACTCGTATCCGAAGATGCCCTTCTACTAAGGCTAGCTAATCCCTCTTGCAGACGCTGGCTCAGACACATTTGTGTTTGTTCAACACCCACAGAGCCTACCTGTGTTTTAAACTGCAACTAAGGTCCTTAGTTACAGTTTCTGTGTTACAGTTTGAGTGCGTGTTATCTAGCGTGATTAACAGCCTGAACAAGGCCAGCACGCTCAAACACTCTCTCACGATGACTTGTAACTTCGTGCTAACAGGGTTGTGTCTACACATTTTTACTAACAAAGCTGGCGTCAATCGATGGTATATTTTCAGGCACTTTCCAATGATGTCGCATACTGGGATCGTTTCCTCTGGACCAATAACATCAAGAAGCCATCTTCCTGACAAATCGACCATAGAGAGAATCGAACCCGAGTCTTATGATCAGAAAGCGAACGTTCTAACCACTCGGCCCATAATAATATATATATATATATATATATATATATATATATATATACCTTCAAACGTTATTTTATAGTGGATACTCGTGTTTGAAACAGACCTAACTCCAGAAATTATCCTGGTTGTATCCTTTTAGATTGTTATTATTATATCGTTTCGCATTTTTAAATTCTACGACAATTATTTAGCTATCAAATCGTCTATTCCCGGGAGACGGATACACAGAGCATTTTGGTAAAAATTATGTAGAATGTAGAATTTAAAATAACTGTAGGAATGGTTACTTATCCTAAAAGAGTCATTCACTTGAAGCTAGTTCTAATAAGTGATCTGAGAAAAGTGTCGTATAGAACTGATACCTTAGACAACCACTCTCTATAGATAATCGTAAAGTATTTTTTGCATTCCACGATTGTTACCTAAAAGGAACAAGCCAACATACAAATTACAAACTGGAGATACCGAAATTAAACACGTGCAGCAATTGAGATAACTGGTAAGGGCGTTAAGAGATGAGGGAACGTGCGACACCGAAATCCATAATCGTATTGGGAAGATGCCTTCAAAAACCTGAGCAACATATTAAGAAACAGGAAAATATCGCTAGAAACAAAGAAAAGACTACTGACCGTTTTTTTTGTTGTTTTTTTTTGTTTTTTAAATATTTACTTATCAAGAAAACATAATATAGGGCAAAGGGTATCTCCTATAAATTATGTTTGAAGTAATAAAAATATCGGTTTAAAAATAAATCTATTCATTCTTTGAAAATCATTTCGATATATATTATTACAAATTACACTTGTTACACGTGTTTAAGTAGACATCTTCTCAGTTTATTTATAAGCAAGGAAATAAATGTCTACCGGACTAGCTCATCAAAAGTTTTATTGAAAAATGTATCAATTGATAATAAGGGATACTGTCAGATTGAAATAAAAATCTATTAATTGCTTAATTACTATACAAGCATCATTGAGCTAAGATATGTTTGCTAGTAACGGTCCCGACACTGATCACGTTTAAATTTCGAAAAGCAAACCTTAGGAATTTATCGCCTGCAATTGATGCAAGACGACCTGTAACATCGTGGAAAGCCAATCAAACGAAATCAAGCCATGAAATATATACATGCACAAAAACACTATATATATGTATGTGTGTGTGTGTGTGTAGAGAGAGAGAGAGAGAGATGGACATTATATGTGTATAGGTAGATATTAACAGAGATAGATATGGACAGGTATATATATATATATATATATATATATATATATATATATATATATAGACAGAGTTAGATTCTAATTGATGTAAAAGGTAAGAAGGGTCAAGAAAGAAAGTGAAGGAAACAGTCAAGAAAGAAGGAGAAGAAAAAGGAAAAACAAAAGGTAAAGAAAGAAGCTAAAAGCAAATGAAGAAAACGAAAGGAAGGAAGAAAGAAAACGAAAGGAAAGAAGAAAGAAAGAGAAAAGAAGGAAGAAAGAAAGAGAAAGGAAGGAAGAAAGAAAGAGAAAGGAAGGAAGAAAAAGAGAAAGGAAGGATGAAAGGAAGGATGAAGTAAGGATGAAAGGAAGGATAATGTAAGGATGAAAAAACGATAGAAAATGTAGAGTGGAAAAGAAAAAAATGAAAAAGAATAAAGGGTATAAAAGGAAGGAAAATGTAATAAAGAAAGGGTGTAGGAAGAACGGAAGAATGAAGAACGAAAGGGAGTAGAAAGAAAAAGAAAAATGAAGAAAGACAGGGTAGAGAAAGAAAAGAAAAAAGAAGAAAGAAAGTATACAGAGAGAAAGGAAAAAATAAGAAAGGATATAGAAAAAAACTGATAAAAGATAAAAAGGAAAAAAATAAATGGTGAATAAAAATGGCGAAAGGAGACAAAGAAGAATAACAATGAAATGAAAAAAACGTAATGGCAGGAAGTGAAGAAGAAAAATGGAGAGAGAGAGAGAGAGTCGTGAATGAATAATAAAGGTTTTAAAAGGAAAGAAAAATGAATCAAAAGAAGATTTACAACATTCAAATAAAACCCAAAATAAACATACAGAAGAAGAAAAGGAAACGAAAAAAGAATAGAAGAAAAGAAAAAGAAAAGAAAAAGAAAAGAAAAAAGAAAGAAAAAAGAAAAGAAAAAAAGAAAAGAAAAGAAAAAAAAGAAAAGAAAAGAAAAAAAGAAAAGAAGAAAAGAAAAAAAGAAAAGAAAAAGAAGAAAAGAAAAGAAAAAGAAGAAAAGAAAAAAGAAGAAAAGAAAAAAGAAGAAAAGAAAAGAAAAAAGAAAAAGAAAAGAAAAATGTCGGTTGAGCAGATTCCGATTCCAAGCCAAACAAAAGACTGTCGCAAATCTAAATCGAAGTGAAAACCAGAAGCATCTCAACAAATGTGGCATTCTTTTGTCAAAGTCTGAACATTGCGGGGAGTGTCTGATGCATAATCAGCAAAGGAGGTGTGATCTCAGATATCCAGCAGGACACAAAGAATGCATCTTTGTTTATATACAGGAAATCTACACTGCACATGTCACACTTTGTGAGTGGGAATTGCTTTTACAGCAAGCTCAATGCAAAACCAATGTATAGTGCATTTAAGAGGATAAAAATGGAAGCCTCCAGTTACCAAAATATTATGCACAATAAACTGTTTACGCAATGCACGATATCAGGGACATGTTAAATACATTCAAATTGTTTAGCCTCTCTAACGATTATGCGTACGAAGGGGTGCGGAAAATTTCTATCCCAAATCAGTATTGCTGACGTCTAATAATGATTCTGTGAAATGACTTCGACTTTTCAGCACCCCTTGCATAACGACGCTGCAAATTCTAAGAGGAAAGGCAAAAATTGAAATAATCATCACTATTGTACGTTCAGCCCCAAACAGCATCTCCTTGGAAAATTGTGCCTTGCCTTCATTTTTTCTCCATACACGGCTATCAGTGATGGCATAAATTCTCTTACGTAAATTTGAACTATATACATGTAAAATATGTTAGTTAATAAAACAAGAACAATGGAAAGGGTACCAATATAATCAGTACGAAAAACGTTTATTAAATATTAATTATTAACCATATGACAGAAATGAAGCCCGGAAAGAAAGGTTTTAAGTCTAGAATTTTCGGACACGATTTTCCTTTATCAACGGAGCGAAAAATAAACAGAGAAATGGGAATTACTCACCGACAGATGTTTTTGTGGACGGTGTATTTTCTGGTGGAAATCATATTATTTCCTTATTTATTTCTTGCTCCGTTGATGAAGGACACAAGCATGTCCGAAAATTCTGTCCTTAAAACCTTTATTTCCGTGCTTCATTTCTGTCATATGGTTAATAATTAATATTTAATAAATGTTTCATTCAGATAATCTCGCATTAATAGTACTTGCTCGATAATACTCGCACGAATAGTAATCTGTATAGTGATCCGAAAAAAGAAATAGTATGGTGAATAGAGTAGGGGATAGCCGTCCATATAGTAATAGAGAATAGAGTAGAAATAGCAATCTGTATAGTAATAGAGGATAGACTAGAAATAGTGATCCGTCTAGTAGAGAGGATAGACTAAAAATAGCGATCGTTAGTAGTCAGCTATTTCTTACATATATACGTTTCCTGTATGGTCACGTGGTCTACTTAATTCAATAATGGGATCGCCTGCGCATGCTCACTGACGATCTATGTTCAAACTCAAGTGTTGGCAGTGACACTTTATTCCTATATACTAATTTCTAACCCATACTTCGTTCGTTTGGGGCACTAGACATGGTGTAAAGGTTAACAAGTTTATCTCGCTAGATCAATTACGTCTGCATGGTGAGTTCGATCCTAATTGGGTGCTCCATACTTACGGTTTTATGCTGCAACGCTTATAAAATCATTATACTTCTTTCGTTTAAAATTCTTCAGTTTTTCCTCGATTTTTCAAATATCGCTAACTTCGTATTTCCATATATTTCGCCATGACAGCTGACTTCTCTTCCGATCTTAGCACTAACTTCCCAGTGGGGAAAAACTGGCTGGTTACATTCAATGCCCCGAAAACCAAACCGCCGACCAGACCTCGAACTACCACCAATTACGATGAACGGATGTCATCTCAAGGAGGCCCCGTTGCCTTGAAAGAATACTGGGGCCTTATATATAAGAGGTTGTGTTCACACACGACCTCAAGTGGAACTCTTCTATACAATCCATCGCTAAAGACACCGTTAAAACGATCGGCTCCCTGTACTGCTTCAGTAAGTACCTGACCTCCCATGCTACCCTTTACCTTTATAAGAGCCAGATCAGACTGAAAATGGGGTACTTTTGTTATATTTGGGTGGGGGCTGCCCAGTCCTCTCTTTCCAATCTTGAGAGAGTTTAAAAGCATCTCTGAGTCCTTGTTGAAGAATTATTTATTTTCCACCCACTTTCATGGGCGGGATGTGGCGAGTTTCACACTGCTCTATCGTTATTACCATGAAAGTGCTCGGACGAACTACTCCTTGATTTTCCCAGTACTAACCTTCACGTCTAGGACACGCTATGCAAACCACATACATTCCATCCATATTCCATCGGTGAGATGTAAGTCTAATGTTACCCATTATCGTTCACACATATCCTCATGATCTGCACTTCATACGAACTCCTTCGTCTCTTAAGCTCATACAAGGCATGAACCCGCCTCTCCCCTACAGGGTTGAATATTAGGACTTGTATCTGGAAAAAAATCGTTAATGCAATATTTACTCGTAAAAACAGATTATTCTTACAATCACAAACACGTTTCAGAGCTTACGGCCGCATCACGTTGAAACACCGATTCCCGTAAGATCACCAAAGTTAAGCAGCGTCGAGCCTGGGCAGTACCAAATGGGTGACAGTTTCTTTTCTCGTACTTCTCGCTAGTGGAACTCTTCTTGTTTTGCCCTCAACTTTGATCTTCAAAAATTTAATGTCAATCGTTATCTTCTCTCATTTGAATTCCTGTTCTTTTGTTGTTCTTTCCCGTCTAAGTTTACGCCCATATCACGTCAAAACGATCAGCGATGTTAAGCAACGTCGAGCGTGGTCAGTACCAAATGGGTGACAGTTTCTTTCCTCGTACTTCTCGCTAGTGGAACTCTTCTTGTTTTGCCCTCAACTTTGATCTTCAAAAAATTAATGTCAATCGTTATCTTCTCTCATTTGAATTCCTGTTCTTTTGTTGTTCTTTCCCGTCTAAGTTTACGCCCATATCACGTTGAAACCCGCTTCCCGTACGGTCAGGTTAAGCAACGTCGAACGTGGTCACTACCAAATGGGTGATAGCTTGGATGTGCGGGTGGTCTAATGGATAACGGGCACGGAAATGGAAATCGAGAAACCGAGTTCCAAATCCAGTCAGGTTCGTTATATTCACTTACGTGCAAATTACCCTTGGAAAAGTTATGAATACATGTCTTCTCTCCCCCAGCTATGGGTTAATTAGTAAGACATGTATCGCTAAAACCATTATTAAAAAAAAAAAAACTATAAAATTGCCTACAAAATACTTTTGATGGGTTTATTAGTAAGATATGAATTAAAATCATTATTACCTCCTACAAAAAAAAAAAAAAAAAAAAAAATTCGGCATTAAATAACCCATGAAGGTGTTGATATGCCATCAAACAAAAACAACCAAGACCAAATATGTTTCAACTTAAAATAACCCACAAAGGGTTGATAAACCTTAAAAAACAAATACAATCTTATCATTCAGTAACCCTCTACCCTGAGTGGCTCATGAAACTTGTTTTGGGTGAAGATTAGTTTAAAAAAAAAAAGTGAAGTTTTCAGTGAAAGGTGCTTGTTTCTTTATTTCCGAGTTTAGATGTTTGTTCAGATTATTGCGATAAATTTAAAAAAAAAAGCAATGAAAAGTTAATAAAAAGCTAATAAAATAAGTAGAAAAAATTAAGAATATATTTGCATGGGATCAACTTACGCATGATTTCGATTTACAAGAGGTCCACAAAATGGGAATCAAGAGATATTTTATCTCAAAATTAACGCAGATACACAACAAATAAAGAAAAAGAAAAACAAACATAACAGAAGCAATGTAAATAAATAGAAAGAAATGAAGGAATAATTAAAACTCCGGTCTGAATAAATGATAGCGGAAGTCGGAAATTACAAACTGTGTATGATGGTGACGTTATTCAATTACTAAGATCAAAAAGCCAGACGTCCCCCTCGAGTGAAGAGAAATAGAAGTTTTCGTTTTGGTCATTAAAAATACGAATCTAAGGAACACTTGGTGCTTTAAACCCAGCCGGGGTTCCTATCCCTTCCTTCTCCCCTAATCTAACCACCCCGGTAGGCAATATTTATTCAAGATATACTTTCTATTGCTTAGTCAACGAATAGTAGTTTCTTGTGTAATTATAGTCCAGCTTAGCATTCGCTCCTGGACACCGTGTTGGAACTTTTCTGTGGGTCGGGGAGCGAGGTAGAAGATATTGGTAATATAAACCTCAACACAGTAGCAGGGACGGTACCTTAGGTCAGACAGCTACAGGGGACGGGTAGCAGAAATAGGTGAGGTTCGCTGGATTGGGCAGAGGAATTGAAAAGAGGTGAATAAAAATATCACCTGGGAAAGTGATTACAGTAAAATAAAAACAAAGTTCTAAATATATGAAAGGTAGAATGTTTTTACTTTTTTTTTCTCCTTCCTTCTCTTCTTCATTAGTATTGTCACTGAAATTATTATTATTATTATTATTATTATCATCATCAGCAATATTATCAGTAGTTCATGTTCTGGAAATTTTATTTATTTAATTTACGTGTCTTTCTAAGGGAGCTAATAAAAGGTTCTCTATGCGTTCGACTGATAATTATGTCACCCCTCTCTTCATACCCTGTCTATCTCTGTCACAAATAGCCCTTCCCCACACTGTATTTCACCAAAGTTCGTTCCTGTGGAGAAACTTTGAAAAATAAAATGGAACGGTAGAGAATATGGAAAACTTAGGAAGGAGATTGTGGTACAAGAAAGGCTGAGGGGGGGGTGAATGAAATAAAAGAAAATAGGAAGCACAAATGGGGAAAAATGGGTAAGTGATTTGAAAGAAAGATAAAAGAAAGAAAAAGAGAAGTCAACAAAAAAAGCGCAAAAGAAAGAAAAAAAAACATGATAGAGGATAAGGAGGAAGAGTAAGATAGGCGAAAGGAAAGAGAAAGAGGGAAAGAAGGTGAAAGGGTAAGAAGGAAAGAAAGATGTGAGAAAAAAGAAAAAAAGTAAGGAAGGAAAGAAAGGAGAAAAAGGAAGGAAGGAAAGAAAGGAGAAAAAAGGAAGGAAGGAAAGAAAGGAGAAAAAGGAAGGAAGGAAAGAAAGAAAAGAGAAAAAGGAAGGAAGGAAAGAAAGAAAGAAAAGAGAAAAAGGAAGGAAGGAAAGAAAGAAAGAACAAACAAAAAAGGAAGGAAGGAAAGAAAGAAAGAAAAAGCAAAAAAGGAAGGAAGGAAAGAAAGGAGAAAAAAGGAAGGAAGGAAAGAAAGGAGGAAAAAAGGAAGGAAGGAAAGAAAGGAGGAAAAAAGGAAGGAAGGAAAGAAAGGAGGAAAAAAGGAAGGAAGGAAAGAAAGGAGGAAAAAAGGAAGGAAGGAAAGAAAGAAGAAAAAAGGAAGGAAGGAAAGAAAGAAGAAAAAAGGAAGGAAGGAAAGAAAGAAGAAAAAAGGAAGGAAGGAAGGAAAGAAAGAAAAAAAGGAAGGAAGGAAAGAAAGAAAGAATAAAAAAGGAAGGAAGGAAAGAAAGAAGAAAAAAGGAAGAAAGGAAAGAAAGAAGAAAAAAGGAAGGAAGGAAAGAAAGGAGCAAAAGAAGGAAGAAGGAAAGAGAAAATGAAAGAAAGAAGGAAGGAGAAAGAGGAAAAATGAAAAAGAAAGAGGAGGAAAGAATAGAAAAAGAGATGGAAAAAATAGAAAAGAGGAAAAACAAAGAAAAGAAAAAGAATAAAGAATAAAAAGTAAAATGTAATGAATAAAAGAATGAAGAAATAAAAAGGAATAAATATTAAAAAATTCTAAATCAAATTAAAATAAAGGAAGAAAAGAAAAGAGTAATGAGAATTAAAATAAATGAAGAAAAGTGGAAACTGAAAAGAAAAAGAATAAAAGAGAAAGGATAGGTAAGAAAAAATGAATGAAAATTCAATTTAAATAAAGGAATAAAATAAAAGAAGGAAAAAGCAAAAAACAAAAATAACAGAAAAATTAAAAATTAGGATTCGGTAAATAAAAAAAAATATGAAGAGAATGGATGGATATCGCCAAAAGAAAAATAGAGATTAAAGAAAACGGTATAAAAAGCAAAGAAAAGAATCACACACACACACACACATATACACACAAACATATATATTCACACACACAAACATTTACACACACATACATTTACACACACATACATATTCACACACACAAACATTTACACACACATACATATATATTCACGCACACACATACATATTCACACACACATACATATATATATTCACACACACACACACATATATTCACACACACACACACACATATATATTCACACACATACATATTTTCACACATACATACATATTCACACACACACACATATTTTCACACACACACATACATATTCACACACACACACACACATATATATATTCACACACACACACACACACACACACACACACACACATATATATATATATATATATATATATATATATATCGAGAAAAGCCAGGTGGGAGGCAAAAACCATTTGAACCATTCTATTCAAAAGGTTAATATTCATTATTAATTTCAATCTGACTTTGGTCCACATTACCCCCGTTCCTAGTCGACATCACTCCATTAAAGGCAGGTGAACGATAGATGAAAGACAGCAGATAAAAAACAAAAAAACAAAAAACTATGACCCCTGCAGCTGCACAAAATGCCCACCTCACCACAAATGAGGTCTGTCAACAGTCTGATGTCCTAGAAGCCACCCCTATGAAAATACACTAGCCTCAAACAATATCCAACGGAAAAGTTCAAACTGACAAAAAGGGGGCTAAACAATTTGAAAAAAGAATTTAGAACTGAGTGGAAAAGGTCATTTTAGTCTGAATGGATATTTCAAAATGGCTAACCGGAAGTAATCTTGTACGAATGCCCTTTTTCCCATTTTTCTTTTCTTTTCAGTTTTTCCAATTTTTAAATGAACTTTCAAATAGGTTTTTGTGGAACTACTGGCTTACGGCCATATCACACGTGAACACCAATTCTTGTGCGATCACCAAAGTTGTTAAGCAATGTCGAGACTGGTCAGTACCTAAATGGGTGACTGCTTGGAAATACTAGATGCTGTAAGATTGGATGTGCAGGTGGTGTAATGGATAACTTGTTAATCGGAGAGCCAAGTTCAAATTTTGTTCGGGTTCTTTGTATTCACTTATGTGCAAATAACCTTAGGAAAGATATAAAACTGCCTCTTTTCCCCTCGAGCTATGGGTTAATTAACAGGAGTTGTATCAGTAAATCATTATTATCTCCAAATTGTCTTACCATTCAAAAATATATTTTAGCTTTAAATAAACTGTAAAAGGTTGATAAGCTGTAAGAAGTTGTATATTATAAACAAGCCCCCACGTCTAAAAAAGACGAAAAATCTTTTTCTATTCTTACAAGAAGATTGAATGAATAGTAATCAACCAAAATATTTTATGAATAAATCAGTTCCCCCTCAGTTGTGCCCCCCCTAAAAAAAGATGGAAAAACAAATGAGAGAAGAGAAGATAAAAAAATAGTAAGAGAGTTAAGAGGGGAAAGCGAGAGATAGAGGGAGGGAGAGGGAGGGAGAAAGAAGGTGAGATATGAAATAAGAGAAAGACGGATGAAAAATGAAAGAAGAGAGAAAGAAAGATGAAAGAGTGTTATGTAGTACGAAAGGTTTTACAGCGGAGGCTTGTATTTGTACTAAGTCGGCCCTAAAATAGGTTCGACGTACAAAACGTTAGGAACTTGATATAATAGGTAATAACGCAGAGAAATCTAGTGGTGGTCGCTGATACTTTAGTATCCGACTAACTGTCGTCCGGCATCGACTGACTGACTGACCAACTCCCTGAGCCACTTTGCGACTATTACTACTACTAATACTTATTATAGGTGGGAGAGTCTATTAACTATAGAATAGGCAGGGTCCACTATAACAAAGAGAGAGAGAAAGATGAAAGAAGAATAAGAGAGAGAGAGAGAGAGAGAAAGATGAAAGAAGAATGAGAGAGAGAGAGAGAGAAAGATGAAAGAAGAATGAGAGAGAGAGAGAGAGAAAGATGAAAGAAGAATAAGAAAGAGAGAGAAAGATGAAAGAAGAATAAGAAAGAGAGAGAAAGATGAAAGAAGAATGAGAGAGAGAGAGAAAGATGAAAGAAGAATGAGAGAGAGAGAAAGATGAAAGAAGAATGAGAGAGAGAGAGAGAAAGATGAAAGAAGAATGAGAGAGAGAGAGAGAAAGATGAAAGAAGAATGAGAGAGAGAGAGAGAAAGATGAAAGAAGAATGAGAGAGAGAGAGAGAAAGATGAAAGAAGAATGAGAGAGAGAGAAAGATGAAAGAAGAATGAGAGAGAGAGAGAAAGAAGAATGAGAGAGAGAGAGAAAGAAGAATGAGAGAGAGAGAGATGAAAGAAGAATGAGAGAGAGAGAGAAAGATGAAAGAAGAATGAGAGAGAGAGAGAGAAAGATGAAAGAAGAATTAGAGAGAGAGAGAAAGATGAAAGAAGAATTAGAGAGAGAGAGAAAGATGAAAGAAGAATTAGAGAGAGAGAGAAAGATGAAAGAAGAATGAGAGAGAGAGAAAGATGAAAGAAGAATGAGAGAGAGAGATGAAAGAAGAATGAGAGAGAAAGAGAAAGATGAAAGAAGAATGAGAGAGAGTGAAAGATGAAAGAAGAATGAGAGAGAAAGAGAAAGATGAAAGAAGAATGAGAGAGAGAGAGATGAAAGAAGAATGAGAGAGAGAGAGAAAGATGAAAGAAGAATGAGAGAGAGAGAAAGATGAAAGAAGAATGAGAGAGAGAGAGAGATGAAAGAAGAATGAGAGAGAGAGAGAAAGATGAAAGAAGAATGAGAGAGAAAGAGAAAGATGAAAGAAGAATGAGAGAGAGAGAGAGATGAAAGAAGAATGAGAGAGAGAGAGAAAGATGAAAGAAGAATGAGAGAGAAAGAGAAAGATGAAAGAAGAATGAGAGAAAGATGAAAGAAGAATGAGAGAGAGAGAGATAAAAGAAGAATGAGAGAGAGAGAGAAAGATGAAAGAAGAATGAGAGAGAGAGAGAAGAATGAGAAGAAGAAGATGAAAGAAGAGAGAGAGAGAAAGATGAAAGAAGAATGAGAGAGAGAGAGATGAAAGAAGAATGAGAGAGAGAGAGAAAGATGAAAGAAGAATGAAAGAGAGAGAGAAAGATGAAAGAAGAATGAGAGAGAGAGAGAAAGATGAAAGAAGAATGAGAGAGAGAGAGAGAAAGATGAAAGAAGAATGAGAGAGAGAGAGAGAAAGATGAAAGAAGAAGAGAGAAAGATGAAACAAGGAGAGAGAAGGGTGAAATAAAATAGAATGGAAACAAAAAGAGATAGATGAAAGAAAGTAGTGAGAAAAGAAGAAATGAATGAAAAGAACAGAAACGGAAAGAGGAAGAGAAATAGAGAAAGAAAGAAAAATAGACGAAAAAGAAGAGAAAGAAAAATGACGAAGGGAAAATTAAGAAAAAGAAAAGTGAAAGAGAGAAAGAAATTAAAGAATGGAAAAATGGAAAGAAAAACAGAAACTGAAAGATAAGAGGAAGAAAAGTGTGAGAGATTGAGAAGGGGAAAAAGAAAGAGGTTCATTAATGAAGAACGGGAATGAATAGACAGAAAGAGAAAGAAGAAAGAAAAGAGAGAGAGGGAATGAATGATCAAAGAAAAACAGAAATTCCAGATAGAAGAATACGTAAGGAGAAAGATTCTAGAATGGTAATAATTCTATGCCAAACAAATCATGGTTATTTTCAAGAACTAAGTCAACTGTAAATTCTTTTTCCTTAAACAGTTCTACAGTAACAGTAAATAATAATTAATTGTCTATTTCCAGAGGAAAACCGATTCCAACAACGTCCTTTGTTTTCTTGACTAAAAATGTTTGGAGTTCTTAACTAACCCCATATCATTCCAAAGATGCAACAACAACAATTCCCGCATCTTAATAGCATTGGAATAAATGAAATAATCCCTAGATGAAGTTACATTCTTGGGGATGAGCCCCAGTTCCAGTAAAGTCTTGAAATAAACAAAATATCAGTAGAAAAAAGACACCTTTATAGTATTAAAATACATCAGAACCAAGATCACACACACACACACACACATATATATATTAAATGCATTAGACATACATAGAAATAAGTTCAACCACGACTTCATTCTAAACAATGCCACACTTATTAAAAGAGAAAGTAAATTAAAATTCTTGAGTGCCACTACTCAATCTTAATATAAGTCTGCGCAACGGGTTTTTTCAAATATCTCCTTTCCTAAAAGAAATACTCCATTCCCAAGCCAACATACATAACTATAAAAAAATTTTTTAAATTAAAAGAAAACGGTTACATTCTTAATCTTGTATTATTTAAAATATATAATTGACAAATTGATTGCTCAAAGTAAAATAAAATCAATAATAATTACATTATAAAAAAGATCAACATTTACTCACTTTGGTTTATTAGACAGAAATTACATCACTTAGCATCCTCCATAATTTACCATGATTTTCAGTTAGCCTCATGAATATTTATGAGGGTTCCTAAATATAAACATTCTAAAAATAATGACATTTTCAATTCTGTGAATAAATACTTGTTGAAAACTAAATCTTTTACATTTGCTTTGATAAAATCCATCCCAGGGCAAAAACCATTGGCTAATATAAATTTTGCTTTTCTCTGTTCCTCTCTCCTTTTATATATATATATATATATATATATATATATATATATATAGAGAGAGAGAGAGAGAGAGAGAATTTGCATGCATATATATATATATATATATATATATAGAGAGAGAGAGAGAGAGAATTTGATGCCTAAATACACACACACATATATATATATATATATATATATATATATAGAGAGAGAGAGAGAGAGAGAGACAGAGAGAGAATTTGATGCCTAAATACAACACACACACACGTGTGTGTGTGTGTGTGTGTATTAGGGCATCAAATTCTCTTTTAGGCTTGTCTGACTGAATAAATTACAAACATGTCTGCTTATTTTTATCATAATCCTTTCATATTCACGAATATTTTTTCCGTATATTACAGTTGAAAAAGGCAAGAAATGCACTGTAACTATTACAGTGTAATATTCAATTGCAACATAATTAATTTTTTTTTTTACTAGACCGAAGCGTCTCACGTCGACATTGAAACACCATTAAAACAGCATACTTGCATATTCGGATTTTTGTTTTTCCATATTTTTCTTCATACTGTCGGATCTATATCCACATATTTGCTTATATATATATATATATATATATATATATATGGTGTTCCAATAACTTGAACCGATTTTAAATGTGAATTAAGTTTAAGCGTCCAATGTTATTTTCTTTTTCTTTCAGATTTAACAACTTAAGTCTTTGGCAATTTAAACCATGGAAAGATTATTAACAATAAAACAACGTGTTAAAGTTACCGAAGCCTATGACGAACATTGACGTTCAAACAGAAATGCAATGAGAAGTTCCCAAGTCGCATCATCTCTCGAAACAGCGAAGTCAATTGGCCACAACGATCGTGCCACTTGACGCCTTTAGATTTCTTCCTTTGGGATCATCTCAAAAGTAAAGTCTATGCCAACAAGCCAACAACAGATGAAGGATGAGATAATAAGGCATATTGGTGAGATTGAGGAGCAACTATGCAGAGACGTCATCAAAAATTTTAATCATCGAGTGGAGGTGTGTCACCGAAGCCTTGGCGGACATTTGGACGATATTATTTTTCACACATAATTGCCATGAGATAAATAACATGATCCAATAGAGAAATAAATAAATTTTCACCAATAACACTGATTTACTTAGTGATGACTTTGATCCGTCTTAATGAAACACCCTTTATATATATATATATATATATATATATATATATATATATATAAATAAAATAAAAAGAAAACCTTAAAAATCCATCTCGGTTATAATTTATTTCATGAATATTTTTCTATTCATCGCATCAGACTGAAAGTCTTTTAGAAATGGAATCAATCCCACCAGACAGATAGAAAAAAAGGGGGAAATTGGTATTATATATAAGACTCACACACGATGTATATATGTATATGTTTTATATAAAAGGTTTCTCAAGATGATGTAATTTTAAACTGGATTTTTTTAATCACTTCTACATACGACTTCCGATGGAGGAAGATACCTTATTTAATGTTGGCTGCTTGTATTTTATTACAACACCCTCCAGAATTTCGAGTTTTTATTTGCACTCGGTCTTTTATAAAATATCGGCGTTATCTACTAAAATTTGTGTTAATATTATTTTTCGTATTTTTTATATGTTAATCTATATGAATGGTATATACCGTAATTCCCCATGTATAATACGCCTTCATCCATAATAAGCACAACTAAAATTGTGCTGAAAGTATGGGAAAATACTTCTACTCATGCATAACACGCAGCCTTTGTTTGGTAATCAAACCCTATAAATTGTACCTCTCCAGTTTCATTATGGCCAGTGTTTCCTATTTTTATTTAAAGTAATATTATTCTAATTTAGTTTTATGATAATTCTTATTTTATGTTACGGCATTTTTTTAAAGATTTTTTTTTCTAGCTGTGCATAATACGCACTCCTGATTTTGCTTATTTCTTTAGAAAAAATGCGTGTTATACATGGGCAATTACGGTAGTTAATAGCCAAATACAAAAAAGTAAAAACAAAATACACTTTAAGAATTCAACAACCTTTTTTCCTTTTGTGACAAATCAATGACAAATTATGATTATCTCTTTTATATATATATATATATATATATATATATATATAGAAAGCATTTTTAAATAGACGAATGATGAAGAACAGCTCTTACATATATTCTGTTCTTTCTAATGCCCCCTACCATTATATATATATATATATATATATATATATATATATATATATGTGTGTGTGTGTGTGTGTATGTATGTATGTATGTATGTATATATACACAAGTTTTCAAGAGAGCTGTCACAAGGGAGACGACGACTCCTTTCAAAAGGCATAATGATAAAGGAATAAAGCAGCGCACTCACCATCCGAAGGGTCGACCAGGACGTAGGCTCCTAAGGGCGAGGAAAGAAAAAGAAGAGAATAAATAAAATATGATAAATAAATACATTAAGCAATTATTAAATAAACATCGAATGTAAACATGTCGACTTGGTTCCACGTCATTAAATAAATGAAGACGACTACGAGAGATTTACACGACAATCAAAGGTTTGAAATGACTGTACGCAGCCCCGCGTTTGTTAGTGTTTCGAAGAAAGAAAACCGGCAAGTAAGTCAGTGGGAGCAGTAGGTGGAGGGCAGGTAGCCGGGGGGTGCACAGAAGGGGGCTAACTTGCAAGTGAATGAAAGATATCAGAAAAAAGGATTTTTTCAAGCCTTGCCTCACCTTACCAATTTAACTACCAACCAAAATATTAATGTCCTCATATCGTCTTTTAAGTGACGATCATGGCTCTCCACAGCTTCCTAGCCTCCGATTTTTGCTTCGGGCTTACATAGGCCATATCACGTTGAAACAACGGATGAAACCGCAAACATTAATTTCTGTAGTAAACTACAGACCCGTCCTGGGCATGACAATAAACTACGTCCAGCAGCAAGGCCTCTGATCAGGAGGTTTTGAGGAGCGCGGAACCACCTCTTAATTGGTGGTGTTCCCAGGTTCACTCTGACCCGGAGTGGTAGCACCTGTTAGGGTCACAGCTATGGGCAAATAGTTAACCCCGAAACTGGGGTAATAACACTATGAAAGTGTAAAAATAGGTTTTAATACCAGAAATACTTTGTAAAAAATTATTATCAGCAATAAAACTTTTAAGAAAAAAAACTATTACCAGCAATACGTTTTGAAAATAAAAATATTACCAACAATACGTTTGTGAAAAAAAATATTACCAGCAATACATTTTTGGAAAAAAAAAAAAATTACCATCTATACATTTTTGAGGAAAAAATATTACCAGCAATACTTTTTTTTGAAAAAGATTAATACCAGCAATACATTTTTGAAGGAAAAAATTATTACCAGAAATAGATTTTTGAAAAAACAATATTACCAGAAATAAAATTTTTGTCGGTATTAAATAACCCATTGAGGTTGATATGCCGTAAAACAAACCAAACCAAAATAAACTACAGGCCATAAATTTCTATAATAAAATGAACCAGAGAAAATGCATTTCTGCAGTAAACTACAGACACTGCATTCTATAGTAAGCCCCACTGAGAAAGGTTTACTCCAGTAAAGAAGTGAACATAGATTTGTCTGTATTTCTGAGATGAGGTATTGTACCGATTTACATTGTTCAAACTGTTGTCCTCATCTTTATTGTCATATTCACGACGTTTTGGTCGTTGTACGCTCCGGCCTTTTTCAGGTGATATTGGTTGGAATTTTGAACCGAACCCTTTATTTAGAGGGTAGACTACATAAAGGGTTCAGTTCGAAAATCCAACCAATATCACCTGAAGAAGGCCGAAGCGTACAACAGCCGGATATAACAATAAAGATGAGGACAACGGTCCGAACAATGTAAATAGTGACAATAGATGCATAGCTGTAATAAAGCACACTAGTAAACAAAGTATTCTATTTGTCTATATTTCTGTGATGAGGTATTATGTACACTATTTACATTATTCGGACTATTGTCCTCATATCTGTTGCCATATTTATTACAATGTTTCGGCCGTTGTACGCTCCGGCTTTCTTCATCAAGGACACATGACACAGTGGATAAAGGCGTTAGTTAGATCCAGTGACAAGACCCAAAAAGTGTGAGTTCAATACCTGGTTAAGGCGGTGGAGAACTTGGAGAGAGGAGTTAACTAACATCCATTAGACATGGCACGTGGAACTAGAACAGTGTACCCCAGTGAGCAAAATAAAGGGTTCAATTCGACATTCCAACCACCTGAAGAAGTCTGGAGCGTACAACGGCCGAAATGTTGTGATAAATATGGCGACAAAGATGAGAACAATAGTCCGAATAATGTAAATAATGTACATAATACCTCATCTCTGAAATATAGACAAATAGAATACTTTGTTTACTAGTGTGCTTTATTACAGCTATGCATCATAATTGGTTTCCACTGGAAATGAATTATGAATAGCTAAAAAAAATCCATTATCACTATTTACATTGTTCAGACCGTTGTCCTCATCTTTATTTTCATATCCGGACGTTGTACGCTCCGGCCTTCTTCAGTTGATATACGTTGTATCTTCGAACCGAACCCTTTATTTAGTCTACCCTCTAAATAAAGGGTTCGGTTCAAAATTCCAACAAATATCACCTGAAGAAGGCCGGAGCGTACAACGGCCGAAACGTTGTAATAAATATGGCGACAAAGATGAGGACAATAGTCCGAATAATGTAAATAGTGTACATAATACCTCATCACAGAAATATAGACAAATAGAATACTTTGTTTACTAGTGTGCTTTATTACAGCTATGCATCCATTGTCACTATTTACATTGTTCGGACAGTTGTCCTCATCTTTATTGTTATATCCGGCTGTTGTACGCTTCGGCCTTCTTCAGGTGATATTGGTTGGATTTTTGAACTGAACCCTTTATGTAGTCTACCCTCTAAATAAAGGGTTCGGTTTAAAATTCCAACAAATATCACCTGAAGAAGGCCGGAGCGTACAACGGCCGAAACGTTGTAATAAATATGGCGACAAAGATGAGTCCAATAGTCCGAATAATGTAAGTATTCTATTCTATAGCAAACCATTTTTTCAATGTCTTTCTGAAAATGCGCAGAAATGAGTTGTTTGTACTGTTTTAAGTATGACTAAAATGAAAATTATTATGAAACATAGTCAATATTAATTTACCATATCCCAGCTCGGAAAAAAAATCTTAAATCTGCATAAGCAGGGGTGGGGGAGTGGCGATAGTGCGAGGGTACTGCATTCCATTCTGTGTTATGTAATCGTCATTTCTCGTCTGTCCTCAAGAGATGACTGAGAGTCCGTTTTCCCATCAAATTTTGCTGAATTTGCTGTACATTTATTAGATTGGTTTTTGAAGAAGAGCAAAGATTTGCAGTTTGTCATTATTTGCTTTATTTATTTATTTTTTGATAACCACATTGGAAGATATTGTTCATTTTATTTAATGATCTGTTGACAAAGATGATTAGAGAATTGTAAGAAAAAGGGAGGGAAGGAGAGGCTTGAAATTTTTATAAGAATGCCTTAAAAGGGGGAAAGGAGTTAGGAATAATAATAATAATAATAATAATAATAATAAAAGAATTTGTTATTAAAAAAATACAAACAAAAATAAAGAAAGAATTATTAACATTGTAAATTCTAATAAATTCCTTACAAATGTTCATGTTATTCAATTTTGGCCCAAGAAAACGAAAAAAAAAAATTTTTTTTTGAATCGGAGTGCACATTGTTCGTGATTTAAAAAAGGCGGCTTTTAACAATTTTCGAGGGGAGGGGAAAGAAAATGCGATATAAGAAAAGAAATTAAACAAATTGATTTTTATTTATTTATTTATTTTTATTTGTTCATTTCATGCTATCACAGGATATTTTCCTCTGTTCCATGTCGCAATTTGTCTTTCCTTCCCTGACACCCAGTTCAACATTCCTCGCCTGATTTCGCATTTATTAAAAGACACCTTCCCATATCTCGCTATATCTGCCATAGAGATTTTAAGGCTTCGTTTATATCAATTATTCCATAGGCTAATTACTATTGAAATAAAAGATTAAAAAAAAAAAAAAGGAAAAAGAATTTAAGGAAAAAGATAAAAAAAAATTCTTAATACAGTTTAAAAAATTCAAGAGTTTGTGTTGAAAATCAACACAGTTAAAAGCAAGATCAGGCAAATAAACGCTGACCATCAGGGCCATGAAAATTAACGCTGACCATCAAGATCCTATCAAAGAGAAGAATTGGAAAACATTGTGATTTTTGACTATCTAGTGATTCGGTGGAGTAATGGATAGCAGCTCGGATTGAGGAATCGGAGAGCCGAGTTCGAATTCCAGTCAAATCCATTACATTCACTTACGTGCTAATACTCTTGGGAAAGGTATGAATACTCTCCCCACCTTCCCATGGGAGCTTTGAGTAAATAGAAGGACAGACCAGGTTCTATAGCCTTGGATGGCAACTTGTCTACTGCAAAAAGAAATGGCAACCTACTGCGGGAAAAAATCTGCCTCGACAGTCATGTATCGAAAGATACATGATTGCCTAAGCGGGTATCACGCATGGCACATAACAGACTGTTTCAAAGCAAGCTAGGGGGATGGAAGCCATCAAGGCTAAAGTAGCAAAGTCTGTGGCGGCTTTTGGTTGATTGAAGTAGGTGTGGAATGCGACCAGGATAGACAAAAGTACCAAGATCAGGCTTTATAAGACATTGGTCATCTCCATCCAATTATTTGGTTACGAGACCTGAAAAATCAATCAGTGAGAGGACAACTTATTGACATATTCCGTCAATCACAGTTTAAGAAGGATTCTAAAGATTAGCTGGCTAGGACATGAGAAGATGGTAGAACTGCCCAAGTGGCTGGACTGAAGATCAACATAGTTAAAAGCAATGCTGACCATCAACGCCAGGCAAACTAACGCTGACCATCAACACCAAACAAATTAACGCTGACCATCAAAATCAGGCAAATTAAAGTCACTCATCACGACCATGCAAATCAGTAGATCAATACTATAAAGATGATATTCATCACTGCTTTGAAAATCTGTCATCAGCTAAAACCCGTGATCACTGTGATTTTGATGCTTATTTCTGTTAATTCTAATGGTTTGCGCTAAACATATCAGTCAGTGACCATGACCTACCTCGTGGATCATGTATCTTTCGATACATGTCTGACGAGGCAAAATTTTTGCCGCAGTAGGTTGACATTTCTTTCTGGAGTAGACCAGTTGACATCCAAACTTACAGAACCCGGTCTGTCTTGCTATTTACCCATAGCTGGGGGGTGTAAGAAGGAGGATTCATACCTTACCCAAGGGTATTAGAACGTAAGTGAATGTAATGGATTCGACTGGAATTCGAACTCGGCTCTCCGATTTCTCAATCCGTGCCTCCTCCTAAATATATAACATATTCTTAATGACAAGAAAACCACAAAAATAGTTTTTACTTAGTTTCAGTAATTTATCGAAATTTTTCTGGCAATGTATATTATTTACAAAGAATTTCTATAGGGAATGAGAAATAAAAAAAGCACTAATGTTATTAAAAAATAATTTCTATGGCTCTCAGTTAGTTAACATTTGAACGTTGAGCCATTACTAAAGCAGATGATTATCGATATATTCCCTTTAGAAAGAAAGGAGAAAGAAAAAAACAAACAACTGAGTAATACCATTGCAAAAAAATAGTCGTGACAAAAACATCTTTCCAGGCAATGAAGACTTCTTTTTCTTTTGAACATGATTTATTATTTTTTTTCTCTATTTAATGTTCGAGTTTTCTTTTTACCAAGCAGAGATGGAAAAGAAGTTTAATCTAGGTCATAACCATATTTCTTTTTAAATGTAACCTTCCCCTATTTTGCTAACAAAGTAATCAGAATGCATACATTAATATATATATATATATATATATATATATATATATATATATATATATTAGCCTAGAAGCCTCTCTTGGGGCGGATTTTATTATAGCTCCCACAGAAGGCTTTTGGGCCTTCAACCTTTTACCATCAGCGTCATATATATGTAAAAGTTATAAGAATTTAGAAATAATAAAATCATTTTGCCTTAATTCGGCATAATCTTTCTTCGTGTACGCAACCGATCTCTGTAGTTTGTTTACATTTATTTTGCGCGCAATTTTTATTTTCTTTTAAAATCACCATTCTTTATGAACGCTAGGGAACCCAAACTATATAATATCTTGACTACGTCATAGTACGCGTGCTAGAAAAAGAAATAAAACAAAACATATGAGCAACGTACCGTGCCCCGCTTAATTAAACAATAACAATTGCAATTACGATGAAAAGCGAAATTAAAGTTAAACCTTTAATAAAGAATTGTTTTTTTTAAGCCTCTCATTTTGTTCGATATTTAAATTTAACTTTAAATTAATTATTTATCAAATTTTTAATTGCGTGTTACTTCAGGTTCGTTGAGATCAAAAAACGGACGGACGGGCACACATACTCTGCGTTTTATTTATAGAGAAGACATACATATATATTACAGTAGTCATATACAGTGTAACCCGGATATAAGAGATTTTCTCTGGTCACAAATTAGAGCCTGTGTTAATGTATATAAAATAGACCAAACCCGGATATAAGAGAAATCCGGATATAAGAGAAACCCGGATATAAGAGACTTCTTCTCCGGTCCCGACAACTCTCTTATATCCGGGTTACACTGTATTAAAGAAATGGAATATGTGTGTTCGTGTGTAACAAGAAATTAGAGTAGTTATGAATATATATGTGTATATATAGACACATATATACCACACACTCATATATATATATATATATATATATATATATATATATATATATATATTTGTGTATATAAAGCCTCTGAAAAGCAATAAATAAATAAACAGAAGGCTTTACCCTACCTTACACTCCCTATGTCCAAGCTATGAGTGATGCCCTGTGGTGACTTACAAAGACTCTGTACCAGGCAGGGACAAAAAATTCCTCCATTTGCTTTGATCAACAGAAACAACTGCTGACGGGGAAACCGTAGATTTTCTAAATGCCCTCAATGAATAAAAGCCACGAGACATGGTGTACTGAATACAAGAGGGAGACTTTATCGACTGAGTCAGGATTCTTATTATTGGCTTTAGTCGATTATGAAAGGCCACAGATGAACCACCCAGTATTGTTGGTTGCTTGAAAATATATTGCTCAGAGCTTCTATAGTATTTGAATTTAAGAATTTTATATGTAAGTGAGTATGAAACATCTCAACTTGATGCCCTTCTCCAAATCTGACCAAACACCATCTTTTTTTTTTTTTTAAAGCTATTCTTGGTCGGTTAAGAAGTTTTCAGTATATCCATCATGTGTGCATATACACACACACACAAACATCACCCCCGCCCCACAAGTGTGACTATAGACTAAATAACGAGTTATAAGCAACTGTACATGCATGTGATAGTGTGCGTACGCAGATAAGCAAATAGATATTTAATTTGATTTATGGTGTAAACAAAATAGTGCCCAATGTAGTTAAACAGAGCTATGAAGTATATATTAATACATACATATAAAAACCTACATTTGTAGTGTAATTTAAAGTTTCATGATCTCCCAAGTCGTCATGCACAAATGAACTAATTTACCATTTATGCCTGACAACTTGGGAAACCATAAAACGTTCAGTAGCACTATAAACGTCAGTATATATATATATATATATATATATAATATATATATTCCCAAGAAGATAGAATCCAGGTAGAACTCAATGTCCAGGACAGAGTAAGAATATTAATATAAAAGGCTCAAACACTAATATTCCATGGTTATAATTTATTACATTGGAATACCCTGATGAATTGGATCGTGATTACGATTCCAATGTAAAAAATTATAACCATGGAATATTAGTGTTTGAGCCATATATATATATATATATTTCTTATTACTGCAAACATTATATTTTATTCTTATATCAGCCACACATGCACCACACTCTCTCGTAGGTTAACTTGTCATTTGAGGAAACTTGTGCCCATATCGATCATCACATAATGAATAACCAAAATACTAAAACCAAAATCATTAACATATCCAATATATTGTATTATTGTCGTTCCAGTCTTCGCTTTTTAAAACAGTAAATATTGCCGAGGAGTGAAGGTAGTTAAAATAATAGCTGGCATGAAGGTTAAAGATTGCCTATATATGGATAAATAAATTTTATTAAAAATGCTCTTCCTTCCCTATCTAGTTCCAGACTCTGTCTAATTAGTAGAAATTCTTAAAAACAGCAACGTTCGTTAAGCCAACACCTTGGTTTCCAATATTTCATTCTGTTAAAGAAATTTCAGTCGACTTTAAACACACAACTGGATCACTTCTCAAATCATTAAAAGTCTAATCCATCAAAACAGTGAGGAAGGAGGAGAGATAATATTAATTACCCTGTTATTATTGATGAAAGTAACACAGACAGACATTCTATCACCCACTAGACCCTAATATAGAAATTAAATTTGACTTATCAAGAGAGTTCAATTAACTATCCTTAATTAATTAGCAGTTATACCCAGCATCGTATAGACAAAATCCCTCTCTTTTGCTGTCTGCAGTCACTTTTTTTTTTAATTTGTTTTCATTTTCATAAAAGAGCATTAGCAAATCTCTTAATTAACCTTTAAGTGTTGGGAAAAGGTTGATCGAATTTATGCACAAAACAGGTAAGAAACGGAAAAAAAGATTTTTTTTAAAAGTACTTTTTATGTTTATTTTTGCTTTAATTATATTACTAGATAATGGGGGAACACTTTGTGTTTGAAATAAACGCCCAATGTATTCTTTTTTTTTTTTTATCTGTAGAGATTAGAAACAAAAGCGTGACACTACCAGCTTGGCCACGATGCGAAGACATACTGATAGATTAAGGCTTGAATTACAGATTAAAGGAATACAAATCAAACCTGTGTATGCAATAAAAATATTGTTTGTAGTAATAATAATTGCAAGATAAATCATATATATATATATATATATATATATATATACAAACACACACACATGAACTCAATTTCAAATTTTTCAAATTCTTTTTTTTTCCAATGACTCCTAACTACATCCCATTTTTTGCAATTTTTTTTTTTTGGGGGGGGTCATACTATTTTCGTACCATCTTAATTTGGGACTATGTAGCAGCCTTCCTACTCTGATCCCCTGCATATTTAAAAAATAACAAAAAACAATAAGCTATGTCTTGTGCCCGACGAGTTGGTTAACCAACGAAACGTAAGTTGCACACCAAACGTAGGTATATATATATTTATTAATATATATTTCCTAGCTCTGTCTAACCACATCGAGCACTATTATGTCTACACTTCTTGGCTAAATTTGGTAACTATTTACTTGCTTACCAGTACACACAAGCCAGCACGCGTGTATATGATTGCTTAAATTTAGTTATTTCATTATCCTAAACATTTATTCGAAAATTATAACCTAAAAATGATATAAAATCACTACAATAATAGCCATTTTGTTTCAACACTTCTAGTGTTTTCGAATAAATGATTATATTTGCACTACTCTGTATTGGGCACTCTTTTAAGAATAGTATTTTTGGATATATATATATATATATATATATATATATATATATATATATATATATATATATATATATATATATTAATGAAAAGACAAGAGGAAAACGATACTTAGTTTTCAGCTGACGCGTTTCGTCATCCAACGAACTTTATCAAGGCAAATGTGAGGGTTTTATTTTGCAACCAGTATATATTTGATATTTGACAGTTACTGAAAATTTTAAATCTAAGAACGCTCATAAATATTCATCAGGTCAATTGTAAAGTTCAGGTGTTATAACCTAGCTGATGTCATATAGCATCTTTGGAAGGAAATTTAAATTTAAAACGCTTATTCATCGGGTTAGACATGTGTAAACATTTAGACCTTAGATTATGTCATTTAGTATATTAAAAAAAAACAATAGTTCAGAAGCAGGCATATATAAAATCAATTGTCTACACTGTTCTTTATAATACATTGGGGAAACAATACAGAAATTAAAAAATGCTTATGAACACAAAAAAGAACACATAAATAATAATTTAAACAAATGCAATCATAAGCAGAAATAGATTCGACAAAATTTTGTATCCACTAAAAATCAAGTTTAATATATATATATATATATATATATATATATATATATATATATATATATATATATATATATAAAGGAACGGAGAATAAGATTTCAGCATTCAAAACATTAATTTAAAACAGGGCTAAATACAAAAGTAGAGCAATAAAATTTAGTTTAGTAGCATCGTGATTTCCCACTTGATGAAAGATTAAAAAAAATTTAACGTTGAAACACGATGTACAGTTTTGTAGTGAGTATGTACATGTTCTAATGTAACTCTCTCTCTAAATAAATATATATATATATATATATATATATATATATATATATATATATATATATATAATTTCTATATATATTATTTATTATATATGCGCGTTGCTTATTGGAAAGCACTAAATATCAGTGTTAGAGCTAACATACTTAGTTGTATTGATGTGAGTTTGTGAACCTGGGTTTCACGCCCTTGTGACCGTCAGACAAATCTAGATCAATACAACTAATATATATATATATATATATATATATATATATATATATAACACACTGTTCAATGAATAAAAATAAATAACAATCGGACATCTATTTCAAATACTAGTATCTTGTTTACAAATATGTCAAAATGGCCGATTTTAATAATTTTACTGAAAGTAACCCAAAAAATCGATTCTAATCAATATAATTTCTATTTGAAATACACCAGAGTATTTTGCTTACTGGAAATAGAAAATTCAATCATTTCGCTTTTAATGAAAGCCAAAAAGAAAGCTTCAGAGATGCTTCTTCATTTTCAAAAATTCAGTTTAAACGTTCGTATCGAAAAATTAGTGGAGGTACCTAGACTTAGTCACTATAATAAAGTTTAAAGTAGTAAAAGAGAAAAAACGGAAATTAAAGAAAATGTCGGGTTAATAAATTTAATGTTTTTTAACAGTATCATTCTTCTTGGAGTATCATAAAAATTGTTTGCAAAATAAATAAATAAAAAATAAAATAAAAACATTTAAAAATTACGTGGTGTGTGAATTTGAGGACAGTAATTGTGAGTTCAATCCCTGAGTTGGGTAGGCTTGGACTCAGTGGAAAAAGAAAAAAAGCACTAAGTGAGCAATATCAAAAAAAAAAAAAAAAAGAAAAAAAAAACTAGACGTGATATCCCTATGGACATAAGCAGTGGAATGAAAACGATCAAACCCCTTAGATTAAAGGTTTCAGCTGATGAAGACCGGAGAACACAGCGGGGCCGAAACTTTGTGATGACAACAACAAAGATGAGGATAATAGTCTGCATGTAAATAATAATAAAAAAAAATGTTCCCCTATATTTTATGATTGGACCAGTCTATTTAAGTAGTGTCAATAAAATAATTGTAAAAATGATAAAAAAAGGGCGTGTCATTAATACTGGCCTTTTTGTCCTGACTGTAAGAATTAACGTTACTTCAAAAAAAAACAAAAAAAAAACAAAAAAAAAAAACACGAAAAATGCTGTTTAAATAAAGCCACAAAGCTGAGAGTTTCCACTTCACTATACTTATTCTTTTTGAAATAACAAAAAAGAAATCTACATGAAAGGCAGTGTTTCTTGCCCAGAAGAAGACGAGCAATTATTTCATAATAGAGAACACGTGTTTTCTTTTCTATTGTCACTTGCTTCATTATCAAGAGAGAAAGCAAAAATTGAGCATATTAACAAAAATAAATAAATAAATCTGGTCAGATCGAGGTAGAGTCTAAGAAGTGATCATTGTTTGGGGAGGGCATCTAAGAATATATTAGTCGAGTTCCCACTTCATGCAAGTATTGTGATGTCGACCCGAAGCTCCCCACAAGCCCGTTCGTACTGCATGACAGAGTGAGAGTGGGCGAGTGTCAAGACGACTGTTATCTCAAAGGAGAGGTCAGTATTCACTTTGTGTGAGCGTGTGTGTGTATTATTATATATATATATATATATATATATATATATATATATATATATACACATACAAACACACAGAGTGTTCACGAAATAAATTATAATCGAAATGGATAATTAAAGTCACCGTCTTCTTCATATATATATATATATATGTATTATTTTGTTTATTGGAATATTAAATTTAATCTCTCAGCTTCAAATTAAAACTAAAATAAAAGCTTCAAGAAAGATTTTTCCTTATTAAAAATTCATTTTAGTTAAAGCGTTAGGTATCATCACGTTTTTGGGAAGGTGCCTATTTTAATATATCAAGAACAATTTTGGTTTGGGAGAAAGATGTATGACAAAGTGGAAAAAGTTTTCGAGTGACGCATTTCATTCTTTAGGACTTCATTGGACTAATATAACTTGTCAGCTGTCAATATATCACCTAACACCCTTGAGCGCTTAGCCTTGGAGCGGGTAGAATGGAGATCAACGTGTTTTAGTGAACTCAGCAGTTTTTAATCTGCTTGTCTGAATCATCTTCAAGAAGCGAGAGCAAGATCTAAAAGGTCAGCCAATCTAACAGTGATCTCATCTCACAATCCTCACACTTGCTCTATATGTGGCCTCGTTTGTAAATCACTAGCGGGTCTTAAATGCCACTTAAGATTATCACAAAATATAATAACTGAATCAATTAAGCTGTCAGATCCTCATACGTCAAAACCAACGGGAGAGTCTATATATATATATATATATATATATATATATATATATATATATATATATATATATTTGAACGTATATGAGTTTGTAACCGTCAGTTTCACGCTTACGATCATCAGACAAGATTGCATAAGCGTGAAACGGACGGTCACAAACTCATATCCATTCAACTAAATATGTTAGCTCTATCATTGATACTGAGTGTTTTTCAATAACCGTCCATTCTATATAAGAGAGAGAGAGAGTTAGGGTGAAAAGAAAAAAACATGATAACATGGAATGCTTGCTGTTAGTGTAAGGGTTAAAAAGCTCGTCAGAGACTTTCATGCTTACTGTGTCCATCTTTATTTTAGCCTTGGGCCACATTTTAATAAAATAAAATAAAAACGGACGAAAGAAAGAAAAAAGAAAAAACGAGAAGGGGGTGGAGTGGCTAAAGCATATTGAGAGAAAGTGTAGGGCAAGGAAGAAGAAGGAAAGAAAAAAGGTCGTAAAAAAGAAAAAAGAGAAGGGGTGGGGTAGCTAAAGCATATTGAGAGAAAGTGTAGGGGGAGGAAGAAGAAAAAAGGACGTAAGAAAGAAATGAAAGCGCTGAAAAGGAAGAAAATTGCATATTTCTAAAAGGTTGGTCAGTGCAAGAAGACAGATTAAATTTCCTATTTTAAACAAATAGTTTCCTTTTTCAGGGTGGAATAGGTGTGGTCTGAATGGAAGTGGGGGGTCCTTCTTCAGTTTTCCTCAATCTTGTACTCCACCCTTCCATACTGTCCGAGTTTGATGCCAATTACCTTTATAGTAAACGCGCGCACTTTTACATTAGTTTTCTTTTTTAAAACATCAGCAGTTGTAAGGTGGCGTGTAGAGAACTAACACATATGCACACTAGCATCTGTGTACGTTATTTATATGCATCTATTAAAATATACATGGATCTACCTGTAGAGTAAGTATTGGGTCAAACTTATAGTGATTGTAATACGAACTAATCATAGCCGTTTGGTGTGCATATCAATAAAACACGCCTCCACAGACACCCACGTGTGTCTGTAGCTTTTATATAGAAATATTAGAAAGAAACAAATAGAAACATCGTGGCACTTTGCAAGTTGGACAAATCAGAACGTGCGTGCGTGCATGAGAAGTTCGAAGCCTTATATATACATTAGCTGAACTTCGAGCCGTGAATCCGAAATGTTCACTGTATGATGTTTGAGCTGTGATTAAAACTCATCATGAAATGGAGTGCCTTAACAAGTGCGTAGAAAAAAACATATTTGTTGTGTAAATGAAACCAGTTAGGATATAGACTTACTGATGTATCTACGCGTTTGTGCATACACACACACATGTATGTATATATATATATATATATATATATATATATATATATAAAAGTGAACAAAAGTCAACATAGAGGCGACAGTCTGTTTCATGCTATACGTGGCCTGACGATTGCATATAGCATAAAACAGACTGTCGCCTCTAAGTGTTGACTTCTATGTTCACTTTTATATTTACACACGCTCTATTTCTGATATTGAGCGCTTTATCCCATAAATATAGCACACCTTAAGACTATATATATATATATACACACACACACAGGTAAAATGAGAACAAATGGAGTATAATTCTGCTGTCCGTAACATTTAATTTAAAAGTCGGCTCAATACAGAGTAGAGACAAATATTATTTTAAGATATTAAAACATGTTAAAAATTGCTAGATAATGACAAAGTAAACTATTGGTGAGTGAAAAATTCTTTCACTCATCAGAAGTTTAACATCGCCCGAGGAGACACCTTTATACCATTGAAATATAATTGCCATTATGTAGTGACTTTTAACATGTTTTAATATCCTAAGATAATTATAATCTATATATATATATATATATATATATATATATATGGGGGTGGGGAAACGATGTATAAATTTTTAGTCCGATGTAGTCCTAAAGGAGGTGTCCTGGGTATGAAGATAAACTATATCCGGCAGAAAGTCTTCTGATCAGGAGGTTTTGAGGAACCACCTCTTAATTGCTGTTGTTCCCAGGTCCACCTTGACCTGGGGTGGTAGCCCCTGTTAGGGAAAGTAGTTAATCCCTAAACTGGGGTAAAAACACTATGAAAGTATACAAATAGATTTTTATAATAAAAATACCAGCAATAAATTTTTTTAAAAATATTACTAGCAAAACATTTGACTCCCGACAAAAATACATCAACGAAACCTTATCTTCAAACTGATTTCTTACAAATACATATTTTATTCATACGAACCTATACTAAAAATCTTGTCAGCATTAAATAACCCACTGAGGTGTTGATATGCCGTAAAACAAAATAAAACCAAACCTAAAGGAGGAAATACAACACTCTAAAATGTTCGTCAAATATGGATAAACGTGCTGGAGTGTTTTTCTCACATGACACCGCCTTTTTTTTTTTAAACTACGTTCATTCTTTGCCAATGTTTATTGTTTAAAAAAAAAACTTTGATTATAATTGGCAATCAAAAAAAAACAAAACAAAACAACAAAATACAGGGACATAAGCTCTCAACTTGGTATGATAACACAACCTTTTACTCCTGTCTCGATAGTAAATCTGATCAGATCGATAAGGTCAAATTGACGGTCGATGCAAAAAAAAAAATAAAAAATAACATAGTTTGTTGTTAACTGGGGCAAAGGATGGCTTGTTAATTTAACCCCCCCCCCAAATGCTTTTAATTAATCATCTGAGAAATGCCATTCTACCATCCATCAGCATGATTAATACTAACTCCCAAGAGGTTTGCTGCGCCTTCTCGGGTTGACATAAAATAGAAAGACTATATTGAATCCATTGCATGGTCTATAATAGGGTAACTGAATCTTGCTTGACTGTGAAAGCTTTCCGTAGCCTAACGATCTAAAGCACGCCTGACAAGACAATAGTTTCCCTTAAAATGTGACTGCAGGATCGGACACTGCCAGTGTTTTCTTCATTAAAACTCTTGAATGCACTGGCAGACCATGCTATGAGTTGACCGAAGACTTGTGAGTGAAATGTACTCGAGAAAACTGTTCAGAACCCATCAGTGTTTGAGCGGACAGGAAGTAGGAAATCATCGTAACCGCGGGTTTGAGCATCCCGGCCCATGGATCTCGCCAGATAATGTGATCTCACCCAGACAATAGAACTTAGGTCTGTTCAGCATAGTTGCAGTGTAAACCACAGGTGGTGGGAGTAGGGCCCTACGGACAGTGAACTAACACAAATGGGAGATAGATATGAACAATGATAGACATATGAACAGACAAGGATAGATAAATAGATAGATGAGACCATTTGTTTACGTTAAGATACGCTTCGCGCAGATATGAGCGTTCGAGAGAAATCAAGGGAAATTTGCAGTTTAAAAACAGTAATTTAACCTTGCTAACTAGAGGCCTCGCAGTACACATATTTTCTATGAAATTTGTTGGACATACAAGCCAACAAATGTTGTTAATACTGTTTATTATAAACAGAGCATTTATTTAAATATTTATATCTATAAAAATAACGTATAAGAAGAATATATATATATATATTAGATTTGCCACTATATATATATATATATTTGTGTAGTTAGACAAAACTTGTTTATATTATTTAATGAAACATGCATCAATATATATATAGTGTGTATATATTGTGTAGTTAGACAAAACTTGTTTAAATTATTTAATGAAACATGCATCAATATATATATATATATATGTAATGTGTGTATATATTGTGTAGTTAGACAAAACTTGTTTATATTATTTAATGAAACATGCATCAATATATATATATATATAAATATAAAGGTTCCACTATATATATATATATATAGTGTATATATTGTGTAGTTAGACAAAACTTGTTTACATTATTTAATGAAACATGCATCAATATATATATATATATATATAAAGGTTCCACACTATATATATATATATATATATATATATATATATATAGTGTGCATATATTGTGTAGTTAGACAAAACTTGTTTATATTATTTAATGAAACATGCATCAATATATATATATATATATATATATATATATATATATATATATATATATATATATGTAAAAGGTTCCACTATATATATATATATATATATATATGTGCATATATTGTGTAGTTAGACAAAACTTGTTTACATTATTTAATGAAACATGCATCAATATATATATATATATATATATATATAATGGGGAATCTACTATGAAGCTTAAGACTCTGGAGGAGTAACATTTCTATTGAGTGATTTTTTTCAACAAAATTGTTTTTTTTTTAGTCTTAGAATATAAGAATAAGGCTATTTTGTGATAGAATTATAAGACTTTGGTTAGAAGTAGGTAATGTTGGCCTTAAAATATGCCCTGATACGCATTTCGTATGGCCTCAAATACCCCTGTAATTAGTCAGTTTTAAAAACTTGTTTGAGCTTTTGTAGCACCCAAACCCCACGATGTCTGGGCTCGTTCAGTTCGCCGAAATCTATTCATAGCCTACAATTTATCAGTTGTATCCTTGAATATATTTTGTTGCTGGTTGTCAGAGCCCCTAGACATGGTATAATGGTCAGAAAGCTTGTCTTGATAAATCAATTACGACTGAATAGTGAGTTCAATCTTTACTGGGTGTCCCATACTTCCGGCCTTGTGCAACATCTAAGCCGCGCTTACAAAAACAGAGTTGCTGGTTGTGAAGGATCTCCCAAAATCTGCTGAAGCTTCAGGACCCCAAAATGTAGGTTCGCCACTATGTATGTATATATATATATATATATATATATATATATATATAGGTAAGATGAGACGAATAGAGTACAATTCCAACGTCCGTAACATTTAATTTAAAAGAGGGCACAATACAGAGTAATGCAAAATATTATTTATTTTAGGATATTAATACAATTTTAATGATTTTTAACAGGATTTTGTTTTTAATATATATATATATATATATATATATATATATATATACACTTTTTAAATTTGTAGGTCTGATGAATTGGATCGTGATTACGATTCCAATGTAATAAATTATAACCATGGAATATTAGTGTTTGAGCCTTTTATATTATATTCTTAATCTGTCCTGGACATTGAGTTCTACCTGGATTCTATCCTCTTGGGCACATATATATATATATATATATATATATATTATATATATGTAAGCAAATATATGGATATAGATCCGACAGTATGAAGAAAAATATATACGGAAAAAACAAACAAAAATCCTTATATACAATTATGCTGTTTTAATGTTAATATGTCAACGTCGGACGATCTTATAAAACTTTCAGTTATTTGATTGGATAAGTCTTGTTCTTATGTACATCGTCTTTGTCATGTTGTATTGATAATGTTATAATTTATGAATATGTCCTGAAGATGGTTTATTAGACCGAAACGTCCGACGTTGACATATTAACATTAAAACAGCATAATTGTATATAAGGATTTTTGTTTGTTTTTTCCGTATATATTTTTCTTCATATATATATATATACATACATTGACCACTAATGTGTGTGTGTGTGTGTGTGTGAGACAGAGAAATAGGTAGGCTGAGATATTTATATATGTTACATATATACAAACATTATGTATATACATCCATTATACACACTCATAACCCACCATGTATATCTGCACACAGTGTTTGTATATGTCTGTATATATCAACTCATGGTGTACATGTGCCTCTATACATGAGTGTATATATGTTTACATAGGCGTATGTATGTGCCGCTTGGAACTGCGTGTATATCCTTACATAAAAGCGTGTGGGTTTTATATCATACCATGAGTGCAGACGTTTGGGGTAGTACTGGAGAGTGATATGGCTATCCAATTAAAATGTCCACTGGATTAAAAGTAAAGAAAACAAAAAAAAAAAAGCTAAGATGGAGAATACTGACTGAAAGACCAGCAGACAGATGGTTGCTTGCTTGGCCGGTGAGAATGAAATCCAGGTAGACGTAAGAAGCAAGACGTGAATGGCAAAGGTCTAGAGAACAAACGCAATACATTCTTATAAGACAGGAGAAAGGACTGGACTTGTATGAATGTAATGGGGAGGGGGGTGCTGCGAGAAAAAGAATGACTTAGTTTACATAAAATGCAAATCTTTCTACTTTTTTCTTTACCATTTTTCTTCTTTTTTTTTCTCTCATTTTTATTTCTTCTTCAGTTCATTTTTCACCATTAGCCTGTATCATTACGTACCTAATTTTACCTTCTATTTTTAGTTTATTTGTTTGGTTTATATACTAATCCCTTTGTTTATTTCCTCTATTTTTTCTCTTCTCCGTTTTTTTTTTATATGATTTTTATATTTTTCTTTCTTGATTTTCTTAACCTTTTCTTTTTGCAAAAAACAAGAAAAATTCTAAAACAAAAAAAGTTTTACAATTTTTTTCTTAATTTATTTGTCTTTTCCTTTCCTTTCTGTGTTTTTCTTATATTTTCTTTTCCTTTCCTTTCTTCTTTTTCATTTCCCCCTTTTCTTTTTGCATTATTCTTATTCCTTAACTCCTTTCTTTTTTTTTTTTTTTTTTTTTTTTTTTAGCTTTTTTCTTATCCTATTTTTCTTTTTTTTCCCCCCTAACCTTTTCCTCTTTCCTTTTTTTCTTTTCCAGGTCTCTTTTTTCTCTCTTTTCTTTCTTTGTTTACTACATCTGTTTTTCTCAGTTGTTTTTAATATTACTGATCTAAGTACGGCACAAGGCCAAATAAAAGGAAAAATATCTTACAAGTTTTTTTTCATTTGGTATTACATCCCCATTTCATCTATAGCAATTTCTTTAACTGTTTTCTTTAACTTCTTCATCGTTTTCGACGTTTCTTAATTCTTAATTTGCTCTTATTTCTTTTAAGTTCCTTTATTTATTTATTGTTGCTGTAACATTGCTGGGGAGGGGGTCCGTTTTTTCAATCATTCTGTCACTTGTCTAACTGCACATTCTTGGGCTTTTTAGAACAAAATTTTTAGAAGATTTTTTTCATTAAATGTATCACAAAGGCTTGCCATAGAAATATCTGTCATTAGAAAAAGTAAATAAATAAAGAGTAAATAAATAAATAAAATAAGAAGTGGGGAGCGAAATTGAATTATAGGCTTTTGATTAGGCATACATTGAAATTGAATGCACTCAACAAGGCAGGAACTCCCTCGTTATCATCTTGACAACGGCTAACACACAGACACGAAACATTTTATTCTGCGAAAATATTTCAAAAATCCGGATGTTACATAAAAGAGATTTATAGATTTCCCTATTAATTTTAAAACAAATTTTTGTTTGATGAAGCTAGAGTGAATCATCTTGCTGCCTCAGCGAGTCATTGTATATGAAAGTGTGTTGAAATGTTTCAAAGCCAACCCGCATCCCCAAAAAACCTGACCAACTGACAAAACGCCAGAATTTAAGGGTGAACGGCATCTTGATTGAAACGAGAAATTTTCAAGACCACCCCCCTATATATCTATCTATTCGTTTTATACGGAGACATTGCACGCCAAAATGCTTCCTCAATGATGTCTATTCTATGGTCAAAAAAAGGTGTTGGCCTACAGGACATCAGACTTTGTGCGCGCGCGTGTGTGTGTGTATATATGTGTGTGCGTGCGTACTAAGAATATAGCATATCTTAAAACTATATATATATATATATATATATATATATAAAATAAATGCGAATATCAGTGTTACACTTTTTCAAATTTAATCATAGAGGCTGTAGTTCAACATATCATACCATTTTGGAATCAGGACAACTCTGTGAGCAAATTAAAATGATTCCGGACCGGATCTGAATCCGCAATCTTGAAATTTTGGATTCCCAAGTTTTCATTACCGCGATTGTTTACGGACTCTGCCATCTTGTCTTCTACTGATAAAAACAATCAAAGGGACACAACTCTTTAACTTTCAATAACTCAGGTTCAAATGAAAACTAATGTTGTCCACAAATTACAGTGTTCCCAAATAAAATTGTTCGTGTTTTCAATTTTACTCCTAGAGGCCGTAGCCCAACATAAACCATTTTGGAATCAGGCCGTCTCTGTGAGCAAATTAAAAACATTCCAGACCGAATCTGGACCTGAAGTCCTGATATTTTAAATTTCCAATTTTCATTACTACAATTGTTTTTGGTGAATTTTTGCGACAAAATTTTTGCACAGTAATTTTTATAACTTGGAAATAAATTTGGGAATAATCAAAATTAATTGCAAAATCCAGCGAAAGGCATCCGTGAAATAAAAATGATTGTTTGTACGGAAAGTAAGGACCTACGTACATCAAATTGTCTTTAAATTAAGTGGCGGCAGAAGAATTATCGTTGAACTTTTAAAAGTTAAGTTTTGCAATACTTAAATGCAGCAATCAATTTTGAGTTCTTCTGTAGTTTATTGTTGCCCATCGTATCCACTCCTCCCTACCTATTGTGATGACAGCTCATTCAAGAACCCTCCGCAAGAGCTACGGTGACTTTTAAGCTAGTGTGTGTATATATATATATATATATATATATATATATATATATATATATATATATATATTAGTTTTAAAATATACTAAATTTATGAGTTAAAGTGCTGAATATCAGGGATAGAGCGATGTAAATATTAAAATGGTCACTGAAGTCAACACTTAATCTGTTTTATGAATAAACGCAGTCTTCAGGCCATGTTCGTTGTGTTTTGGCTCGACTGTTTATATATGCTGGTCAATGGTGAATTATGGGTAGAAGGTCTATTGTATTATTCTAACGGTTATTGAGTGGGTGGGAACTGTTAAGGTTCAGATTATTCTAGGAGCTATTGAATAGAAATAATTGTGGGTCCGAATGCATTATTTTTTTTTTTTGCTACTTTATAGTGTTACTCCTCATTCCTATTTTATCATTTCTAATTTGGGAAGTATCCCCATGTAACAGTTGTAGAAAAGAAGAGTCGATCTTCCACCTCATCAATGGAATACGAAGGGACTGAGATAGACGGAAAGTGAAAGAGAGGCCAGGATGTGAAAGAGAGGCCAGGATGTGAATGGAGAGAGAAAAAGGCATGGAAATAAATGAGAAGAAAAAGAGAATTCAGTAAAAAGAAGGTAAAAAAAACAGAGAGAAAGAGACAGAAAGAAGTGATGGACATTTAAAAAAAAAAAGATGAGAGTAAAGAAAAGAAAAACCCCATAAAAAAGCGATGAAATAAACACCCAAAAAGTAATTTTTAAAGATCTAGAGATAAGGAAAGAAAGAATCGGGCCTCGTACACATCTGCATTTTCCATATACTAACCACTGGCAGTGCAACTCGGGGGTCACCAACGGTAACAGGACTTATTACACTTCAAAGGGGTGCAAATCACACTGAGTATCCTTAGAGGGTAAGCCCGTATCATCTTCCCCAAATATAGGTCGGCTTCCTGTATGCTTGCCTCTGATAGCCAAACCAGGTTGTCTGGTAGCAGGCAAGAGTTGGGTTACAGGAGGTGGGGGTCACACCTGAATGTGACCACAGCTGGTACAGCCTCAGTGTCAAATAGGGGGCACTAGGAGAAGCATTAAATGGGGTTCGACAACCATGCAAGCAATGGAGGAGACAGAACTGCGTTTTTTTGTTGTTGTTTTTTCTTTTACTTACTAGCTTATATATATGTAAATGGGCTATACGTAGGGGGTGGAGTGATATCTAATGATGGCTTTTCTAGCACAGGAAAGGGTCCAGGTGGAGTTTTAGCGACGGGTAGTGGGTATAGCACTTGAGCAGGGTGACTGAGGTGGGTCAAGTAAAGTGAGGTGGAAGAAGGGATAAATATTAAGGAAGCATAGATTCAGTTTTTACATATTTCTGTTCTACTAAATGCATTCCTGTCATGACATTTGGAATTACAGAAAAGTATCTAGTCTGATGCACCCCAGTAGTGGGAAAATGATTTTTTTTTGTTTTTAGATGAGGGCGGACAAGGAGGGTTACTAAGGATATTTTTGTTAGAGTTTAAATAGCTAACTTGCTTACCCTCTATAACAATCTCTCTCTCACATTCACTCACACAAAATAAACTCCTAATGAGAAAGCTCAGATATACCAATTTCAATCTGTCACCTTTGTTTGGCATGAGAGAGAACACCTGGCTGTAAAACATGTTCTGAAAATTCCGTGTGTAGAATAGCAAGATTATTGGTTGCCTGTTTTTCTGGAAGTCAAAATAATTTAGAAAACAAGCTGAACTTAAAAAAAAATCCTTTCAGCAACTGCTGCTAGCAAAAATAGAACAATGCTTATCTTGAAAGCAATTGATAGGAATTTGTTCAACTAGAAAGACCCATGAATATTTCAGTTTTCCTATTTGAATTTTCTTATGAATTTTAATTCTTTATTTACTGACTGAATAAGCAATGTGGCAAGTTCTACAAGATATCTGTAGAAATTCCCCTATCATATTGTTAAATATTTGAGCTTAACAACTTTAACAAAATATTGCAAAAACAATCACCCTAATTGTGCTTGTCAGTTTCCCCTCTCTTCTCTAAGATCAAAGTGTAATATCTGTTCTTAATCTGATTATCTCTCTCCACTTCTTTCTTTAAACTGTGTTTTCTTTTTGTTTCTTTAATCTTTAATTTTCTAAGTATTGCAATAATAATAATAACAATAAAAATATTTTATACAATACCCATAAAAATTTCACAGTTTACTTATTTGAATTTTATGATGATTCTTAATTCTTAAGTTAATGATTCTATAAGCTTATGGAAAGTTCCACAACAATAAAATATCTGTAGAAATTCCATTATCACATCAGTAAATATTTGAGCTTAACAACTTTAACAAAATATTGCAATAGCAATCATAAATATGAATGATGCTCATTATTTTAAGAAATGGGTACAAATGAAAAGATTTGAAATGGACAACTTTTTTTTTAATTCACTGAAACAGACATTAAACACTTCTATCTTCACTTCTTGCTTTCTTTCATTTTCTCACTGAAACCAAGTAGTGTCTTTTCCTCTCTTTCTACGGAATTAAAACAGAAGAGTCCATTATTTATGAGGTATTGCCAAGGCATAACAGTTGTGTGAATGAAGAAAGGGAGAGACAAGTACAATTATTCTATGACTACTAATGTGAGAAGATAATGTATTATCTTCATAAATAAATGAAAAAAGGTGAAGAATTCTTTTGGACAGGATCAGTCATATTTTATCTTTGACTGAGATGGTAAATTAAAACAACACTAAATTTGAATGATTTCTGCTGGTTAGCCTTCTTAGATGAAGCATTGTCAATTATTCATTTTTCATTTTTCACTTGATTTTTATTAGTATTTCTATTCTAAATTTGAATCTTCATTTCTCTTGTCAATTATTATTCACTTTTTAGTATTTCTTTCATCTTCATTTCTCTTGCTTTTTTATTGCAACTGCCATCCATAAGAAGTAGAAATAGAGATAAGCTATATAGCTATCCTGGCCTTCTTAGATGAATTTGTCAATTATTATTCAATAGTATTTTTTTCATCTTCATTTCTCTTGCTTTTTTATTGCAACTATCATCCATAAGAAGTAGAAGTAGAGAATATAGCTATATGGCTAAATTTGAATGTTAGCCTTCTTAGATGAATTATTCATTTTTAGTATTTCTTTCATCTTCATTTCTCTTGCTTTTTATTGCAATTCATTTTCTATATGGCTAAATTTGAATACTCCTGCTGTTTATAGATTCTTTCAATTATTATTCATTTTCACTAGTATTTCTTTCATCTTCATTTCTCTTGCTTTTTATTGCAACTATCATCCATAAAAGTAGAAGTAGAGAATATAGCTATCTAAATTTGAATGACTCCTGCTGGTTAGCCTTCTTAGATGAAGCATTGTCAATTATTATTCATTTTTTCACTAGTATTTCTTTCATCTTCATTTCTCTTGCTTTTTATTGATCATCCATAAGAAGTAGAATAGAGAATATAGCTATATGGCTAAATTTGAATGACTTTCTGCTGGTTAGCCTTCTTAGATGAAGCATTGTCAATTATTATTCATTTTTCACTAGTATTTCTTTCATCTTCATTTTCTTCTTGCTTTTTTTATTGCAACTGCCATCCATAAGAAGTAGAAGCTATATGGCTAAATTTGAATGAGCTATAGATGAAGCATTGTCAATTAAATTTTTTGAATGCAACTATCCTGCTGGTTGAATGCCTTCTTAGATGAAGCATTGTCAATTATTATTCATTTTTCATTAGTATTTCATTTCATCTTCATTTCTCTTGCTTTTTATTGCAATTCCTATCCGATATTGTCAATTATTATTCATTTTTTCACTAGTATTTCTTTCATCTTCATTTCTCTTGCTTTTTATTGCAATTCCTATCCGTAAGAATAGAAGTAGAGAATATAGCTATATGGCTTAGATAAATTTGAATGATTTTTTTCATCTTCATTTCTCTTGTTTTTTTATTGCAACTGCCATCCATAAGAAGTAGTTAGAATATAGCTATGTGGCTAAATTTGAATTCTTAGATGAATGAAGCATTGTCAATTATTATTCATTTTTCATTAGTATTTCTTTCATCTTCATTTCTTTTTCTCTTGCTTTTTATTGCAACTGCCATCCATAAGAAGTAGAAGTAGAGAATATAGCTATATGGCTAAATTTGAATGACTCCTGCTGGTTAGCCTTCTTAGATGAAGCATTGTCAATTATTATTCATTTTTCATTAGTATTTTTTCATCTTCATTTCTCTTGCTTTTTATTGCAACTGCCATTCATAAGAAGTAGAAGTAGAGAATATAGCTATGTGGCTAAATTTGAATGACTCCTGCTGGTTAGCCTTCTTAGATGAAGCATTGTCAATTATTATTCATTTTTTCATTAGTATTTCTTTCATCTTCATTTTCTTCTTTTTATTGCAACTCTCATCCATAAGAAGTAGAAGTAGAGAATATAGCTATATGGCTAAATTTGAATGACTCCTGCTGGTTAGCCTTCTTAGATGAAGCATTGTCAATTATTATTCATTTTTCATTAGTATTTCTTTCATCTTCATTTTTCTTCTTGCTTTTTATTGCAACTTGCCATCCATAAGAAGCCATCCAGAAGTAGAGAATATAGAATATATGGCTAAATTTGAATGACTCCTGCTGGTTAGCCTTCTTAGATGAAGCATTGTCAATTATTATTCATTTTTCATTAGTATTTCTTTTCATCTTCATTTCTCTTGCTTTTTATTGCAACTGCCATCCATAAGAAGTAGAAGTAGAGAATATAATGTGGCTAAATTTGAATGATATTGCTATGTAGAGGCTATGTGGCTAAATTTGAATGAATTTGGTTAGCCTTCTTAGAATTGTCAATTATTATTCATTTTTCACTAGTATTTCTTTCATCTTCATTTCTCTTGCTTTTTATTGCAATTCCTATCCGTAAGAAGTAGAAGTAGAGAATATAGCTATATGGCTAAATTTGAATGACTCCTGCTGGTTAGCCTTCTTAGATGAAGCATTGTCAATTATTATTCATTTTTCATTAGTATTTCTTTCATCTTCATTTCTCTTGCTTTTTATTGCAACTGCCATCCATAAGAAGTAGAAGTAGAGAATATAGCTATATGGCTAAATTTGAATGACTCCTGCTGGTTAGCCTTCTTAGATGAAGCATTGTCAATTATTATTCATTTTTCACTAGTATTTCTTTCATCTTCATTTCTCTTGCTTTTTATTGCAATTCCTATCCGTAAGAAGTAGAAGTAGAGAATATAGCTATGTGGCTAAATTTATAGTTATATGGTCAATTATTATTCATTTTCACTAGTATTTCTTTCATCTTCATTTCTCTTGCTTTTTATTGCAATTCCTATGTAAGAAGTTAGGCATTTCTACAAAAAACAGTAACAATTCTTATTAATCTTTCATTAGTATTTCTTTCATCATCTTCCTCTTACTGTTTACCAAACCTTTCAGTCATTCTAAACATGCAAGATGGATTGGAATTAAAAAAATATATCCAATGAGATTCAAACTGATCTTTGAAAATTTTTTTAAATGTCTGACTTGCTTAAATGGAAATTTTCTCATCTTATTTTTCATAAATAATTTTTCTTTCTCTTCGCCATGTCATGAAACAAACATTGGCATTTCTTTTTGTCAGTCCTGTATTTTCAACACAGTTTCAATGTCCCCCCTTTTCATTTTTCATTAGTATTCTTTCCTTCAATCAACCATCCATGAAGAATGCCTTTATTTTAAAAAATGAAACCTGGTTGGATGAAACATCAATTATTCTGCATTTGCAATTGAATCATCCTGACAAGGAATTATTTGCTAAAAAAAGCCTTCTTAGATGAAAAAATGAATTCCTTATTCATTAATTCTTCGTAGATTGGCATGAAATAAATTTGAATTGGAAAGCTTTGTCAATTCAATTTAAATTTCATCTTTTTTTTGTTTTAGTTGCCATATGTATATTTTGCATGGATTTTTTAATACATATCATTTTGCATATTCTTCATCTATTCTGCTTTTATGCTGTTGGCATAGCAACAAAGAAAATGAAGAAAATAATTATGTAATTAATAGAATATTAAAATGAGCTTAGCATTTCTACAAAAAACGTATTTTTAATGTATTTCTTTTTACATGGCCAAAAACAAGCTGATGAATTAAAAATATATTTTACACTTTGAAAATTTTTTTAAATGTCTGACTTGCTTAAATGGAAAAATCAATTCCCATGAAACAAAATTAAAAATTTTGGGAGTTTCAATGTCCCCTTTTGGGATGTGAAGAGCCTTTATTTTAAAAATGAAACCTGGTGGGGAAACATGTACTCTGCATTTGCAAGTGAATCATGCTGACAAGGCATTATTTGAAAAAAGCTTCCAAAAATGAAGTCCTTATTCATTAATTCTTCGTAGATTGGCATGAAATAAATTTGAATTGGAAACTTTGTCAATTCCAATGTAAATTTCTTTTTTGTTTTAGTTGTATGTATATTTTGCATGGATTTTTTTTAATACATATCTTTGCATATTCTTCCTATTCTGTATGCTGTTGGCATAGCAACAAAGAAAATGAAGAAAATAATTATGTAATTAATAGAATATTAAAATGAGCTTAGCGTATTTTTAATGTTTACATGGCCAAACAAGCTGATGAGAATTTTACACATAAAAATCAATTCCCAGAATTAAAAGGTGGGAGAGTGGGATGTGAAGAGAGAGAAGTAGTGAGTGAGAGAAAGAGAGTAGAGAAATTGAGGGAGAATTAGAGATAGCGAGAGAGAGAGAAGTAGAGAAAAAAGTAGAGAAAGAAAGAGAGAGAGAGAAAAGTAGAGAAAGAAAGAGAGAGAGAGAAAAGTAGAGAAAGAAAGAGAGAGAGAGAAAAGTAGAGAAAGAATAAGAGAGAGAGAAAAAGAGAAAGAATAAGAGAGAGAGAAAAAGAGAAAGAAAAGAGAGAGAGAAAAAGAGAGAAAGAAAGAGAAAGAAAGAAAAGAGAAAAGAAAGAGAGAGAGAAAAGAAAAGAAAAGAGAGAGAGAAAGAGAAAGAAAGAGAGAAAGAAAAAAAAGAGAGAAAAGAAAGAAAGAGAGAAAAGAAAAGAAAGAGAGAGAGAAAAGAAAAGAGAGAGAAAGAAAGAGAGAAAGAGAAAAAGAAAGAAAGAGAGAGAGAAAAGATGAGAAAGAAAGAGAGAAAGAAAAATAGGGAAAGAAAGAGAAAGAAAAGTAGGGAAAGAAAGAGAAAGAAAAGTAGGGAAAGAAAGAGAAAAATAGGGAAAGAAAGAGAGAGAGAAAAGTAGAGAAAGAAAGAGGTAGTGAGTGAAAGAAGTAGAGAGAGAGAGATGGAGATGCAGAGAAACTGAAAGAAGTAGAGAAAGAGAGAGAGAGAAAGAGAGAAAAAGAGAAGTAGAGAAAGAGAAAGAAGTGTAGAGAGAGAGAGAAGTAAAGAAAGATAGAAAAAAAAAGTCAGTTTCTGGTGCTGAATTAAAAAAGTAAAAATAAAAAAGAATATAATTTTCACATTCTGGGAAAACAAAGAAAATGAAATTATTTGGGAAAATTTATTACAAGAACTCAACAGAATGATGAAGTAAATTATAGAAACAATTAGAAATAATTTTTCTAAAAATTGAAACAGAAATTCTGCTTGTGATAAAGAATTGAAAATAAAAATATATTTTAATAATTTTTTTCAACTTTGAGATGAATCACTGCATTTAAGAAGAAAATGCCTACTTTTAAAATTTGAACTTTTTTTGATGTTGACAATCAAAAGCCTTAAAAATTAGTTGCTTTAATTTAATCTCAATTTTCTTTTTGAAATAGTTTAAACTTACAAAATGTAACAGCTTTGAATATTTACTGGGTGCTTCATTATTGTGGCCTTATGCCAAACTCAGCTAAGTATATGTTTTAGGACTCAGTATTAATGGTCTAGAATCACTAAACATTACCCCATTCCTCAATGTGCTTTTTACAGAATTTATCTTAGTTTGGCACAAGGTCATAAGAATGGAACACTCAGTGAAGATCAAATTCATGACTAAGCATTAATGGTCTATAATCACTAATGATTCCTGCAAGCCTCAATGCACCTTTTTTTTTTACAGAATTTAGCTTAGTTCGGCACAAGGCCATAAGAATGGAGCGCTCAGTGTGGATTGAACTCACTATTCAATAGTAATAGTCAATCAGGCTATCTCATGAAATGTTGCCTCATATCATTGCACATCATAAAGAAAATGGTATGCATATCATAGGTAGGTAGGTCGGTCTAATTAGGCATGTAGTTTCAGGAGCAATTATCTATAGGTGTGAATTTAGTCCCTAACTGGACTAAGACGCTACATTTGCACTGATTAAATTTGAGCCAAAATCAAGCATTGGCATTACTTCTAATCTAAAGAGTGAGAATGAAAGAAGGAGAAAATGAGTGAGAATGAAAGAAGGAGAAAAAGAGTGAGAATGAAAGAAGGAGAAAAAGAGTGAGAATGAAAGAAGGAGAAAATGAGTGAGAATGAAAGAAGGAGAAAAAGAGTGAGAATGAAAGAAGGAGAAAAAGAGTGAGAATGAAAGAAGGAGAAAAAGAGTGAGAATGAAAGAAAGAGAAAGAGTGAATCAAGTTACAGCTATCATATTTTCATACAGCTTCCTCTTTGTTTCTGAGTATGAGCATCACTTGATAATTTCTGTTTGAATTTTCAGGATGAAGATTGACTGATTTGTTTTTTATGGCTTACCAACCTTTTGAGGTTTATTTAAAGCCAGAAAACATTTTTAGATTGTAAGAAGTTTTTGGAGTTAATAATTATTTACTGATACAACTCCTACTAATTAACCCATAGTTGGGGGAGAAGTGGTGGATTCATACCTTAACCAAGGGTTTTTGTGCAAAAGTGAATCTAACAAACCCAACTGGAATTGGAACTCAGTTCTCCAATTTCCAATTCTGAGCTGTTATCCATTCCATCACCTGTACTTCCAAGCTTACAGTGGTTACCCATCTAGGTACTGACCAAGCTTGACATTGCTTCAGTGATAAAGAAGTATCATTGCTTTCACTTAAACTAATATCCTCATCTTTGTAATAATCACAATACTTTTCCATTATACTCTCCGGCCTTCTTCAGGTGTCTTTGAATTTCTGGAGGAGTTTTCAATATTTTCTCTTGGACTATTGTCCTTATCTTTGTTGTTATTATCACAATGTTTCAGCCATTGAGCTCTCTGGCCTTCATCAGGTACTTGTCAATTTGGGTAATTTTTAGAGAATTTTGAACTGATCTCTTTATTTAATCTATAGAGATACTTTCTTAGTATGTGAATTTGGTAACAGTAGTTTTGAGTTCAATCCTTGCATTGGAAACAGGGTGAGTAATAACTAAGCAGTATCCCTAGACATGGATAGTGGAATGAGAACAATATAACCCCATAAATTAAATAAAGGGTCTAGTTTGAAATTCCACAAACCTAGATTAATAATCATCTGAAGATGGACTGAGGGCACAGTGGCTAGAATGTATCCTCAGCATCTTTCTGTAGAACCACATTTCTGTTGCTTCAAGTCTCTTCTTCATCTTTAAGGTAATTGCTTAGCATTCACTGCCATATAGTAGGATAGATATCATGTAACAGTTCAGTAGTCTTTTCTTTGTTTCTAATAAAGTTTTTCTGTCTTAATACTCATAGTTTTTGGAATGAGTTTTTGGCTATCTGAATGCATTTTCAGATTTCAGTTTTACACTTTCCGTCCTCTGTTAAAATAATTCCCAGATACTTAAATTTTTACGCTGGGTTGATTTTGGTATTTTTGATTTGTAATTTGTATTTTTAGCTCATGTCATTTTTTAACAGTATCAGTAAATCAAAACAAATGGCTAGCTGACTACTCATTACCAAGCACTGCCATCTCACAGGGCAGCTAGTCAAATGCCATTACAGATACCTGTTAAATCCGCATGCTATATACTGAAACTATGCTGAGCAGATCTTAGTTACAGTTGCTGGTGGAGAGTGCGTGATGTGATCAATTTCTTGAACAAGACCAATATGCTCAAAAGCTTGATCATGATGACTTGTGACTTTATGCTAGCACAACAATTTGACAACTTCCAAGCAGTTCTGTCTATCAAATTCCACACACAAGGCTTGGTTCAACTCATGGCAAGGTTTTCAGGAATTGTCCAAAGAGGCACTGAAATTGACTTCCCTGGGCAACAACATCAAAAAGTCATCTCAATGAACAAATTTACAAAGCTTATAGCCACATCACATGGAAAAACAGTTTCCTGTATGGTGACTAAAGTTAAGCAATGTTGAGCCTGGTCATTATCTAGATGGGTGACCACTTGGGAATACCAGCTTTCCTATGCTTGGATGTGCTGATGATGTAACAGGTAATGGCTTGGAATTTATAATTGGAGAACTGAATTTCAATTCCTGTTGGATTTATTATATCTACTTACATGCAAATATGCCTGGGAAAGGTATGAATCCGCCCATTCACCCCACAGCTATGGGTTAATTAGTATGATTTATAAACCATTATTATTCCAAAAAATAAAAAATATTCTTACAAACTAAAAATATTTTCTGGCTTTAAATAACCTGCAAATGGTTGCTAAGATATAGAAAATGAATAAACCAACAAAATGCCCATGCCAAGATGTGAACCTGGGTTTCATGTTCAGAAAGTAAATGTTGTAACCACTGCACTCATATTGGTAAACTAGTATTATAAAACTAAGTTTTTGGTTTTCTAATTATCTCCATTGGAATTTTTTTTTATCTTGTTTGCTTCTTTTATTCCCAAAGTCTTTAACTTTTTTCTGTTTTTTTTTTTTGTGAGGAATAAAAGGTCAGGTGCTATATGTCTGTACAGAGATGAAAGCATGGACATTGTATTCTATGCCTGGATCTCTGGTGACAAGTTGAAGATCTCCAACCAATCAGTAGACTTGCAGAGAAAAAAAAAAAAAAAAAAAAAGATGGATTACCCTCTCTGAATCCTGACCTTCCATCAACCAAATAATTTTCCCTTCCCCCCACAACCTGGCCAGGGGCCTTCAAGTTTCCATCTGTGTTTGTTTTGCTAAAAAATAGCGTCAATACAGTGCACTGTACTTTTTTTAAAATATTTGCTTTCTCTTAGTGGCGGTGTGTGGCAGAGGTAGGGATTCTTTTCTGTAACTACCCACCATCTGGATGCAGTCAGTCTTCCAATGTTTTGGGAATTCAGGCCTAAGTTACCCCCCAAACCAATTATGACACCCCAATCTACATTTCATGGGTAATTTAATTTACTTAGCCAATGCTGCCAACCAAGCAATGGGTCACTATATATATATATATAACCGATTGTTAATGCTTAACAAAACACATGGTCCAGTAAATTACTGGAGTTTAACGTGTTTGAAGGTGAGCAGATTTTCATAATCAATGTGTTCAATATTAAGAAAACAGAAAAAGAAAAGGAATTCAGTAAATACACAATACCGTAATTTCTCAAAAATAATACAGATTTTTTTACTGTAAATAACAGTTGATAGTGGGGGTGTGTATTATAGATAGGCTTCGTTTATATATAAATATATTTTCGATATTGATTTAGAATACGTACTTGTCATTCTAAAATAAAAAAGATATTATCTCAGTTTTAAATCTAACAATAATAAGTGTAACATTTTTTGTCAATAAATTTTATGTTTATCAGTATCTGCATTTTATATTTGTCAAAAAAATAAAAAAAATCTATAAAAAGGCCAGTTTTGAAGAAAAGAGGATATCAAGTTAATAATTTATTGAAATATTAATTATCCTCATCACAACTTTCTATTATAGAATCAATATCTAAATCGTTATTAAACAAATTATCATTCACAATATTATCTTCGTCCTGTTTAAAATTATCTTTGGCCTCTTCATACTCTTGCCAGAGGATGTCATCTTCAAAGACATCCATGGCTGTCTTGCAACAACACTTCTTGAAACCTCTTTTTATAACATCCTCACTCACAGAATCCCAAGATTCCTGAAACCATTTTGCAATAAATTCCAACTCTGGTTTTTTCCTGTTGCCACCAGCAGTAAAACATTATTTTAGCCGCTTAGTTTCAATTCTATTCTTAATGTCACGGTCAACAAAATGTCTTTGACATTATTTTATTTTTCTTTGACAAAATTTATAGATGCTTATTGTATATAGGGAGAGATATATTTCTTAATTTTTGGATCATTTGTTGGGGTGTGTATTATTTATGGGTGCATATTATCTTTGAGAAATTACAGTAATAGAAAGACCATGATGAATCTTCTTAACAGAGATTTTCAAACTATACAATGAGCTGATTCTAAAAGCATTAGAAGTCCTACCAGGATTCATTATTGGTGCCCATAATCTTAACAACATTAGATATGCTGGTGACACAGTGTTGATAGTAAACAAAGAAAACTACAGGAACTCCTAGAAAAGATTGTAAAGGAAAGTGAGAAGAAAGGACTAACTATCAAATGTACAAAGAGAGAATATATGACTGTCAGCAAAAGGAACAGTCCAAAATATGGACTATGAATTGGAAACACCAAAATCAAGCAAGTTCTAACAGTTCTTGCTTCCCTGTTACCTGCAATCTTGAAAGATTTAAATGCAATGTCAGTTGCCATCTTCTGTCTTTGTGAACCCTGTTCCTTTATTGTCCTTTTCCTCATTTCTCCTCACTAAAGTCTTCTCATTGTCTTTTAGTCTCTGTAACCCCCTGCATCCTAGGGCCATTATCGCCTTGCATCGGGTGAAATGACTCAAATAAAAAGTACAAAAATTTAAATATCTAGGAAGTGTTTTAACAGATGATGGAAAATGTGACACTGAAATCTGAAGGTGCATTGGAATAGTGAAAGATGCCTTCCATAACCTAAGCAAAGTATTAAGAAACAGGAAAATTTCATTAGAAAAAGAAAAGAGTACCGAAATGTTTTGCAATATAAGTTTTCTTTCTTATTTCAGTTTTGTTTGTCTCTTCAGGTAGATTTTAAAAGTGCTAGATATCAGAAGCAATACAGTTCATTCTACAGGATTTTTTTATCTTTTCATATTGCCAACTATTGTAGTTGAAGATTTCCTCTTGTAACCTTTTTAAGTCTGTTTTTAATACTTTAATAAAATGAGTGAAAAGGCTTCAGGCAAAAAGCAACAATAATAAGATGGAATAAAACTAGTAATAAATAATGAAAATGCTTAATCTTATTAATGTTGCTCTAAAAAAGCAACATTAATAAGATGGAGTAAAACTAGCTATAAAAGTATAAATCCTATTTTAACATTCATTAATTAGTCATACACTTTATCAACTAATTATGTTTTCTTCACTTTTTAGTTAATCATGTTTAAAGAAAAAAGAGAAGGAGTAAGAATGAGAGAAGGAGAAAAAGAGCGAGAATGAAAGAAAGAGAAAAAGAGCGAGAATGAAAGAAAGAGAAAAAGAGCGAGAATGAAAGAAAGAGAAAAAGAGCGAGAATGAAAGAAAGAGGAAAAGAGCGAGAATGAAAGAAAGAGAAAAAGAGCGAGAATGAAAGAAAGAGAAAAAGAGCGAGAATGAAAGAAAGAGAAAAAGAGCGAGAATGAAAGAAAGAGAAAAAGAGCGAGAATGAAAGAAAGAGGAAAAGAGCGAGAATGAAAGAAAGAGGAAAAGAGCGAGAATGAAAGAAAGAGAAAAAGAGCGAGAATGAAAGAAAGAGGAAAAGAGCGAGAATGAAAGAAAGAGGAAAAAGTGTGAATGAAAGAAAGAGGAAAAAGTGTGAATGAAAGAAAGACAAAAGAATAAGTGACATGTCTGGTGTTAAGAATAAAAAATGAATAAAAAGAAGAACTAAATAACCATTTAAAAGTAAAGCAAATGAAAGAGGATGAAGAAAAAAAAAAGAAAGAAAAAAGGAGCAATGAAAAAAAAGAAGAAAAATGAACCAGATACTGAGAAAGAAAAAAAATAGGAACAAACAGAAAAGAAAGAAAGAAATAGAAACTTAGAAGAAAAACAAAAAAAAGGAAGAAAGATAGGAATGGACAGAAAAGACAAAAAGAAACCAGAGATTTAAAAGAAAAAAAGTGAAAAAGAAAAGTAAAATAGAAAGAATAAACCAGATACTTCAAAAGAAAAGATTAAAAAAAATGAATAAGGGAAAAGGCAGAAAAGAAAGATATGAAAGAAAGAAAATGAGAATAGAAAGAAAGAATCGCAATTTTAGAAGGAGAAGATAAAGAAAGAAAGAGAGAATAAAGAAAATAGAAATGAAAAAAAGGAATCAAAAACTTTCCAGACAAACCATTGAAATTAAGAGTACGAACATAAAGAGAAGATGAATCTAAAATTGATTAAGTTAATTCCAAAAGATCAGAAAGCCAATCTGTCTTCTTGCTTGTCATTTATTCACTACCAATTTTATGGCATCAAAATAATTTCTTTCTGTACATGCTTTCTGTCTTTAAGATTCAGCAGTGAGCCAAGAGAAATTTATTGAAAATCTTCATATCTTCTAAGCATTACTCATTTCATTTTTTTTTTTTTTACAATTTATTAGTTCTTTACTCTTAAACTAATTCATCTTGTGCATTTTTTTCTTGCTGTCTTTTTTTTTTAAGTCTTTTCTTAAATCAACACCATATTTTTAAAGAGGTCAAGGTTGGCTTAATGTTATCTGTGCATGAAAAAGAGAATCAGTAAATGAAATTTAAACTCTAGCCTAGACTGTACATATTCCCTTTGCACTAATACCCTGAGGAAAGGTATGAATTTACTTCCCACTTCTGTCTGACTTCTTGCTAAGCACCTTGACAAAATGCTTCATTCACAGTCTATCATGATAAAGAACAGTTGGCGAATGACCACTTAGGGGCAAAGTAGTCTTTCATTAATACCTTGACTGCTCAGGTAGTGGCAACAAAAAGCTGTTAACCTCTTTGTTAACCTTGGCAAAGACCAATTCATCATTTTTACCTCTCCTACTACTACTACCCTCACATTTTCTTTGTTTCTTTTTCTTATCTTTTTGTTTTTCTTTCTTTCTCTCTTTATCCATCCAACTCTTATTTTTCTTTTTCAGATTTTGATTTTGTTTCTCATTTATCAGCTTCTTGCTTTTCTTCTTTTTTTTTTTTACACATTTCTTTTTTAGATTACCATCTTTTCATTATCCTCTTGCCTTTTACCCTTTTCTTTCTTCTTCATTCTATCAATTCTCTTTATTTTATTACAGACTTTTACTACTGGTTTCCATTTAATGACCAAAATTAAGCAGTGTTGATCCTGGTCAATTCTTAGATGTGGGTGGTGCAGATAATGTAAGTAACCGCCCGCAAAATATGTTTCAGCTTTAAATGAACCACAAAGAGTTGATCATCCATAAAAAAAACAAACAAAAAAAAACAAATCATTCAATTCTTCATTTTTGCCAACTTCTTTCTTCCTCTCGATATCTTCTTCATTACTTTTTCTGTTGTCATCTTTCTTTCTCCATCTTTGTTTCTTTGTTTCTTTTCTTCTTTATCTTTCCTCCTCTTTCTTTCCCAATCGTTCTTTCTCTTTCTTTTGACATCGCCTTTCTTTGTCTTTCTTTTCTTCTTCATCTTCTTTCTCCATCTTTCCTTTTCTTACTTTCTTTTGCCATCTTTTCTTCTCTTACTTTCTTTCAACATCTTTTCTTCTCTTTTTTTCTCCATCTTTCCTCCTCTTACTTCATCTTTACTTCTCATTCTTTCTACATCTTTCCTTCTATTTCTTTCTCCTCCATCTTTTCTTCTTTCTTTCTCCAT
>CAHIKZ030000200.1:1165000-1167500 GCA_903632075.3 Acanthosepion pharaonis
TATTTAGTGAGTTTTGAATTCAGTTATTGTTCTCCTAGACTGGTTACCCTCTTATGGCTAAAATTTGCAGTCTGCCATTATTTTATCCATAGTGGGGGGAACATGGAAAAAAACAAATTTTATTTAGCATATTTTCTTATTTTTTTAATTTCAGTTTTTCTTTTTTTTGTCCAATTTTTTTCTTTCATCTTCTTCTCATCAAATTGCCTATTGTTTCTTTTCCTTCAGTCATTCATGCCTTTTCTCTTTCTATTCTACTCTTTCTACTTAGCTCCATCTTTTCCTTGTTCCTCTTCTTCACCTTTCCATACCTTCTTCTCCTCTTCTTCCTCTTTTTTCCATTTTCTTATCTTTTTCTTCTTCCTCCTCCATATATTCATTTTATTCTTCTTTCTTGTATACTTTCTTTTTCCTCCTCTGCCTCCTCCTCTAAAATTTTTCTTCTTCTTTCCATCCCTTCTCTTTCTTCATCTTTTTATTCTTCCTTCTCCACATCCACCTTCTGTTTTCTCGTTCATTCCTTCTTTTTCCTCATCTTTTTATTCTTCTTTCTTAACATTCTTCTCCTTTTATCTCTTTCATTCTTTCTTTTTCGTATTCATCATCATTTTATTCTTTCTTCTTCATATATGCTTCCTCTCCCTTTCATTTCTTCTTTTTCTTCCTCCTAATCATCTTTTTATTTTTGCTTCTCCCCATCCCTCATCCTTCTTTTTTTTCTTCATCAACATATTTTTATTTTCTCTTCCGTACTTTCTTCTTTTTCTTCCATCTCATCTTCATCTTTCCTCACCTTTTTTTTTATTCTCCCTCCTCCACTTTTTCATCATTCTTTCTTTTTTCCTCACCTTTTTATTCTTCCTCTCCACATCTTCATCATTCTCTTTCTTTTTCCTCATCTTTTTATTCTCCCTCCTCCACCTTTTCATCATTCCCTTTCCTTTTCCTCATCTTTTTATTCTCCCTCTTCCACATCTTCATCATTCTCTTTCTTTTTCCTCATCTTTTTATTCTCCCTCTTCCACTTTTTCATCATTCTCTTTCTTTTTCCTCATCTTTTTATTCTCCCTCTTCCACTTTTTCATCATTCACTTTCTTTTTCCTCATCTTTTTATTCTCCCTCTTCCACCTTTTCATCATTCCCTTTCCTTTTCCTCATCTTTTTATTCTCCCTCTTCCACTTTTTCATCATTCTCTTTTTTTTTCCTCATCTTTTTATTCTCCCTCTTCCACATCTTCATCATTCTCTTTCTTTTTCCTCATCTTTTTAATTCTCCCTCCACTTCTTTATCTTTTTAATCCTCCTCCTCTTCCATATTTTTCTCTTTCCTTTTCTATAACTTCTTTGCTAATGCTCATTTTTTTCACTTTCATTCATATTTAATGAACACTTTTCAGCAAGCGAGTGAACCCCACTACACTGTGCCCATTACACAACCACTCAGATGAGGTGCTAAGCATGGCCAGCCCTTGAAGACCCTGAACCTAAGCTCATACATTAAAAAAGAAAAAAAAAAAAAGAAAGAAAGAAAAAAGAAGTTACATCTGAAACCAATCTAGAATTTCAAAACTGGCAGAAATGGTGATGTTATTAATAATTCATAGAATTCAGTGAAATACAGAAAACTCAGTAACAATTCTTGGGATAAAAAGATAAAAACAACAATGAAAGTTACATGTTGAAGCAAATATAGGTGCGTTGTGTGCATGTGTGTTGTATTTGTAGAGCTGTGGGTTAATAAGTCAGAGGCTATGTATGCTTGAGATTTGTATTACAGACTTAATGTTTTACATGCAAATATATATAAAAACTAAGAGACATACAATGAAACCCGGATATAAGAGAGATTTTCTCTGGTCCCAAATTAGAGCCTGTGTTAATGTATATATAATAGACCAAACCCGGATATAAGAGAGATTTTCTCTGGTCCCAAATTAGAGCCTGTGTTAATGTATATAAAATAGACCAAGCCCGGATATAAGAGAAACCCGGATATAAGAGAGATTTTCTCTGGTCCCAAATTAGAGCCTGTGTTAATGTATATAAAATAGACCAAGCCCGGATATAGGAGAAACCCGGATATAAGAGAGATTTTCTCTGGTCCCAAATTAGAGCCTGTGTTAATGTATATAAAATAGACCAAACCCGGATATAAGAGAAACCCGGATATAAGAGAGATTTTCTCTGGTCCCAAATTAGAGCCTGTGTTAATGTATATAAAATAGACCAAACCCGGATATAAGAGAAACCCGGATATAAGAGACAACTCTCTTATATCCGGGTTTCACTGTATAATGATTTGCCTATGCATATCAATCTATCTTACCATCTATCTTTCTATTTTCTCATTGATCTATCTATCTATATCTCTATATATTCAATAAATAACAAAAATTTCAAGTGATTTATCTGGTTACCATTTTCTCTTGATTTATTGAATATTATTGTCTCTAGTTATAAATTGAGTGCTTTTTTTGGCAGAGGTTTTTTCTGGCCTGA
>CAHIKZ030000200.1:1172500-1195000 GCA_903632075.3 Acanthosepion pharaonis
GCAATACTATATTTTTGATTTAATCTGACACTTGTAAAATTAAAGCATGGCAGAAGGAGTCAGCTACTTTCTGGGGTAGGAGAATGTGCTGACCATTTCGCTATCATCTTTAGCAAAAAGTTTTTTTTAATCATTTCACCCCAAGCAAGGCAATAAAGCTACTAGGATGAAAGGGGTTACTAAGTGTGAGAGAATATGATAAAAGCTACTCTTAAGGAGAGAGGACAATAAAAGAATAAAAATTAAAAAGACAGAAGATAACAATTGATTGACATTGCATTTAAATGTTTGAAGATCCAAAGTCGACTGGGAAGCAAGAAGCCAGAAGAGAATTCCACAAGTGAGAAGTGCGATAAAAGAAACTGTTAGCATAGAATTAATGGTTACATCTAGCCATTTCAACAGTAAAATGATAAAACCTTGCCGCCAATCTAGTACTGCATTTAAATTCATAAAATCCAGGTACCATGAAGGAAAGTTCGTCAGAACAATTACCATGAAAGTATTTATAGAAAAGACAGATTACAGTTATGGGAAAGTGACTGAACCTGAGATGCTAGGTCAGGACCAGTAATATTTCAGATTCGTTGGATTTTATCAAGAATCTCTAAATATATAGCAGGAGAATCAGAGCAGATGTGACAGCAATATTTAAAGTAAGACTTATAAATGTGTAAGATAAATTCTGGTGAGAAGAATTGTCTAGCATGGCATAGTGAACCAAAATTGTTGGCTGCAGACTTCACAGTTGATTCCATATACTCTTTCTATTCTATGTCAGCTGAAAACGTTAGTCCGAGAAGTAACAATGAGTCACTCTCTAGGAGGTTAGCATCAGCCATGCTGATAGAAAGTAAAAAAAGGTTCTCTTAGATGATTAAAAAAGAACAGTTTCACATGAAATGGATTGTATATATGAAGAAATAATCGATGATAGAACTTACAGCATATCTCCCTAGGGAGTGTGGGTAAGGATAAAATACCCGAGAACCCCAAAACAAATTTTATATAAAAACCAGAATCAATGTTGTCTTGTGCCAAAGTAACCTCTATAGTGGGATCTGTAACTGCATATTTGTTACCAATTCTCAAGAAAAAAGAGAATTCATAGATTCTGTTTGATTTGTTTGGGTTTTATTAAAAAATAGATTTTTAAAACAATAAAATTCTTGAGGGGATATACAGTAATAGTTGTGTTGAGGGGAAAACCGGCATTTTCCCTAAGCATTTTTTTTTTTCATGTATGTATACTTTGCCGAAATGTCAATATACTAAATATGTTGCCGAGAATTCTAAGATATATGGTAACCAGAAAAATGGAAATGGAATGGCGCCGTTGGTTGATTAAAAGACTGTTATTTTTTAAGTCGTTTCTACAAACTGTTTTTGGTAAAACACCTGAAAGTAATTAAAGAATCTGGCCAGTTGCCATGGTTCCAATAAAATGAAAAGAAAATTGCTCCAAACGCGCCACAAATAACATTTACCCTAAAGGTTAAATGGAAAAATTAAGAATAATATTTACTCATATAATTGTGGGATACTTTGTAAATATATAAGTATCTAACTTTAATTTTATTACTGTATGTGCAAGAAACAATGTCTGTTTTACCATGGGAGGTATTTGTAAATTTTGTTTCATTACTTGTATTATATTATCAATTATATTGTCTATATTGGCATATTAATAATTTACTTGAATTATATTAATAAATAAGAAACATAAGGGTGACATAAAGAGAGGGAACTGGAAATGATTTAACAGACATTTTCAAGTAAATATTTTCTTTTTTCTATGTACCGTGTTCTTTCATAGCGCATCATAATTTCCTTCTTTTTCTTCTATGTACCATGTCCTGTCAGGATTTTGGCAATCGTGGCTCTCCACAATTTCCTGTCCTTTGTAGCTCTTACTAGAATTTGTCTTTTTGTTATCTCTCCTAAACTTTGTTTCACCATCCATTTGCACAAGCTCATTCTTCTTTTATGTATCATGTCCTTTTCAGGAAGTTGACGATTATGGCTCTCCACAATTTCCTATACTTTGTAGTTTTTAATAAATTTTGTCTTTTTGTCATCTGTTCTGCCATCCATTTACTCAAGCTCATTCTTCTTCTTATGTACCATGACCTTTCAAGAAATTGATGGTCATGGCTCTCCACAATATCCTATCCTTTGTAGTTTTTAATAAATTTTTTTTTTTTGTCATCTGTTCTGCCATCCATTTACTCAAGCTCATTCTTCTTCTTCATTTATGTACCATGTCCTTTCAGGAAATTGAAGGTCATGGTCCTTTCATCCTTTGTAGTTTTAATAAATTTTGTTTTTGAAGGTGTTCTGCCATCCATTTACTCAAATTCTTCTTCTTCATTTATGTACCATGTCCTTTCAGGAAATTGAAGGTCATGGCTCTCCACAATTTCCTATCCTTTGTAGGTTTTAATAAATTTTTATCTTTTTGTCATCTGTTCTGCTATCCATTTAACCATGCCCACTAGGTAGGATATGCATTGTTTTCTCTGCCCCTACCCCTGCCCTCAATCTGTCTTGTGAGTATCAAATTCTCCAATCCCTCCTTCCTCATTATGTGCCCTAGAAACATCAACCATTCCTTCCTGGTGCTAAGTATAAGTTTTCTTTTCGTTTCTGTTTTCTCTTAAACTATATCATAGAAAAACAGATGGTAAAAATTTTTTTGTTATATATCTTTTGTTTGTTGGATACGGTACTTTATTATATGTGTTTTAATTATTATTTGAAATCTTGTAAATAAATGCTTATTGTATTTCAGTCTGCCTTATTAGACCCTCAAATGGGATAGGAAATATATAAGTACGCATTTGATAATAATTATATGGTTTGAAGATCCCACTAGTCCACTTAGTTTCCCATAAAAGGTTTATAATTTACAAAAAATTTAGGAATTATTGTCTCTTTGAAATCAGGAGACTATAAGTGGTAAGAAAAATACACAAGAAATTTTCAGAGACATTAAAAAGTAAGAAGAGTTTATCAGGGAAACAAAATTAAAATAGAGAAAACAAATAATGCGTTTGAGAAAAAAAGAAATGAAACTGGTGAATCATATTATTATAGTTTAGTATTTTACCAGAATTCATTTAGTATCATAAGTTTAGGTCTTTTAAAAAAATTATATTGCAGTAAATTTGTCGGATATAGTACTTTATTATATGCATTTTAACTATTACTTGGAATAATCTTACAGATACTTGTAAAATACAAACAATTACATTTGATTTGCAAACGTAATTCCTGTAGCTAAAAAAAAAAAAAAAAAAAAAAAATCCAATTACCAAAAACATTATTTACCCCAGTCCCCTCACTGAGACAAGATGTGCCACAAATCGGGTTAAATGTGGGGAAACCCAATCACAAACACTTGGTTTCAAGGACAAAAACTGCCAACCCTGACAACTGTCAGTTGCACCAGGATTGGTATGACTACTAATCTCCCATCTCTAGTGCATTGTGGGGGGGCCGCCTCAGGTAGATGTTCCCCAGGAACGGGTTCCACATAGTATTTTATTTTCCCTAACTGTGTCTTTGTGGGCAGAGCCACAATGAAGCTGTACTCTACCTGAAGACCGAGACACAACTGAGAGATGACAATCAGACCCCATATTGAGCTATGGAGTCATAAAGGACATAGTAGAGAAACATAATCCGCAATGGTGAGAACTTAACTGCACGGTTGCCATCTATTTACATAAAAATAAATTTGCAAATACTTTATTTTTATATATATATATATATATATATATATAATAATCGACTCTCCCGTCGAGATTTGATGTATGAGGGTCAAGCAGATCAGTTTCCAGGAAACTGACAGCGCCCGACACCGGCACATGAGATTTGATTATAGTGGTGAAGGCTTCATGCAGGACCATCCACACTTTTTAAAGGGAAGAATACAGAGACCTGATGCACCGAATGCCACAAGGTCCCCAAACGACCCTCCGCAGGTTTTGAATTCAGAGTTGTCCTTCTCCTAGACCAGTTGCCATCCAGGGCTATAGAACCCAGTCTGTCCTGCTATTTTACCCATAGCTGGATGGAGAAGAAGAGGATTCATACCTTTCCCAAGGGTATTAGCATGTAAGTGAATGTAATGGATTCGACTGGAATTTGAACTTAGCTCTGATTCCTCAATCCAAGCCGTTATCCATTACTCCACACTGTGCTCTATATATATATATATATATATATATATATATATATATATATATATATATATATATATATATATATATATATGGCAAAAATGTCTTATTATGATGAAACTTTTTCAAAGGCACAAAACTCTTCTTCCCAAAACAATATACGAATTTACGCCATGAAAGAACATTAATACAATATATCTTTAGAATCAGACACAAAAAATATATTTACAGCACGTTGAGCATCATTCACTATTGCACTTGCATTTGAGTCTGTTTTATTAAGTACTCAGATATATATATATATATATATATATATATATATGCCTTACTCAGAGGATTTGACCTGTATTATTGTTATACCAAAACATTACCTATTCTATTGTAATAGTCTCTCTCACAGATAATAAGTAGTAGTAGCAGTGGCCAGTTGGGCTCAGTGGTGTTGAGTGAGTCAGTCGATGTCGGACATTGAAGTATCAACCATCACAACTAGATTGCTGCATCATTAACTCTTATTTTAAGTTCCTAACGTTTTGTACGTCGAACCTAATTTAGGACGACTTATTGAAATACAAGCCTCCACTGTAAAAAAACTACTCTAGAACAATTATCTTGCTAAAGATTGCAGATTTCAGCATCCCTTGTGTAATTTTAGAAAATATCTCAATGAACCAAGTTTACGATGTCTGGATAAACATATATATAAATACACATTGATAATTATTACATGGTTTGATTTGAACGTTTTGATTAAATCATCTTGAATAATTTTGCATAGAAATGTTCTTAATCAGTTTTCATGCTGAGAGTAACTTTTCTCAGACTTTAAGAATTGTGTTTCATGCATTCATTTTCTCTATTTTTTAAAATAATTTTTCCCACAAGCAAGGTGATAAAGCCACTAAGATGGAAGGGATTACCAAGAATAAAAGAAAATGAGAAGATGCTAGTGAGAAGAAAAGAGAATAAAAGAACTGGATTCAAGAAGAGAGAAGATGGTGATAAAAGACTGAAGATGGTGACTGAAGATTATAGATGGCAGGGGAGCAAGAAACTGGGAAAGATTTTCACAGGTGAGAAGTGTGAGAAAAGAAACTCTTAGAATAAAATTTATGGTTGCACTTAGCTAGTTATTTCAATATGTAAAATGGTGAGCTCTGGTTGCCAGTCTAGCAGTACACTTAATTAATTGAGGTACCAAAGAAGAATGCTCGTTAGAATAATTGCAATGAAAATATTTATAGTAAGAACGGTGGGAAGCCATGTCATGATTATTAGTGCTTTGTAATTAAAATATTTTTTAAAGTTGTTACCAGAAAATTTTCCTTCGCAATTACCTGCCTTAATTTTAATTAAAAATGTCTCAACCCCAAAATGCTAATCAGTTGTACCAAACTAAATACCTTATGACTATATCTTGTTGGATCACCAAAGTTAAGCAATGTCAAGTCTGATCAGAACGAAGATGGGTGACTGTTTGGAAATACCAAGTGGTGTAACCTTGGATGTACGGTCGGTGTAAAGGATAACAGCTTGGATTTGGAGAGTGGAGATCAAAAGTTCCAATTCCAGTTGGGTTTGTTATATTCACTTATGTGCAAATACCCTTGGGAAAAGATATGCATCCACTTTGTCTCCCCCAGTTATGAGTTAATCAGTAGTACTTGTATCAGTAAATCATTATTATCATCCAAAAGTTCTTCCAATCTAAAAATATTTTATGGCTTTAAATAACCCTCAAAATGATAAGCCAAAAAAAACAAAACTCTTATTCAGTAATGCTCTACCTTGAGTGACTCACGAACCTTGTATTGGGTGAACATTAGGTAAAAAAAGAAAATCTTCAACTCCAAACTAATGCTCTATTATCCCAAGGTGACATTCATCTTATGTGTATATTAAAAACTGAATTGGTTTACTAGTAAACAAACAAGGTTGTTGTCTTAGCAGTATTAACCATATGTACAACAAAGAGATAAAATGTATCAAGTCATTTTCCTAATGCCAATTTCACTCAGTGCCACAGTGTTTATCCAGACATCATGAACTTGGTTCATTGAGATATTTTCCAAAATTCACAAGGGATGCTGAAATCTGCAATCTTTGGGAAGATAATACACGTCAAATCCTCTGAGTAAGGCAAACGCATGGCCTGCTGGCAACATGGAGGAATGGTGTGGTAGAAATCTGTGGTCAAAGAAGAAGTCATCAGTACACTGGTGCCAAGATAATGGTAAAATGATGCTTGGCAAGAGAAAGCTGCATTTATCAGGAATCAGTTCATCACATCAGATTACAAATTTTTACTAGAGAAGAATGTTCTTAGCAATCTGTTAATTTGGAGTTGGATGTTGGGGTAGTGTAACAGTTAATGACATTGAATTAAAAATTGGCAAACCAAGTTCATTATGTCCACTTTTGCATAAATACTCTAGGGAAAGGTATTAATTCATTTCTTCTCCCCTAACTACAGGTTAAATAGCAAGGCTGATTGAACTTTATTTTCTTCAGACAAATAAAAAATTTTTTTGATGGAATTAGTATTTTATAGAAAAAGGCAAAAAAAAAAGTGGTGGGAGAGATAAAACAAATGCTAGTTATGTTAAAACATATAATAAATACTCAAACATTAAGTTTATATTTTGACATTCAATGTATCACAATGAATCATTTATTTAAAACATCATATTTAAATTCTCAAACATTAATTTAAAATTTTTGATTCAGGTCAATATTATTACAATGAAAAATTTATTTCAGAGCAACAGAAGGCAAAATTAACAAAGTTTAAAGGTTCAGGACAGCATAAGGCATAATCACACAAAATTTGGGGGTTCAGGACAATATTAAAGGCGTTATTAACAAAATTTGGGGGTTCAGGACAACATAAGGCAAAATTGACAAAGTTTGAAGGTTCAGGACAGCATAAGGCATAATACACAAAATTTGGGGATTCAGGACAGCATAAGGCATAATTAACAAAATTTGGGGGTTCAGGACAGTATAAGGCATAATTGACAAAATTTGGGGGTTCAGGACAGCATAAGGCATAATTGACAAAATTTGGGGGTTCAGGACAGCATAAAGAATAATTGACAAAATTTGGGGGTTCAGGACAGTATAAGGCATAATTGACAAAATTTGGGGGTTCAGGACAGCATAAGGCATAATTGACAAAATTTGGGGGTTCAGGACAGCATAAGGCATAATTAACAAAATTTGGGGGTTCAGGACAGCATAAGGCATAATTAACAAATTGTTTTGGTTCAGGACAAATAAAGCCGAACAGGATAACATAGGGTGTAATTAAAGAAAAATCAGCCAACACAAAACCTGGACATTGGAATGAGGTTTATAAAGGTTTTGGTTCAATATTTCCAGTAGTTTACTATGCCAGACACCTGGTGATGGATGGAAAGTAGAATGGCTGAAACATGACATCCATGGACTCAATTTTTTTGTGAATCAGTGTATAATAAGGACAAGTCTTACTCTCAGAAATTCATACAGAAATGAGAGGGTACAATGGCAAAAAGATTGGACTTTAATAACCAAAATGAAAGGTTCTAATAATGCTAATTGATACTAATAATAATTACTGGATCAGTGCAGCAGACTAAAATAATCAAGGTAAGGAGACAAAGAATATTTTTTACTTTTGAGTTTTTATTTCAGTCATAAGTGTTCTCTCAGGAGCTTCTTGCACTAAGTAACAATTCTAGGGAAGAAAGTTTTTGAGTGATACTTGCTTTTTTATCAAAAGGGACATGAAGGGAATTGGGCATCCTAATCTGTAAAGGTCCAAATTAGTGGCATTAACTTGTCTGAACACCAAGTCCAGTTCATGGTTCTTCATATTCTTCCACCATTTTGTTCCGTGTTCAGAAATGTTATTTTTATTATTTGCCCTGTGTGTATGGGGAAGGATGATGATGCCGTTTTCTTATTGCTAAGAGAATGAAAGAAGAAGAATCTGTGGTTGAAGAAAACACAATCTGATAATTTGAAGTCAGAATGAGTTTGGAGAAGACATATTTTTATAAATGCCATTTCCCTTCAAGATTCACAGATTCCTTTTATTTGTTACCAATGAATTGCCACACATTATACAGAATGATGGTCGAGTGACTTCTCATTGTTCTCCCCACAGTTTTACTTCTATTAGACTGGTTGCCAACCATAGTTGGAAAGTCTAATCTATTTTGCTGTTTAACCCATATCTGGGAGGTGACAAAAATGGATTCATACCATTACCAAGGGTACTTGGATGAAAGTAACTGTAACAAACTTTGCTGGAATTGGCCTCCCCTAAAGGCATTTGTGTGAAAGTGAATGCAGTGGACTAGGCTGAAATTTGAACTCAGCTTGCTGATTTTAATTTTTGTACTGATATCCACAGATTGTAATCTTGTTTGGTTAATTGGGGGACATCTGGACAACTGGCCTCATTTCTTCCCAGGACATCTGAACAACTGACCATATTTCTTACCTCCCAGGGCATCTGGACAACTGATCTCATTCCCTTGCCACTGGACATTTCTTTTCCCTCTCCTGGGACATCTGGCCTAATTTCTTCCCAGGACATCTGGACAACTGATCTCATTTATTCCTAGGACATCTGAACAACTGGCCTTATTTCTTCTCAGGACATCTGAACAACCGATCTCATTTCTTAACCGCACCCCGAACATCTGGATAACTGCTCCTCACCAGGTATCTGAACATCTCATTTCTTCTTAGGACAACTGGCACTTCTCAATTTCAATAATTGGATCCATACTGACAAGTTAAAGCTCTGAAAAACATCTGCACCTGTTTTTTTTCTCCCCCAATTTATTTCTCTCCTATTAGTCCAATAAAGAAATAATAATTACTATTTGTAGAAATTAATTAAATTCACAGACTTGCATATTTTGAAAGAGGCAGGACACCCTCACTGCCGAAGCTGGAGTTAGATTCAAAAGCAGTTACAGAGCTTGAGTGGCAGTAATGGTGGTGGTGGTGGCGTGGGGGGAGTGGTGAAAAAGAGAACCTTGTTCCACATCAGGGCACGACAACCCCCCACCATCTTGGACTATTAGCAAAAGCCAGAAGAACATCTCAATAAAAGCGGAAAATCCAAAATGACAACTGAGGAACCAGACTACTGGATCCATAATTATATTGTCCAAAATCCGAATCCATCCTCTGCTGGGCATACGAGATGAATTGCTGATGGTTACGGACTTCAACAGAAGCAGATATTTTTTAAGGACCTGCCCTTCCCGGCTGTTATTGTCTTTTGTCTCTTGAGTTTTAGTCTAAGTCAGGCATGACCACGGGTCGTGCTTCAGTGAAAACTATTCAGGAAAAGGAGACGAAGGGTACAAAGAGTGTCCACTCCCCCTAACACCAAATGAGAATGATGGGAGAGTGGGTCTAAAAAGGTGGGGCTTTGAGCTAACAAGAGAAAGAAGGCTGGGTTTCTGAACAAGAGCAGTGTCAGAAGAATTCCTAACCTCATGTTACTAGCCACCACGCCCCAAAGTGAGGGGAGCTGTTAGTTTATAATTGACAGTAGGGTAGATTAAGATTGGGTGGAGTGCATTTGACAAAGTTGGGCGACTGTAACCATAAAAATATGGAGAGGTGTGTATGGGAGCTCTAAGGAGTGTGTTTCGAAATGGTTTAGGAGAGCATTTAGGATAGACATGTGCCATGCAGCACACGCGTACAACTACACAAATAGATAAGCAATCAACTGAAAACTGAAACACATATTTATGTTAAATACACACTCTTGTACACAGAAGTCTATGTATACATTATAACACACATACTCATTCGTATGAAAAAATATGTGTAAAAATACGTTTACACACTTGACGTTAGTGTGGTGAACATTCATTAATATGCAAACATACACAAAAACAATCTGTTACTTTATTTCTTTAAGATTTTTGTAAAAGATAGAAAAAAATCCTCTTTTTGTAAGCAAAATAAGAAATTAAGATTAGCTTTATGCTTTTCTTTTTAAAGATAATTTGAAAAGGAAGAAAGGAAGGAAAGAAAGAAAGAAGGAAAGAAAGAAGGAAAGAAAGAAGGAAAGAAAGAAGGAAAGGAAAGAAAGAAGAAAGAAAGAAGAAAGAAAGAAGAAAGAAAGAAAGAAGAAAGAAAGAACAATGATAAAAAGAAAGTAGGAGGAGTGAAAAAGTGTGAGGAGACTAGGATGAAGAAAGAAATAAAGAGTAGGATGAAGAAAAGAGAGAAAAAGATTAAGAAAGCAAGAAAAGGATGAAGAAAGAAAGAAAAAGACAAAGAAAGAAAGAAGACAGGATTAAGATAGTGAGGAAAGGATGAAGGAAAAAGTAGACAGGATTAAGAAAGAAAGAGAATAGGATTAAGAAACAAAGAAAAGGACGAAGAAACAAAGAAGACAGAATTAAGAAAGACAGTAGGATTGAGAAAGAAAGAAAAAAAGAAAGAAAGAAAGAAGAAAGAAAGAAAAAGAAAGAAAGAAAAAAGAAAGAAAGAAAAAAGAAAGAAAGAAGTAAGAGAAAAAAGATAAAAAGTATGAGTTAGAGAAAAGAAGCAAGTATTGGGATCAATGAAATGATTGAGAAGAAAGAAAAAGTGATAAAAAAAAAGGAAAGCATGTGGGAGGAAGAGGAGATGAAACGAAAAGAATAAAAGAAAGTGAAGAAAAAAAAGGAATGAAACTAGGAACAAAAAGAAGGAAGGAAGAATTGAGAGAGAGAGAAGAAAGAAGGAAAAGTGAAAAGAAAAAACGGATAGGTAGAAAAAATGCAATGAAATTGAAGGAGTAGCAAGTGAGAGGAAAGGATGAGGAAAAGAAAGAGTAAATGGCAAGAGGAAAAGAAAGCACGTAGTAAAAAGAAAAGAAAGCAAGGACAAGGGAAGAAAGAAAGTTGGAAAAAGGAAAGAAAGCAAGTGGAAGAAAGAAAGAAAGAAAGTGGGAAAAAAGAGAAACAGAAAGAAATAAAGGAATAAAAAGGGTAAGAAAAAAGATCAATAAAAGAAAAAGAACGGAAAAACAAAAGAAAAATCCAAGTCAAAATGAAATGAGGGGAAACTATTCAAAAAAAAAAGAAAAAAAAAAAAAAAAAAAAGAGAAAAAGAAAGAAAAAAAAGAAAAAAAAAAAAAAAAAAGAAAGAGAAAAAAGAAAAGAAAAAAAAAAAAGAAAAAAAAGAAAGAGAAAAGAAAAAGAAAAAAAGAAAGAAAAAAAGAAAAGAGAAAAAAAAGAAAGAGAAAAAAGAAAAGAAAAAAAAAAAAAAAAAAAAAGAAAAAAAAAGAGAAAAAAAGAAAAGAAAAAAGAAAAGAAAAAAAAAGAAAAGAAAAAAGAAAAGAAAGATAAGTATTAAAAAAAAAAACAAATAAATAAATAATCAAAAATGAAGAAAGGAAAAAAGAAAAAAATTACAAGACATAATAACCAAAAAAAGGATACCATAAAAAAAAGTATAAACTTTTATATGAGTGGACTCAGAGATTGGTCCCTTGTGCTATGCCCAACAAAACAAAGCAAGCACAAAAGACTTTGGTATAGGGTAAGATAGAAATGGGGAGAGTTGGAAACAGGGTGAAGAGAAAAGAAAAGAGAGAGGTAGGAGCAAAGACAGAGAAGTTAAAAAAACAAAAAAAAACTTAACTAAAAAGTTCAGGTGGTGGGGAGGTTGGTTCAAGCTCTGGACACACAGAAGAAACAAAAAGACAAAGCACGACACATTTCGTATTACACATGCCTCATAAAACATTTGCAGATACGGCTGACTGAATAGGAACTCCAGTACACCCTGACACCCAAGACCCACCCAGACAGCATCCAGCTTAACTCTTACCCAAACTTTTCTCCTACCCATCACCCTACCGGAGAAGATTATTTTCTGGAATTATTGGTAAATATAAAAAAAAAAAAAAAAAAAAAAAAAATGAAAGTGAAGCATTTTGGATTAGTCATATCTGAACAAAAAAAAAAAAGGTCCTGTTTATCAAATATGATGCAACTTCAGCTAAGAATCGTAACAAATATAGTTTGATAATATAATTTAATGGCTACTGTATTTGAGCATGTGGCCAAGTGGTTAGATCATTGGTGTTCCAACGTTCACACTTTGCATTTCATTTTCTATTGTGATTGAGGTTTCATCATTATTTCGGTTCATCAGTGTTTAATTTTCTGTTGAGATTGTCTTCATCCTTGTCATTTTATTTTCAGTTTGACTGACTTGAGTCTCAGTGTATGATTTTAGGTTCAAATTGTCTTGATCCACGACCATTTGTTGTCGGTTACTTTATTGTTTAATAGTATATGCAATTTAATACTAAATTGTAACAATTTTGAATGCATTTTTATTTTTTTGAGATAATACGGTGTAGCAATGGATAGCGGCTCGGATTGAGGAATCGGAGAGCCAAATTTGAATTAAAGTCTATTCCATTACATTCACTTACTTGCTAATACCCTTGGGAAAGGTATGAATCTTCTTCTTCTCCTCACTCCAGCTATGGGCAAATAGCAGGACAGACCGTGTTCTATAGCTTTGAATGGCAACTCTCTCTCTCTCTCACATAGTATGTATTTTGTTATTTTTTGACTCATCTCCTGGATGCTGAGAAATTAATAAAATTAAGATTTAGCCACACGGTACAGTAATGGATAGTGGCTCGGATTGAGGAATTGGAGAGTCTAGTTCGAATTCTAGTCGAATCTATTACATTCACTTACGTGCTAATACCCTTGGGAAAGGTATTAATCCTCTTCTTCTCCCTCCAGCTATTGGTAAATAGCAGGAGAGACCGGGTCGTATAGCCTTGGACGGCAACTGGTCTACCGCAGAAAGAAATGGTAACCTATTGTGGGAAAAAATCTACCTCATCAGTTATGTATTGAAAGATACATGATTGCCTAAGTGTGTATCACGTATGGCATATAACTGATTGAAATACACTGAGGAGTTGATACCCTTGGGAAAGGTATGAATTTTCTTCTTCTCCCCCAGATATGGGGAAACAGCAGGAAAGTCTAGATTCTGTAGCTTTGGATGGCAACTGGTCTACCGCAGAAAGTAACCTATTGTGGGAAAAAAAATCTGCCTCGTTAGTTATGTATTGAAAGACACATGATTGCCTAAGCATGTATCACACATGGCACATAACTGACTGAATGTCTTTTTAGTGATACTAGTCTTTCTAATTAACCCATAGCTAGGAAGAGAAGAGGTGGATTTGTAATTGTAATTTTTCTAAGAGTATTTGCATGTGAGTGAATATAACGAACCCAACTGGAATTGGAACTCAGCTCTCTGATTAACAATTCTGAGCCATAATTCATTACACTTCTTGCACATCCAAGCTTACAGCACGTGGTATTTCCAAGTGGTCATGATGCATCTAGGTACTGACCAGGCTCATCATTGCTTAACTTTGGTGATTGTACAGGAACAAGTGTTTCAATGAGATGTAGGTTGTAAGCCTTCTTCTTTAACATTTTATTTTTAAGTTCAGTTGTCATTTTCAGTTTGATTAACTTGATCTTCAGTGTTTCATTTTCAATTTGAATGTTTTTATCATTTTCATTTCTTTTTTATGCAGGTTCTTTAATTACAAAAGATTTAAGAGCAGAAGTACACAAAGTATGCCCAGATGAACAGAATTTCCAAATCTAGTCATCATCCTGCCCAATCGTGGTATTTTGTCTCTGAATGTCGGCATGTATACCTAGCTTCTACAAGAATCTTGGCTACTTTCTTAATTTTGTATGCATTGCCTTTAACACACTTATCAGGTATGGGAGTTGCAATAAAAAGCAAGAGAAATGAAGATGAAAGAAATACTAGTGAAAAATGAATAATAATTGACAATACTTCATCTAAAGTTAGAACAAAGACATTTTGTGTTATGAATCTTTGTGATTATAAATGTATGCACACATATTCACTGGCAGATATTGATTTGAATAAATGGAAATTAGATGTGACTTGGATAACCTAACAACTCCTGCCAAAAAGTGAACACATAAAATAAATAAATAAATAAAAACAAAAAACATGGTGAGCGGTAGTTATTAGGAAAATGGGTGGGACTGGAAATAGAGAACGGAAATACCAATTTTTTTTTGTTGTTTTGTTTGTCAGCTTGCTTCCAAAGCTAAATTTTAAGCAGCTCCAGTAAAAATTGCTGGAAAGCAATGTCAAAAATAGATAGAAGGAATTGTGGTCTATTCTGTCAGTCGAATAAATGGTGGTGACCAATGAAGATGGGAGTTTAGGTTGGAGGTGGGGATTCATGGTTACTTCAGCTAGCACAAAAATAGATTTTTTTTTATCATCACAAATGAAAACACAGAAACTAGAAAACAAATCTTGGCAGCATGTGTATATGCTTATTATGCATGAATGCATATATATATATATATATATATATATATATATATATATATGAAAATTATTATATATATATGTATATATGAAAATAAATACATATATATATATATATATATATATATATATATGAAAATACATATATATATATATATATATATATATATATATATATATGAAAATATATATATATATATATATATATGAAAATAAAATATATATATATATATATATATAAATGAAAATAAATATTTTATATATATATATATATATAAATGAAAATAAATATTTTATGTATGTTTTGAACAATAAAAAATATTAAAGAATTAATATCTTCAGACACACTGGGTTATATATCAATATTCATTCATTTTGTATTATTTCAATTAGATTCCTTGACTGGTTTTGGCATATATATATATATATATATATATATATATATATATATATATATATATATATATATATATATATATATATACACACACACACACACTAGAGTTTAAATGTTTGAGGCTGCCCCTGGTAATTTTTAAAATTGGCCCTAAAATTAGTTGTTTTGTATTTTAAATGAGAGAAAATTATTATATCTGGTTAAAAAAAAAAACATGAGACATGATTTTTTATTAGAAATGTTATGAAAAAAAAAAAAAAGTAAAAAGTATCTTATGATTACATTTTGCTCTCATCAAACTATCCTCCTTTAACCTTGATTACTGCAGTACAAATTTTTGGCATTCATTGCAAAAGTATCTCAAAGTATGAGTTTGATAATTGATCCCATTCTTTTTTCAATGACTCTAAGAGGTCTTTTTCGGGTTTTTTTTTTTACTCTTCTGTCAAATTCATCCACTGATAATTCTGTGGGTGGATTTAAAACTTTTGGACTGTACTGTGTGTGTGTGTGTGTGTGTGTGTGTGTATATATATAGCATTGTTTTTTATCTCTATCTGAAGTTTGTATATAGCAGGAAACTGACTGCCAGTCATGGAAATAAAGGGGTGCCTCTCTGAATAATCATATATATATATATATATATATATATATATATATATATACACACACACACACAGTGTGTGTGTTCAGGTTCTGATGAAAATAAAAAGTAAAATAATCTACATGAGATTAGGTAGCTTATAAATATATATTTTTTTCTAAATTTAAGATTCCCAGCATCTCTCGTTTGTGCACAAATGTGTAGTCACATCAACATAAACAAACCTAGTCTGATGAAGTCCTAAGGGATGAAATGCGTCACAAAACACACACTTCAAAACTGCTCTTGATATATAAAAATTTATATATCATTACCCCATATAAATAATATTTTTGTATTGCATTAACAATTTTTGGGAGATAAGAAGGATTTTTTTCCAGATGCAAGTATTACTATTAATCCATAGATGGGGAACAGAGAGAAGAGATGGATTCATACCTTTCCCCAAGGGGGGGGGGTGAGCATGAGAGAATTAAGGGAATTTTGGAGTAATAAATTAAACTACACCTCAGCGCCACTTTGGATTCTTGTATATTTTGGAAAGAAACGAAGCAGTATCCTGTACCATTACAAGAGCCAGATCAGGCCAGAAATGGAGTACAGTTGTCATATTTGGTCAAGTGCTGCCCAGACGTCACTCTCCAGCCTTTATAAAGTTCAAAAGTATCTCTCAACCCTTGTGGGTGACAAAGTATTTTCCAAGTTCCAACTTCTCTCTGACATGCAGGATGTAGCAAGCCTTCCATTGCTCTATCGCTACTTCCATTATTACAATATAACCTATTCAAGACTATGGTTAACCATTATCATCCCCTCCTATCTGCATAAACTGTCTCTTACTCTGTAACCCTTGACTTCAAGTGGCCCCTGGCCTTGTAAAGAGTGAATCTTACTGTAAAAAAAAAAAAAAAAATACCTAAACGTGTTGCTCCAAATAAAACAAGTGACTTGTCCAGTGAATTAAAACCATGAAAGGAATGAACATCACTTGCTGATTATGTTGCATTGAAACATAAAGTTCAGGAATTTAACCATTCTTGCTAAAGATGCAGCTCTCTGTACAACTTGACTAAGTACCTGAACATTCCTGCTATCCTCTACCATTACAAGAGCCAGATCAGGCCAAAAATGGAGTACTGTTGTCATATTTGGTCAGGAGCTCCCCAAACCTCACTCTCTAGCCTTGATATAGTTCCAAAGCATCTCCAAGCCTTTGCAGGTGACAAACTATTCTCTACCCTTCAATCTCTCTCCTACAGCCGGGGTGTGGCAAGCCTCTCACTGCTCTACCACAACTTCCATGGAAAGTGCTTACATGTCAATTATATGCCATTCGTGATACATGCTTAGGCGATCATGTATTTTTTGATACATGACTGACAATGCAGATTTTTTTCCCACAGTAGGTTGCCATTTCTTTCTGCAGTAGACCAGTTGCCATCCAAGGCTACAGAATCCAGTCTGTCCTGCTATTTACCCATAGCTGGAGGGATAAGATGACGATTCATACCTTTCCCAATGGTATTAGCACGGAAGTGAATGTAATGGATTTGACATGAATTTGAACTCGGCTCTTTGATTTCTCAATCTGAACTACTAATCATTACTCCACTGTGCCTCCTCTTCAGCCATGCAGTTTCCATAGCTGAAGTGGTAAATTCACTGTCCATGAAAATATGTTCCTCAAATATGGGATGCCAAACTCTGGTCTTTTTAGAAGTTAACTTTTTATTCCTACTTAATATTTTGGAAAATATTTGACCCTGGGAGTTTTGATATAAAGTAACTAATAAAAAGAACATCCAGCTAAAAATTAATCAGGAAAATTCTTCATTTTGAATTCAAATAACTCACCACCTTGTTTTTTTTTTTTTTTGGTTCTTACTTCATATTTCTTTCTTTTATGATCAGAAGAAATTCTGTCAAGAAAGTTGTGATAAAAAGCACCCAGAAGATAAAGAAAAAAAACTAATAGCCAAAATCCTTCGTCTTAGAATTCAAATACATTTTTGTTCTTATTTTAAACTTCTTACTTTTATGGTCAGAATGACTGATTTGTTTTTTTTTTTTATGGTTTATCAAACTTTTGCAGGCTATTTAAAGCCAGAAAATATTTTTAGATTGTAAAAATATTAAAAAAATAATAATGATTTACTGATTTTACTTATTAACCCATAGCTGGAGGGAGAAAAGGTGGATTCATACCTTTCTGAAGGGTATTTACATGTAAGTGAATATAATGAACCCAATTGGAAATGGAACTCAACTCTCGAATTTTAAATTCACAGACATTGTCTATTACACCACCTTATATTCCCAAGTGGTCACCCATCTAGGTACTGATTAGGTTTGGTGTTGCTTAAGTTTGATGATTCTATAAGAACTGGTGTTTTAACATAATATGGCTGTAAGCTTTTATATTAAGAAGGAATTCAATGAAGAAAGTTGTGATAAAAAGCGATGAAAAAAATCTGCATCTAAACTGAAGTTACTTAAGTTTGTTTTTTTTTCTTAGTTAAGCTTCTATATCCTCATGCTAACCTCGACCTTAACAAGAGCCAGATCAGATCAATCGGAAAATGGAGTACTGTTCTCATATTTGGGTTGGAGCTGCCCAATCCTCACTTTTCAGTCTTGATAAGAGATCAAAAGTATCTCAGAGTCCTTGTTGGAGAAGAATTATTTTCCACTCTCCAACCTCTCTTTCACAGGCGGAATATGGTAAGCCTCTCACTGATCTCTTGCTATCTCCATGCAAAGTGCTTAGACAAACTATATTCCTTGATTCCGCTAACTCTAACCTTCACGGCTAGGACCCACCGTGCTACATTCCATTTGTATTTCATTGGTGAAAAGTAAGTTTCACTCAAACAGCTTCTTCCTGCAAACCACTGCTCTTTGAAACTATCTCCCAAGTGTACGATTCCAAGAACACTACAATCTCAACCTGTTCAAATCTAGAGTTAACTTTTATATTTGCCTTCTTTCCATATAAATGATCCCTTAACCTTTAGCACTCTGCATTATTAATATTACTATCCTTTCGACTGCATTCTTTTTCAAGGCCTCTTAGTCGCAGTATCCTTATTGTTAATTTCACTCAAAGGTGTTTTCTGTTGCCATAGCAGGATATGACTACACATCTATGAAATTCAATCAAATTCAAATTCAGGAATCAGAGTCACCTTCAGTGGTAGGATAAATTTTTTGTACACCAAATGAATTCACCTACAGAATGATAAAGGTTAATCTATTTACTTGAAGTGGGCCCTGGGCCTTGTATAGTGTGAACCCTAATGTAAGAAAAAAAAATAATTGAAATGAAACCAGGTGCACTAACATCAATGTTAAAGATCATTTTTTTGTCAGAAGAGTCATCATGGGTTACTTTTGTTCGTTAACAAACTGTTGATTTAACTCAGCTACTAAATCAATAATTGAAGAATTAATAGGAATTTTTAAACTTGACTTGATGGTTATAAACCAAGAAAATGACTAAAGAAATTAAATTAATCAATAAACAAAAATTCAAAATTCAGTGAAAGATTAAAAATATATCAAAATAAAAAAATCGTTTAAAAATTGATTAAATAAAAAGAAAGAGAGTGAAAAATAATTAGCCATATTGGAATATAAAAAAGTTCATGTGATTAATTAATTGACATAAATTAAAATTAATAAATTTAAACAATAAGTTGTATATAAAAATTATGTGAAAATTTTTAAAAGGCCATCTGCCAAGGAAAATTTAAAAACTAAAACCATGCTGACATATATTAAATAGAAGAAACTTGGACCTTCATGCTCTCTAAAAAAAAAAAAAAAAAAAAACAGTGTCAAAATGACAGCTTTTCCATTGGCACTATAATTATTTTAACTACCTTCTCTCCTCAGCAATGTTTATTGTTTTAAAAAGTAATGATTAGAATTTTAAACATAGGAAAGTGTATTTATACATTTTCTTTGTTCTTGAAAATCAACAATAAAAATAATAAACACTTTATTTATTAGATTATTTATTAGAATGGTTGGCAAAACATCAGCTAATTGCCAACTGATTTAAATTTTATAAAATGGTAAATAAAGATTTTTTTATAGTCGCTTCACATCTTACGTATTATAAAACGCAGATTGTGTGTGTGTGTCTGTACGTTTATATATTGGATCGAATTTCCTACATTTTTCAACCGATTTCAACAAAACTTCATAGGACTACGTAAAATTACCTTACGGTGGTTCTGACAGTGCCAAAAATTGGAAAAACACAATTGTTTTTGCACAAAATCAATTTGAAAACACGATTGAGGCATTAATGAAAGGGGGACAACTCATATCGAGTTATACTTACTAATATCAAGTTATAATTATTATAAAACCCAGGTTGGTTGGTTGTGTGTGTGTGTTCGTTTATATATGGGATCGGATTTCCTACATTTTTCAAACGATTTCAACAAAACTTCACTTTTTTTTTGGCAGGTAGTGTTTCTTATTGTCTGGCACACTTTTTTCTTTATTTTTACATTCAGAATGCTTTAAAAATTCCATTCAATCGGTAGACTCATAACGATTGAAAACAATGTTTTTGTTTGAGTTTGGGTTTGACCAATTCGTAAAAAAAAAATCAAAACAAAAAAAACTAATTAAGACATGCGTGTCCGTCAACTTTAAACAATAATCTTTGTCAATTTTATTTTTCAGTCTTTATGATGGTCGATACTTGATCTATCTCTTACTGTTACATCCCCGGGCAACTCCGGGCTATACTGCTAGTATTTTAATAATTTAATAAATGTTTATAAATTTATGAATAAGAAATTGTTTCCATATTTATTTCTTTATAAATCAGTAAATAATAAATATTGCATTAGTTTTAATTGTATTCATTTTTAGAATGTTGTCGATATAAAATTATTCTTGTAAATAAACAATCTAATAAATAGGGTTTAATATTTTTGTTGTAAATTCTCAAAAACAAAGAAAATGCATAAATTCACTTTCATCATATGGTTAGATTTTATTACAATTCTAATCATTGGTTTTTAAAACAATAAATATTGCCGAGGAGTGAAGGTAGTTAAAATAATATTGGTGTCAAAGGAAAAACCGTCAGTTTGACACTGTTTTTTTTGCAGGTAATAAGTTTCAAGTTTATCAAAAAATTTTTAAATAATAGAGGGTGGGGCAGAAATAATGATAAGACATCAGCTAGATGAAGATAACATTGCCACTAATGTCTTAACATTATGTGGGAGGTATTTCTGATGCATCCTGTATATTGATCATAAAAATAAAAATGGCGGAAAAGTACAAGTATAAAACTAAATAATTAAAAATTATATTGCATACTGAAAAAAAAAAATTAAAAAAAAACTTGAACAAAATGTCTCCAAGCAACAAAGCAATATTATTTATGATGTGATATCTATGTTTAAAAGTAAAATATTTTAAATATAATTAAAAGACATTTTAAAAAATTTAATTTAATTTTAAAAAAAAAATATGTCATTAACTTACTTTGTTAGGTAACAAAGGGAGTTAATCTGTTTTTTTTTATTTTTAGGATTTACTATGGTGGATTAATTATAAATTTCTTTTTTTTTTTTCATAAGAATTATGTAATATACATGAAGAAATTTTTTCTTTTATAAAAATTACTTTGCTCTTTGAAAATTTTTGTTGGTACATAATCAAAATATATTTACATATAAGTTTTATAAACAATATACAACAAAAAAATAATCTATAGCAATATAAATTATTGAAAACAACAATTTTTAGTAAGTGCAACACAAATAAAGAAAACGTCAGACGAAAAAAGAGTGAGCTTTAGCACAAAAGCCAATTCACAAGCAAATTTGCCTTTCTTTTTTGTATTCAAGGGTTCATCTATTTATTTCTTTAGTTAATTTTCTATTTTGGAATATTCTTGAAGGACTTAACTTTCCCTGTAATAATTCAAGATTTTCACAATTTTTAAAAATATGCAGAGAAAAGCATCTATATACATAGGTAGGCGACTAAATTTATAACCTATTGTATATGGTCACATACTTAAATATGTAGATAGATCAATAAACCTCATGATGAAAAAATAGCATTTATTTCACATAAAAAATATTTACTTTTAAACATAATTAAGTGCATTGACAATGAAGAAAACTAAGTAGTGAATATTAATCACCTAGATAGAACATTATTGTGAAAATTTCAGATCAAAATTCAGTTAAAAACTATGTGTCAGGCAATGAACTATCGAACTATAGTTCTTGTGTTAAACATTAATGTATACATCAAACAAGTTTGAAGCTGATTAAATTCAATACTAAGTTGGTCATCACCAAAGTTTACTGGTAGTCCTTTATGTGGATTATCTTCAATAATTCCAAAGCCTCCTGAAATCCTTTTGAGCAGGAAAGCCACTAAACTGACTGTCATATATACTACTTTATGCTTTTTTTGTTTCAAATTTATAATTGTACATAAAACACTTATATTCATCTTTAAGTGTGACATGTTGATTTAAGTTGTTTCTATTGTAAGTATACACTTCTGAAACGGCATAAAATTTTAGTCATATGTTCTAAGGATAGGGATTGATAATTACTGTGAGCATGTGTGTGTGTGTGTGCATGCCCAATATGTTAGTCTTAGTGCAGATGGTTGCAGGTTAGTATAGGTTAAAATATATTTGATTAGTTTTCCGTATCTATCTCTTTTTAATGACAATGCATTTCCCCTTTATATGTTAGTTTGGCATCTTCAGGTGTTTTTTTTTTTGTTTTAAAGCCGTTAATGTCTGTTTGTTTTGTTGGCATCTTCTGGTTGGAATGAACAAACTGTTTTTTAAGTCCAGTTTGATGAAGAAAGAAAAGGATTTGCTAAGAAAAAAATGCATTGAGAGCGCACTGATTTCATAAGTTTTGACAACAAACCTGAGA
>CAHIKZ030000200.1:1200000-1205000 GCA_903632075.3 Acanthosepion pharaonis
CACCACACCCTAAAATCTTTAGGTTTATTTTCATTTATTTTAGTAACATATGCTGAGAAAATTATTCTCATATTTTGCTAGCATGTTCACTTCACATTGTAGTAAAAGGGTGAAGTGGGCAAAGAACTTTGCTGAGACACACTGGCTGGTGCATAGAGCAAGAACCAGAACTAAATAACAATTATTTAGCTTATCTAGAAAACTGTTATGTCTGTTGGTAGTACATACTGCTATGAACAATTCTTTTCATGCATGAAAAATATCAAAACTGCTGAGTGATTCTCATTTAATTAACATTTTTAGAATAAACACAAGTACCATAAAAGCAGATATTGAAAATATTATAAAATGAAAGCAATGTCAAAAATCACATTGAATTTATTTTATTTTGTGTATGTGTTTCTTTTTTTTTATTGTCAATAATACAGTATTTTTGTAATGATATATATATTTGTTATTAAAATTTGATATTCACAATGTTTTGAATGTTTAAAAAAATACTTTTGTGGCCCAGTGAATATACCTAAATTTCTAATTTGGACAATCAGGAAAAAAGATTGGGCAATCCTGTTCTTACCAATTTAATTCACATCTTATTAAAAATCCAACATTGTGACAATAGAAGATCTGTCAAGGAAGGTGAAATGATGTAAGAACCTGAACGTAAATTTACTGTGGATAATATAGCAATTAAAGCACTTTCTATACATTTTAAATTTAAAATTCTGAGCACTCCCTATCCTTAGTGCACATGGGTGGCCACATCAATGTAAACATCACTTTTTTTCTGATGAAGTCCTAAAGGTTGAAACGTGTCACACATAAAATTTTCCGACTTTGTCATAGATTTTTCCCTAAAATTATTCTTGATATATAATAAATTTATATATTGTCTTCTCACACATATATGTGTCTATACACAAGAGAGTGCTGAAAAATTCTTCCCAAACTCAAGTATTGTAATGAAGAAAGATCTCAAAACCAATTTTTGGTAACAGGTCGGTTGAAGAAACTCTTTTGTGTGTGAGTTTATATGTGTGTATTTGCATGCATGTGTGTAGTCTAATTTAATAGTGTGTGTGTATGTATATTTCTATGAGTTGAATATACAAATATAATAATAGCCAACATTGGGTGATTATATACCTGTTGTAGACATTTGTGTTTACTCGATAACAACAGAGCCAACCTGTGATTTATAATGCAACTATGCTGAGTGGACCTTAGTGACAGTTTCTGTGATGGAGTGCATAATCTATCATGATCAGCCCGGAACACTCATACCCTCGGTCATGATGATCTGTGACTTTGTACTAGCACAACCAATAATGCATGTTCTGTCTACCCAATTTCACTCATGTATGCTAGGATCACCTCCCAGGCACAACAAATTTACAATATATGTATATATTGAAATATAGATATTATAACTATGTGTTTACCTAATACATGTCTATTTTTGCATTTAGACACAATGTAAATATATTGTAAATTTGTGAAGAAATATTACATAGAAAGAGCACATATATATATATATATATATATATATATACACACACAAACACACACACACACACACATATATATATATATATATATACACACACAAACACCTTATATACTACAGTAAATAAATATACGGTTTGGTCAATGACGTAGTCAGGGCCATCAGTACATATGCTAATTTTATATCTCGTGTATGAAGCAACCCTCTTAAAATTAGGTCTTCAAAAGTCATATGATACACGAGTATATATCATTATTTATTTAAAGATATGATTCCAGTGATACATAAGAGTTCTCATGTTTCAAAACAAGCAAAATTTTTTAATTTTAATAATGAATATGCTTATAAAAAGCGTAAATTTCAGGAATTAGTTATTCCAAAAAAAATTTCGCTTGAAGATGGAACAGAGCTTGGTAATTTAATTCAAATAATTATATTGAAGTTTTCGGCTCTTGTTTTGAAACATGAGAACTCTTATGTAGCATTGGAATCATATTTTTAAATAAATAATTATATTTATGATCAACTTTTGCATCAAGCACTATTTTTTAAAATAACAAAAATACTAAAGAACTTTGGATTATTTACCAAACAAGTTCTTTCCTATTTTCTATATATTTTACATATTTTATTATATATATATATATATATATATATATATATATATATATATATATATATATATATAAAACTAAGATAGTTTACACCTTACAAAATCTGTCAGTCAGGACATCACTGGAGGATAATATCTTGAAGGCAAGTAGATTTCTGTAAAAGAAGTCCTCAGTATTAAAAAACAAACCATTAATAAATAAATAAAAAATTCAATGACTTTGTCGGAGTTAACTCCTCCTTCACTCCGTTAACCCTTTCACCAGGGGTCTCTCTTCCCTGGCTATAAATAGCCGCTGACTCTTCGCCTCTATCTCTTTTTCCTTCAGGATTTCAGCTATCAACCTCGAAATGTAGGCGCTAACAAGGGATAGCATGGAAACACGCTAAGCACAATATTCACACACGCACGCACATACAGAATATTCACACACGCACGCACATACAGAATATTCACACACGCACGCACATACAAAACATTCACACACACTTCGTCCTTTGCACTATATATTATGTATTTGTTGTGTTTATGAAAAATATTTATTGTTGAACAAATTCACATTTTCTTCTACTTGATTATTTCTCTTGTTGTTGTCTTTGTTACATTTGATATTGTAAAAATTGTAGAGGGTCAGTTTTTATTTCTATTTATAACCAATACAAATTGGCTGACCCACTATAACTTATCTCCCAAGTTGGAAGACAAGTAACTGAATTTTTTGTTATTTTTCTTTTCCTTATATAAGTTAATAAATTAAGAAAACTTCAATAAACTTATCCTTTGGCCCACTTTAAAGCTTCACAAACAAAGCAGTTGTTACGTTGAGTTTGTAAAGATGGGAAAGGAAGGAAAAATACTAAGGGGATAATAAAAAATACTAAGGGGATAATAAAAAATACTAAGGGGATAATAAAAAATTCCCACAAAACCCGGACTAAAGAGTAAAACCTGAGATTTGAAACTGAATCAATTAAATCAGACAAAAAGCCTTCAAAACTTAGCAAAGAGACAAACACAAGAAGTAGTAATAAACAGAGATAGGTAAAGAATGGACAGTTTTTGGTGGAGGAGGAGAAGGAAGAGGAAAACAAGGGAAACAACCAAAACAATACAAAAATTGTTTTAGGACAAGAAGGTTTCCTTTGAAACTATCTACTTAAAGAGACAAAAATAAAATGCTAATAAATCTCAAAAAAAAAAAAAAAAAAAAAAAAAAAGAAAGAAAGAAAGAAAGAAGAAAGTGTTGCTTTGAATTGAAAAACATAATGAAAAAAAAAAAAAACTAATCAAAGATAACCAGGAATTAAAATATAGAAGTTAGTATTGAATTTAGTCATTAGCAGGTCTTCAGTGGCAGATAAGTTATTGGTAGCAGAAACTGCAAGAGTTTTATTTATTTATTTTTCTTTTTAATAAACCATCAATTGAAAATGAGTAATAAAAATTTACAAAAATAAATTACTAATAAAAAAACAAATTTACTAGAGCTAATTTTCCTGAGAAATTTTCTCAGTTTTAAAATGTAATTATGGAGTTCATTAATTTTTTAAATTTACATTATTTATTTCATATTTAACAACTTAATGGATGGAATGTAGTATAATCATTTTTATATTTTATTCTTTGCAGTAGATTAAAAAGTTAAGTTCTTTATTGAGGAGATTCTGACTTTTAATTGAAACAAAAATATTAGCACATTCTGTTAATGCAAGAGAAAGAACAAGTTCATCTTGAATGTCATTACATTATTTACTGTCAGTCAGTCAGATATCCAAAAGTGATAGATAGATAGATAGATAGATATCCAAAAGTGATAGATAGATAGATATCCAAAAGTGATAGATAGATAGATATCCAAAAGTGATAGATAGATAGATATCCAAAAGTGATAGATATCAAAAGGTGATAGATAGATAGGCAGATATCCAAAGGTGATAGATAGATAGATAGGCAGATATCCAAAGGTGATAGATAGATAGATAGGCAGATATCCAAAGGTGATAGATAGATAGATAGGCAGATATCCAAAGGTGATAGGCAGATATCCAAAGGTGATAGGCAGATATCCAAAGGTGATAGACAGATATCCAAAGGTGATAGATAGATATCCAAAGGTGATAGATAGATATCCAAAGGTGATAGATAGATATCCAAAGGTGATAGATAGATATCCAAAGGTGATAGATAGATAGACAGATATCCAAAGGTGATAGATAGATAGGCAGATATCCAAAGGTGATAGATAGATATGAAAAGATGATAGATATGAAAAGGTGATAGATAGACAGATATCCAAAAGGTGATAGATAGAGATCAAAGGTGATAGATAGAGACAGATATCAAAAGATGATAGATGATATAGATAGATATCAAAAGGTGATAGATAGATAGATATCAAAAGGTGATAGATAGATAGATAGATACAGATATCCAAAAGGATGATAGAGAGATAGAGATAGATATCCAAAAAGGATAGATAGATAGATATCTAAAAGATAGATAGATATCCAAAAGGTGATAGATAGATAGATATCCAAAAGGTGATAGATAGATAGATAGATATCCAAAAGGTGATAGATAGATAGATATCCAAAAGGTGATAGATAGATAGATATCCAAAAGATAGATAGATATCCAAAAGGTGATAGAGAGATAGACAGATATCCCAAAGGTGATAGATAGATAGATAGATAGATATCCAAAAGTGATAGACAGATAGACAGATATCCAAAAGTGATAGACAGATAGACAGATATCCAAAAGTGATAGACAGATATCCAAAAGTGATAGACAGATATCCAAAAGTGATAGACAGATATCCAAAAGTGATAGACAGATATCCAAAGTTGATAGATAGATATCCAAAGGTGATAGACACAT
>CAHIKZ030000200.1:1210000-1225000 GCA_903632075.3 Acanthosepion pharaonis
GCTTTCTTTTTCTATTCCATGTTCTCTGTAGACAGTATCTTTTTAGAAGAAGCCTAAAGCAAACAGGCTACATTATTTACGTCCCAAATTACACCCATTTACATAAGCCCACCCCCTCCCTATACCCACCCAACATTTTGCCTCAGTTCTCACCCTACTCCTTGGTTTTCTTCTAACATTCTCCAGACCCCACACCTATCGTCGCCTTTCTCCGAAAATCTTGTAGCTTTTTATTTACCATAGTCTTTTGAGTTATTTAAGAATGTTTGCTTTTTCACTGTACCTTACGAAGCCCATTTGCACATTAGGACGTGCCAGGGTGAAGAGCTGGTGAGGCTTACCACGAAGGAAAGAGAGAAATGAAATGATAAAAGCTGAAGTCCTAAATCTTCAGATAAGGATGCATTTTCTTGTCTCTTCTTAAAACATACCCGCCCCAAACCGATGTTAAAAAATCCGGAAAGATGATCCAATGGTTGGAAAAAGAAATTGTAGCTACCAATAAAGGCTAAAAGCCTGGGAACCGACAAGCTAGGAAACAGAACAGAACTAAAGACCCTGTTCAGGGGGTCTATAATAATTTTGTTTGTTTTTCTGGGATGAGGGTTTACCATTATTCACACTATTTATATTCAGAGTATTGTCCACATTTTTACTGTTATCAAAATGGTCTAGTGGATAAAAGCATTGGTTTAAGAATTTGATGATAGTGGTTTTGAGTTCAATCCCTGGGCCAGACAGTGTATACTTGGATTCGGTGAAAACAGATGAGCAATAACTGAACAGTACTAAATAAAAACAAGATTTGGACGACACCTTCAGACATGAGCTGGGAATGAGAACAGTCTATGCCTGTAAATTAAATAAAGGGTTCAGTTCAGAAGTCCTTGTAGGTTACTCAGATCGATACATACCTGAGGAAGGCTGGAAGATACAATGGCTGAAATGTTGTGATAAAAACAACAAAAATGAAGACAACAGTCTAAATGTGAATAGTGTAAATAAGGATTTAGAATACTAATAACAGTAGTTGTGGTAATAATAATAATAATAACAACAGTAGAAAAGAAGATTTAGGGTCAGTTTTTTTCAGCACACAGAAACAATCACTGGACTTGAGAGTAGGTTGTTTTTATTTAGTAGCATATCAACAACTCTATGGGTCATTTAATAACAAAATCTAAATATCTTGTATGCAATTTTATGGCTTCATGTTTTTAGATATATAGTTTGTAGAGAACAAAATGTATTGTTGGTAATTTTTTGAAATATATTGATGGTAATTCTGTTATAAAAATGTATTTTTCTACTCTTTTAGTCTTGCATTGATTGTCAATTCTTCCATAAAAATGTGTTGTTGGTCATTTTATTATAAAAATGTATTGTTGGTCATTTTACTACAAAAATGTATTATTTATAGTATTTTTTTTATAAAAATGTATTGCAACTAATTTCACTACAAAAATGTATCATTGGTAATTTATTTATAAAAATGTATTGCTGGTAATTTTACTATAAAAAAACATTTTGAATTTTGTTTAGAGGTTCATTTTTTGCCTATATCTGGGACCCTAACAGGTGCTACCACCCCAGGTCAGGGTGAACAAGGCAACACCAGCAATTAAGAGGTGGTTCTATACTCTTCAAAACCTCCAGTCTCCTGATCAGAGACTTTGCTGCTGGACGTAGTTTATTATCATACCCAAGACTAGAAGCTGAGTGGTGTTGGGTAAAAGATATTTTTTTCTAAAGAGGGAAGCAGTGTCACTTATGTTTGTAGCACATGAGCAGGCCATCAGAATGAATGCTATTAAAGCCAGGATAGACTGAAGAAAGCAAATGCAGGATGTGTGGACAAGGTGATGAGACAGTTAACGACATACTCTCTGGATTTCTCAAACTGGCACAAAAGATGTGTAAAGGAGGACATGATTGGATTGGTAGTAGAATTCATTGGAGAATATGTCATAAGTTTTGCTTCAGTGTAAAAGAGAAGTGGCAATTGTAGAAAATGGCAGTCACAAGATATTATTGGATTTCTCAGTTCAAACAGATCATGTAATTGAAACACAAATATTTGATTATATTGTTATAGATAGGAAAAATAGCAAGTGTCACATTATTGACTTTGTTCTTCCATATGATACAAGAGTAGGTACCAAAGAAATCTGGTTAGAGAGCTGAAGTAGCTATGGAATATGACTATTGAAGTAATTCCAGTAGTGATGGGTGCACTTGGAACACCACCAAAAAACTGAAAAAGCACCTAGGGAAAAATGGAATTGAGAGATTGCAGAAGTAAAGAAAGAGTTTATATGAACAATTATATCATATTTTATATCAGAAATATTTTTAATCGGATTGAAGGAATAAGGAGACTGAGAATGAAAAGAAAAAGAGGAAGTGACTAAGGGATTTTAGAAGAATATGAACAATGTAAGATATAAAATAAATACAATAATAACTGATAATTCTCTCATATATCAAGAAACAAATGGTAAAAAGGAATAGAAGCATCTCTGAAATTATTGACGATAATGAATGATTATATTGGATAAGAACATTCGCCTGTCAGCCATTCCAATGGTCAAATAAAGAATTCTGCAAACAAAGGATCTGTACAAAAAAAAGGAAAAGAAAGTAAGAAAGAAAGAAATAGAAAGAAAAAGAATTTTGAAATTCCAAGAATGATAATGATTACATTGTGCAGAAATATTAGGAGGCACAATGAAGTAAAAGTGCTTAGAGGAATTGAGTCCAAGATTGTAGACCTCCAAAAACCTGCCATCATTTTACTCTGAGTATTCTCTGTAAAGTACTTGAGCTATGAGGAGTCTTGTTGGCACCATGCATCAAGAATAGAATTTTCATTGACTATGTCAGTGAGTGACACCAACATAATAATAATAAGAAGAAGAAAAATGTATACGAAATACCAAGTTAAATTCACAAAACAGAATGTCAGTCATAAACATTTTGGCTCGCCTTGTGGTGCAGGATACTTTTTAACCTCCTTAACTAGACCATAATTGACATTAAGCAAATGGCTGTCAAATGAGAAAGCTTCTCACTTGCAACATCATTTTGATTGTCTGTATGGGTCCACATTTGAAAGAAGCAAAAATTGGTTCAACTAGAACTGCTTTACAAAATGACAACAATTGGTCTTTGATGTGATGGAATAACCTGCCACCCCATGAGTGGCGGCACTATAGGTGTTAAACACCCATGAGTATCCATGAGGATAGCAGATGGGAGAGTCGAGCTGGGATCTTTCCCAACTGCGCTAGTTGAACTCTCTGCCTTCGGGCAGAGAGGAACCCGGATGAGGCTATGCTGAAGGGCAGAGTTTTGTCCGGGGAGGTAGACAGACCCGATCCCGTTTATGTGGAGTCTACGGGGATTTTTTGGCCGAGCCTACAGGCTCAGTAACCCCACATTAAATTTGGCCTTGTGCCACATGTGACTGTGTCGGGCAGTTACTAAATAGCGTTGAGCTGGGATCTGAAAGAACTAGTGGCCTTCTGAAAGCAGACGCACAGAACTGTACTGATTTGCGATGACCATGTGCATAATTATTACTTCCTTGCTTGTTGTACTGGTTTCTACAATAAACCTGTTACTATTTATCCACTGTGTTTGTCCATTCCATATTCCTATTAGCACGGAATATAACAGTCTTCAAAGATACCTTGAAACAGTAGACAGGAGGATGATCTGTGTCAAAGAATATGAAAGAAATAAACTTTATTCCATAATAAAGAAAGCCAACAAATTCTAAGAGGAATCTCAAGAGGGTGAAGAAGAGCAAGTAAACCATAATCTGTCTATTGCAGCAGCAAGGAACCTAAAACAGAAGGCAAAAACAAATGCAGTGAACCAAGAATAATAAAGGGAAGGAGTGTGAACAGGGTGATAGGTGAATATCTATTGCTCAACAATGAAAATGAAAAAAGAAGAAATGCTAGATGCAGACTATCAAAATAATAAAGACATCAATAACATTATAAGCAACTAAGTGTTAGATAAGTGTTAGATAAGTGTTAGAGAAATGAAAAGAAATGAAGTTAAAAGCCAATATTGTTAATGAGCTTCAGGGAAAATAAAAAGAACACCGAATTAGTTAAGCACCTTACTTCACATGACCTCCTTTCAAATAAACAATATGGCTTCCATTTCCCCAAGTCTACCACTGATATACTAACAGCCAGTACACTGAATTTGTCTATCAAGCTTTAGATAAAAACAGTAAGGCTCAAGCTGTAGTCCTAGAAAGACATTCAACAGGGTTTGTCATGCTGGCCTTCTACACAAGCTCAGGAGCTACAGTGTCTCTGGATGAATATCTGGCCTAATCCAATCATTGTATGTTGAACGGATATGCTTCTATTTCATTTCATATTAATGCAGGGATCACCCAGGAGTCTAACCTCAAACCCATGCTATTTCTGATCTTCATCAACAAACTTCCAGATGTCATCAGTTTCCAACTAAGTATCTATGCAGATGATTATTTACTCCTGTCTTAGTAGAAAGTCTGATATATCCAACAAAGTAAAACTGATAACGGCTCTCAAAAAGGAGATCAAATCAGTGGTTAACTGGGGCAAGTAATGGCTTGTAAATTTTAACACCTTCGAAACAAAATTGCTTTTATTTAATCACCATAGAGAATCTTTTCTACTTGACACCAGAATGGCTGATGCTAAACTCCAGAAGAGCAACACTTTGCACCTTGTTGGACTCATGATTTCCATTGACATGTAATGGAAAGATTATATTGAATCAATTGCCAGGTCTGCTGCTCGGAAAGTGGGTTCACTGTGTCATATGAGACTTGTCAGAATCCATTTTGCATATTTATAAATCTACCATTCGTCCATGAATATCTGGTTTGGTGCTTCTTGCTGTATATCTTGAGGTTCATGACAAAATTCAAAGAATGGTCTCTAATGTAATAAATTGTGATGAGGCATCTTTACTTCAGTTATTTTCCTACTGACTTGATGTGGCTTCCCTCTGGCTTTTCTACAAATATTTCCATGGCAATTGTTCTGATGAACTGCTCTCTTTAGTGTCTCAACTGCATGAATTTCAGGTAGGCAACCAGGTGTCAACATTTTACTGTTGAACTCGAGAGATGCAACCATCAGTTCTATTCTAATAGTTTCTTTTCTCACACTTTTCACTTGTGAAACTTCCTTTTGATTTATTACTTTCATGCCACCAAAAATTCAAATGCAATGTCAATTGCCATCTGATTTCCTGAATCCTGTTCTTTTATTGTTCTTTTCTTCACTTATCCTCACTAAAGTCTTTCCATTTTCTGTCATTCACTGTAACCACCCCCACGTCTATCCTAGCGGCATTATCACCTTGTTTGGGGTGAATGATTAAAAAAAAAAATTTTTCTCCTTACATAACTTCAGCCCTCTTGTGTTCTAATGTTAATATACTGAAGCGCCAAGATCATCATATGAAAAGTAAACATTTTTTTATATATTCTTCTGTATATGTCCATGCAAATAGATAATTGTTCCATGGCAGAGTCAATGATACTGTTAGAAGTAGACCGATGGTTGCATACCTGTTCGGCAACATTTCCTCGTTGGTATGTGTTATTTAATCTTTTTTAACTGAAATTTAACTGCACCCCACACATAATAATCAAGGGGGTTGCAGTCTGGGTAGTTAGGTGGACAGATGTAAGGGGTGATGTGGTTGCAGAATCTATCTGACAGCCATGACTGGGTTCTCCTGCTTGTGTGGCATGGTGCAGAGTCCTGTAGCTAGACATAGGGAGTTCTGTTGACCCAGAGCAGCACTACCTCTTCAGGGCACTTGATGTAGACCTCTGTGTTGGGTCTGAGGCCCTGTGGGAAGATGAAAGGAGGCATAATGTTACCATCACTAGTGCTCACTTCAAACACTTTCGTAATCATGATTCGTCTCATCCAACTCTTTTCGAATCCTCTTCACTGTCCTCATATGGATGCCCAAACACTCTGAAATGTTTGTATTGGAGCTTCTGGCATGAATGCCAAGCAGTATAAAATGCTGTTTTCTAATTTCTGGTGGAGTGAATTGAGTCATTGTGTTCTTTCTCACAGACTGTACCCAACTGACATGATTATATTGTGCAGTCAGCAAAATCATAAACAAACAATGCATATGCATTAAATTAAAAATATAAAATGGCGACAATTTACCCATCGCATACTATAGATAGAAAGATATAAAGAGTGATAGGTAGGTATGAACAGAGAGAGATAAATAGATAGATATGAACAGAGAGAGATAAGTGAGGAGAGACAAAGATGCATAGATATGCAGACATGAACTGATTTATCTCTCTCACCCTGTGTGTGCATGCATATATCAGTGGTGACTGGCGGTTGGGCTTGTTTCTGGCTTAGCCTGAGTGAGTGCATCCTTTGCATTCTTGACTTCAGCAGAATCCAACATAAATTATTTTAAATTCATGCCTCAAAATATTGACTGAAATATATTTTGCTGATATTGTTCATAATAAAGAAGAAAGAAAGTTAGTAAAAAAAGAATGAAATTAACATGTCTAGTCGGGCTGAGTAGGTCTGAGCTTGATCAAAGCTGAAGACATAATAGGCAATGTATTTCTTTCTTTAATTTTATAAATCATCTTTTAAAATTTTTTAATGACTTGTATGTCCTGTTTTTCAAATAACACATTTTTATTTCAACTTATGGTTCCCAAATGTGCATTTTAAATGAGAAAAGGCAAATTAAATTTAGCCCAACCTTAAATTCAGCAAAAATCAAAGAAAGTGGCAGCCTTAACTCAGCAAATGGAGGGTTGGGATGAGGAGTGAGACTGGGGTAGTGCTGAATAAATATGATATATGCCAGAAGTTCTGATCATAAACTTGTACAAAAAATTAAACTAAAATATCACAGATAGATACATAAAGACACTAATGCATAGACATACATACAAACACTCAAGATACACATGTTATTTAAATTAATATATATATATGGCTTTGTCTTCACTCTTTTTTCTTAGATGCCTGGAAAAAATTTTGAAAATAAATGTTTATTTTTAGAGAATTATTACAATTAATATTAAAATACCAAAATCTTTTTTTTTTTTTAAATTTCATGCTGAGATTTTTAATAATTATATATTTTAGTTCGAGTAAAGGAATGATTTTAGCATCTAAGTTTTACTAATAGTATATTTTGTTAAAGATTGTAATGAGCCCAACAAACATTGATGACTTAGACTCACCACTGATATATATATATATATATATATATATATATATATCAAGGGGGGAAAAAATGCCGAAATCTTTTACTCGTTGATAAAGAAAACCAGACGACATGCATTGAACGGATGTCAGAATTCGTTGAAAAATGCACCTCTACCCTACCTAGACTTAACCACTTTTTTGAATGTAACACATATTTGATACAATAATAGTTAATAAAAATGAACATGCTACCTCCATTGTCTATGATTGGATTTCTCTGTATCATTGGAAACAAAAAATTATGAATTGTATGTGTGTTTAAAACTCAGTAAATTTAAAAATAAGTTATTCCAAAATTTGCTTGAAGATGAAACAGAACTAATGCTTTTAATTATATAATTAAATTTGAAGTTTTTAGTTTCAGTTTTTGAAACATAGTAATTCCTGTGTAGTGAAGAAAACATATTCTAAATCAGTTAATTTATAATATTTATGCACTGTAAATTTACATTGAGCACTGTTTTGTAAAAATAAAGATATCATTAAGAACACCGGATTATATATCTTACTGTTCTTTCTTTTTTCATTATATATATATATATATATATATATATATATATATATATATATATAGATAGATACATTGGGAGCTTGCTTCATTCAACATTCTTTTTCATAATGAATGACAATCATTTTTCTGGGCTAGCCTAAATTCTCAATTTACATTTCTCAAGGAATCTTTCATTCTGTCTTCTTCATTGTACAACTAAATGTCCATGACTGTTTTATAAAATTCACAAGAAACTGATAGCCTCCAGCAAGTTTCTTATGACACAACTTTGGTTTTTACCCTCAAAAAGCTGATTACATTACCCAAAATTGACAGGCAACACACCCAGGCTGCTACTGTCCTTAAAAAATTAAAGATATCAGTGTTAAAAAAAAAATATATATATATATATATAACTTCCCACATATATAGGTTTCTCCACAGGTGTGTATATTAATATGTGTATGTATATACATAGTAATATGTCTATGGCTATACATTATTAATATGTTTATGTATATACATATTAATAAGTATTTATTCAACCAAGTGGAAGAGAGGTATTCCCAATTACTACACACAGACATGAATTTTACATACATATATACACACACACAGTATATATATATATATATATATATATATATATATATAAAATATATATGTAAAATTTCAGAATGTATCTGGGAAAGGACCCCAACCCAAGGATTTTTTCAAATATCTCCATTTTTGAAAGAATTACTATTTTCCCATATGTTAACTATGAAAATGTTAAAAAATTAAAAAAAAGTTAAATTCATTTAAAATATGTAACACATAAATTAATCCCAAACAAGAATAATTTAAATACTAATTTACATTAAAAAAGGAAATTCAAGAACATCATTTAATCACTTTCATTTATTAGGGATTGAATTGTGTCACTTGATATCCTCCATAGCTTGAGACTTTTTGGCTAACCTCATGAATATTTATAAACCTTCTTAAATTTAAAAATTTTAAAAATCAAAAACATTTTTGAAGCAATCAGACATCTATCCACACTGAAGAGCTGCGATACAGCTAAACGCTCTGTCTGTGGATGACAATATATATATATATATATATATATATATATATATATATATATATATATATATGTATGTGTGTGTGCGCGCGTTAGTCAATTGTGAAATCTTGTTGAGCTTATTATATTCACTTTCATGGTGAAAAATATAAACCCTTCTTTTCTTCCTCCAGCTATGGGTTAAATAGCCATACAGACTGACCACCTTTGTACAGAGCTGTACAAAGGTGGTCAGATATGGGGTGCAGATACCATATCTGTAAAACAAAAATATGATTGATTTCTAACAACTATGGGTTAGTGAGATTATCCAGAATGCTGTCAGCCCCAATAGACATTTGGACCCCAGAAGGGGGATGATTGACTATTTAAGTTATGGCTTAAACCACTTTTTAATGAACATAATATTATAAACAGGTAACAATATAGATCATCATAACACCGGCTACACAACTAAAAGATTCAAGCTAATTTTTTTTATTGATAATATCGCAAACATGTCTACCACAGAAGATTCAATTTTTCTTTTTCTTTGGAGAAAAGATTATTTCTATAATTAAAAAACAAGTTTTGCTATAATATTAACACTGATGACAAGTGTGATTAATATGCACTTCTATGTGTGATTTGTTTCTAGTTTATTCTTTTAAGCATTTAAATATATAATGTTTCTTCTCCAGAGGAAAAACATGATAAACACTTCTTGTTTATCTGTCTATATGTTTGAGATGAGGTATTATGTACACTATTTACATTATTTGAACTATTGTCCTCATCTTTGTCGCCATATTTATCACAATGTTTTGGCCGTTTTACATTCCGGCCTTCTCCAGTATCTGTCTATCTCTGAGATGAGGTATTATGTACACTATTTACATTATTTGGATTATTGTCCTCATCTTTGTCACCATATTTATTACATTTCAGCCGTTGTATGCTCCGGCCTTCTTCATGTGTTTGGAATGTCAAACTGAACCCTTTATTTCTCTCACTGGGGTAGACTGTTCTAGTTCCACATGCCATGTTTTTAATGTTTATCAGTTAACTCCTGTTAATTACCCTCTGCAAGTTCTCCACTGCCTTAACTGGGTATTGAACTCACACTCTTTGGGTCCTGTCACTGGATCTAACCAACGCCTTTATCCACTGTGCCATGTATCCTTGAGATACACAGGTGTCCTCAAGGACTCATGACAGTGGATAAAGATAACTGATAACTGATATCCATTAAAAAAAAAAATATGGCACATGGAACTAGAACAGTCTACCCCAGTGAGCAAAATAAAGGGTTCAGTTCGACATTCCAACCACCTGAAGAAGGCCGTAGTGTACAACGGCCGAAACGTTGTAATAAATATGGCGACAAAGATGAGGACTATAGTTCCAATAATGTAAATAGTGCACTTCTTGTTTCTACAGAAAATAAAGTTTAATGTATGTTTTTCCTTTGTTCCTCTTGCCTTTAGTTCATCCTGTGAGTATCAAATTTTCCAAGCATTCTTTCTTGATTAAGTGCCCTAGAAATTTGTTCCATTTCATTCTCACTTGTTCACTCACACACTCTTTCATACATAACCACATGCATAAACAATGATTAACGCAATGTTTCTTGAATTTTATAACCTTTTGTTGATAACTTTTTCATCATTTTAAACCATTGGCGATTTTCATACATTTAAACATTATTTGCTGTAGAATCAGGAAGCGTTTATCATGTTTTTTTTCCCCAAAGTTCAATACCTGGCTACTGCAGTAGTGAACAAAAACTTGAAAGGGAGATAACTGAGACATCCAGAAGAGGCATGGAACATGGAACTAGAACAATCTACCCCAGTTGACAAAATAAAGGGTTCAGTTCAGAATTCCAATCACCTGAAGAAGTACAATGCCTGAAATATCATGGATATGGCAATAAAGATGAGGACAACAGTCTGAATGATGTAAATAAATAGACACAATTCAAGTTTGTTTTTTATTAACACTGACAGTTTTGATGCTAGCTAACAGGAAATTGGCCCTATGAGGATTTATTACTTGATGTTAATTTTTGAATTAGATAACTTTGAAGTTAGTTTTAAGATAATTATTAGACATTTGTTGGGACTAATTAAATTTGTACTATTTTGTTTTGTTTTTTAATTAATAACTCTCATCTGAGACTAGTGTTTAAAGCTTATTAAACTTTTGGGTTCAACCTTCTCCATGAGGAAAGCTTAATTGTTCATTAATGATAAGAGAAAATATTTTGGGGTCTTTTTTTTGCTTTTTAGAAAGCAAAGAGAAATGAATATTTTGCTCCTGAAACAGCAAAATTCTTTTTTGTTTTGTTTTTTTTTATTAATTTTTGGCAACATTCAAACAGGCCATTCAAGATAAAAGGTTTTGTTTTTTTAATAGTAAAAAAAAAAAAAAAAAAAAAAAATGGGGAGAAATATGATATTCCAGTTTGGGTGTGTATTAAATACATTTAAAGCTGACAAAAGATGTAAAATAGCTGATATGGTCTTCCATACTGAAAACAAATGGCAGTTAGCAATAAAAAGAAATGACATAAAGACAGAAATGATAATGTAGCCTTGACATTGATAACGAGAACCAGTGGTCCAATAAACGAAATAATATTCCTAAAAGGTTGTAATTGCACTCAAAAGATTTTTTTTCTTTCTTGTATGGATGGTTACTTTACTGACCTAGAATTTTGTTTGAAGTCAACGGATAAGCGAGTGGAAAAAGAAAAACAAATAAACAAACATTTTACATTTAATTACCGTGATACATTTACATGATAAGCAACAAGCCAAGAATTTTGACAGGAAAAAAAAAATAATCGCCTGATAAGTATTTTTTTTTTCTTTAGAACATTTTGGAAAGCCCAGCAGCAAAAAATGATAACGATAACCCCCACCTCAACCCTGTAGGTGAATATGCGTGTGGCATAGGTTTCGTGTGGCATAGAGTTTATCGGCACAGGGTAAAGTAGAATGGGCGAGCTGAAGTCCATTGTGTTCACTTTCACACATATGTCCTTGAGAAAAACATGAATGTTCCCCCAGTGATGGGTTAAATAGCAGAGTAGACTTTGGTTGGCAATAAGTCTAAAAGATGCACAACTCTCAATTTAAAACCACTGCGGCATAGGGTTTATAGACACGGGGAAAATAGAATGGGTGAGCTGACTTCAAGTCCATTATGTTCACTTTTACACATATATCCTTGAGAAAAACATGAATCTATCTGGTTTCCCCTAGCTATAGGTTAAATAGCAGAGTAGACTTTGGTTGGCAATCAGTCTAAAAGGACAACTCTGAATTTAAAACCAGTTGAACATGACGCTAGTAACTCCACACCATACATTCTACTTGCAATTACTTGCAACTAGAAATCAACAATATATCAAGCATTGGCTCCAGATGTATTTATCAAAATATATCAAGCTCCAGATGTAAGCCACTGGGGTCAACTGTGTGAAAGGAGAAGACATATATAAAGTGGCCTACAGATGGAGTAATAGTTATACATGGCTTGAAGGTTGCATTGAAGTTACTATACAATGCTAATTACAATGCCTATATGTTCTGTCATGACAAATGCTCTCTCTCTCTCTCTCTCTCTCTCTCTCTCTCTTGTATTGAGCACTCCTCACCCTAAAATATGGCAAAATTTAAGCTATATATATTTTCACCGTTATTATTTTTTAATTATTAGCTTTACTCCAGTTTATTATTGTTGCTTTTAGATGAAGCATTTTCCCTGTTATTATTTTATTACTACTTTTATTCCATCTTATTTTTGTTGCTTTTTTGTGAACTCCCAGTGATGTCCATATGGACCCAGGTTGAGAACCACTACATTACAGTAAAAATGGTTTAGAAATGCTGGTTTATATTCTTATCCTAAAGGTATTTCTGGATTAATTGGAAAATATCCTTGATCCTTGCCATGGATAAATCTCCAATTAAGCTTCAGTTTCAGATTTCTAACAGACACCTTCAAGTTACTAATATTCCACAATCTGCTTTTTTTTATTCCTGATGCCATTAATTCTTACCAAAATTCCAATTTATTTTGCAGAGAAGCACCTGCAAAGCATGATATCCTGTTATGAAAAATATTTATTTACATGATTTTATGAAGTCTTGAATTTTGTGCACTAAGAGTCTGCAAATTAATGTGGAATATATTGCAATTTCTTGCAAGTTGATTGGTGAATTAATATAAAAATAATCATCTGATTATTTGAATTGATAAAGGGCTCTAAACTGATGGATGGAGTCTTAAGATTTCTGGGATTCTGATTGGTCTAAAAATAAAGATATCAACTGATGGTTTGAAATTCCACAAAAAGAGAGTAAATCTTGGTGGGTTCCACTTTGAGCTCCTTGATAAATATTTAAAGCAAAATTTTTGGCAGCTTCATCATAGCAAATGTTTGTAAGACCCTACTGTCATGACAATTGAAGATAAGGAAGAAAGAAAAGAAAAAGATGAAGAAAACAATTCTTTTCTTGGCGGGTTCTAGCTTAAAATATTTTGCCTCTCCTTCTGTACATTATAACAGAAGCTAAATTTTTAGCAAGCATCATCAGGATGAATGTTCATCAGCAGTAAGTGTTTGACAGACCCTATTGTCATAACTTCAGACAATAAGAAAGAAGAAGAGAAAGATGAGGAGAGAAGATAAGGAGAAGAGGATGAGGAGAAAAGAAGGAAGAAAAAAGAGGAGGAAATGATGATAAGAAGGAGAAGAGGAGAAAGAAGGAGAAAAGGAGGGAGGAGGAGGAGGAGGAAGAAGAAGATGATAAAAGAGGGGAGGAGAAAGAAAATAGAGAGGAGGGAAATGATAAGGAAAAGAGGACATCAAGGAGAGAAAGATGGGGAGAAGAGGAGGAGGAAGAGAAAGAAGTAAGGGAGAAGAGGAAGATAATGAGAGAAGATAAGGAGAAGAGGATGAGGAGAAAAGAAGGAAGAAAAAAGAGGAGGAAATGATGATAAGGAGGAGGAAGGAGAAGAGGAGAAAGAAGGAGAAAAGGAGGAATAAGAGGAGGAGGAGGAAGAAGATGATAAAAGAGGGGAGGAGAAAGAAAATAGGGAGGAGGGAAATGATAAGGAGGAGAAGAGGACATCAAGGAGAAAAAGATGGGGAGAAGAGGAGGAGGAAGAGAAAGAAGTAAAGGAGAAGAGGAAGATAATGAGGAGAGAAGATAAGGAGAAGAGGATGAGGAGAAAAGAAGGAAGAAAAAAAGAGGAGGAAATGATGATAAGGAGGAGAAAAGGAGGAAGGAGAAGAGGAGAAAGAAGGAGAAAAGGAGGAATAAGAGGAGGAGGAAGAAGATGATAAAAGAGGGGAGGAGAAAGAAAATAGGGAGGAGGGAAATGATAAGGAGGAGAAGAGGACATCAAGGAGAAAAAGATGGGGAGAAGAAGAGGAAGAAGAGAAAGAAGTAAAGAAGAAGAGGAAGTTGATGAGGAGGAAGAAGATGATAAAGATGAGGGGGAAAGGAAAAGATGAAGATAAGGAGTAAAATGAAAAATATGAAGAAAATTCTCTTCTTGGATGTTTCTATCGCAAAAAAACATTTGTATCTTCCTCTGAACATTATAATAGAGGTTATATGATAAATTTCCACTCGGCAAAAATACCCAATTTTAGGAAAGCACATCTTATTTTTTTTAATGTATCTATCCCAAAATTGAGATTCTCAGTATGAATCATTAAATCTGTATTTTAAACGCATTTTTAAATGATTTAAATCCTTCCTTTGATTTAAATATGTACTCATTTCAATTTCTTTTTGAAGCAGCTGTACTTCGCAAATGTGTCACATATATTGAAAGAATTTGTTTATAAATAAAGTATTGGTTGTATTGTAAAAGAAAGGTTTTCTTTTATTTATCATTTAATATTTTGATACAAACCAAAGAATTATTTCCATGGTACACAATAAACTAAAATTTTGTAAGCCAGTTTTCTTCGGAATTTTGTTTTTGAACAATTTTGTTTAAAATCAATAAAGTCATGCAGTAGAAGTTTGCTGCACCCAAAATCCAGAAGTCTGCAGATTATAACGATGCTCTGCTACTAATGTTAATCTAATATAACGTAACCAGGTAAATAGATTTTATAAGTATTTACCAGGGTGTCCACAATGCAA